>CM053501.1:21730543-21799313 GCA_028627145.1 Eidolon dupreanum | reverse complement strand
TAGATCAGTACCCCCCCCCCCCCCCCGCCAATGAAGGGGCCTAGTTGCTGTTGGTATGAGTAGGTGAGGTTGATAGCAGGTAGGTTTCTAACTTCAAAGGGTGGGAGGCCACATGGGGACCTGAGAACTTGGCGGTAAGATGTAAGAGGTACACATCCAGCTTTGATGGTAAAATGCCTCTCCTGAGCCCCTTTCAAGGCATCTGTCCCCTTCTGTCTCCTCCGTGGACTGTGTCCTGGCCCTCTCAGATCCTGAATGAGAGAAGCTGTCCCTTTGGATGAGCACTCCAGACTGGCCCGGGCCTCCAGGGAGAAGGCTGCATATATTAAACCATTGACCCCAGAGCCTGTATATGGAGAGGAGGGGCCCTGCCACCTCACCCCCATCCCATGCACACCCCAGGAGCCACTGCTGGTGTGAAAACTAGCCAACCTGTGCCCTTGGGGGGGGGGTGGCGCTGTGCCAACGTGCCCTGGGAATGTGTGAGCAGTCACAGCATGCCCAGATCAGAGGAAGCCTGCAGTACAGGAATCTGGTTTCACAGTCCTGGGATATCACCTTTCACCTACCTACATGCACACTCTCCTCTCCTCCCTGGAAATGTTCACTCCCCATGCCCAGGCCTGGGTTGGGCTTCTGGGGAAGGGGCAAGAGGTCATCAAACTGGAGGGAGCAAGACTTCCTAAGGGAGGTAGTAATGTGGCACCTGCTGTTAGGCTGCAGTGACCACTCCTCCCCCCGCCCCGCCCCTCCCCCCACCGCAGGAAGGGGAGTGATAGTGAGGAGAGGCTGGGGAGGGTTTCCTGGGGAGGAAGGCTCTGGTTGGGCCTCAGGGGGAGGCAGGACTTGGAGAAGAGAGAAGAGAAAGGTATTTGGTGGGTAGGGAGCAGGCATCCAAGGCTCACCCCAGAGGTGTTTTCCTAGAGTTCTCAGAGGTAGGAAAAGGTGGAGATGTTGGAAGGAAGTAGCAGCAAAATGCCGCCATGGTGGCCCCAGGTGAAAGCTTGCCAAAAGATCATTGGGTGTCAGACCCGCCTCACATGGGTTCGTTTTACACATTTCCGAGGCCCTCCTTGGGCCTCGAGGCACTAGGGTTGCTGTGCTGCAACCTTAGGCACTAAGCTTCCTTCTTGCTGGCCATAGGAACCAGAACACACCAGTTCTCTGTGACAGACTGCTTGGCTCTCTGTGGACCTACCTTGCTCCAAGGCTGTGCTTGGTGGCCTGTGGTTCACTCTCCTGGCTCCAGGGCTGATATCAGTGCTGGTGCCACTGAGTCAGCTTCCAGCCACTGTCTGCCCTGATAGAACTTGGGTTTCTGCCTAAGTCAGTGTCAGCGCTGGGCCCAGTCCCACGAGCAGCAGCAGGAAGCACGGCCAGGCTTCCCTCTGCTGATGGCGAGTAGAAATGCAGCAAGGCAGCTTCTTGCCTTCCTTCTGCTCCTCTGTGTTCCTCAGCCCCTCCTTCCAGGAAGGAAGGGTCCCTGCGGAAGCCTGAAAATACAGCCGCTTGAGGGACATACACATTTTTAATGAGCTTGGAAAGTAGGAGAGGAAGTCATTTATGACACCTGATGTATACTGGGCCATAAGTCCAGTGCTTTGTACTGTCACCTTTTTATGTCCCTTTTTATGGATGGTGGGAACTTCAGTGATGTGCCTGGGATACCCCACCTGTAGTGAAGGAACTGTTGGCTCCAAAGCCTGGCTCCCTGCATTCTGTCAGGGAGGCCCACGGATTACGGGCACAGCGTACATAGTTCAGAGCAGTCACTGAAAAGTGGAATGTCAGGCTTTGGAGAGAAAAACTGGGGACAGAAAGTCAGCCAGGAGCCTTTACACAGATCACAGAGCTCCTGGGCCCTTCTGGAGGTGACCTCTTTCATTGACCAGGCTTCTCCCTCCAGCTGGGAGAGCCCAGCGGCCCATCTTGGTGTTCGAGCAACTTCTTGATCTCAGCCGTTGTCCCACAGCCTCTACCAGTCTGCCTGCCCATTGACCTTCCCTTTGGCACCTCTGTACAGAGAGAAACCTTGGAAATGCCGTCTCTGCCCATGTGCTGTGGGAGAGTATGGCAGGCTGCCTGGAAGAGAAGATGGGAAAGTGGCCCTGGCCCCAGCCCTCAGGGATGGAACTGCCAGCACTTTCCAGGCATTGGCACCCTGGGCCTGGTGGCAGCCTGGAGGGGCCAGGCAGACTGACTTGCAGGCCAGCTCCACACTTACTCATGCCGCTTGTCACGCTGCTCTGGGAAAATGTCCAGGCTCACGGGCCTCTGAGGATTTACCAGAGGTCATTGAGTGCTGCTCCTGTTCCAGAAAGGGCTGTTCCAAACCTTCCATGATAACATCCCTGAAGCCTGGCACAGGCCAGCATCTGGGGGTGAAGTTGGAGCAGGAGCTCAGGTCTCTGGGGGAGGTGGAATGTTAGCAGGTGCCTTGGGCATGTAGAGAGGTGGCAGATGATATCTTTGGGGTTGTGGGCCATGGGAGAGCACAGGCTGGTACTCAGAGAGACCTGGATTCAAATCCCTGTACCCTCTTACTAGCCGTATGCCTGAGCTCATTATTTCACATCCCTGAGCCAACACTAACTCATCTGTAAGATGGAGTCAGACCTGCCTCCCTAGGTGATCTGAATTGGGCAAGTGGTGGACAGTGTTGGGTGAGCTCTGGAGGACAGTTTCCCTGCTGCCCTGGGCGGGCTTTGTCATGACACTTGAGTGAGATGTTTGTAAAGCCTTCAGCCCTGGACCAGCTGTGAGATGGGCTCAGCCAATGGGTGTGGTGATCATTGTTATTCCTGGGGCTCTGGAAGGCTTCCTGGAGGAGGTGACATTGAACTGGGCCTTGGAGGTGAGCAGAACAGTGTGTGGTGCTGACACAGGGCACAGCCTAAGCGAAAGTACAGAGGTGTCCAGTAGGAGATGGAGCCAGTGCAACCAGAAGGATGTGGCTTGTAATGACAAAGAGGCAGGTCTTATCTCAGGCACAGTGGGAACTTTGAAACTTTTTCCTTTTTTCTTCCGTCCTCTTCTAAAATTACAGAATGGACTTTAGTCTGCAAACTCAGAAGTATAAGACATGTAAACTTTTATTTTCCTAAAATTGAAATAGATTTCTACCAAAAGTCCCCATTACATGGTGGCAGAAACTTAATCTAAGTTTACTTAGGATCCTCTGTTCCCTGGGTTTGTGACCACGTTCCAGAGGGTTTCATAATGCCAAGTTAGGGAAAGAGGCCTATCACGTCTTGAATGTCACGTATCCACATTGGCACATGGAAGGCACTTGTCCACTCAGGTGATTAGAAAGATGCCCCTTGTTCTTACACATTGAGCTCCCCCACCCCCACCCCTGCCAAGGGCCTGGAACATTCTATGAAGCCCATTTCTGCAGTCACTGCCACGCTGCAGAGGGTTGAACATGAGCCATCTGGTGCTCGGGGAGTCCGAGT
This sequence comes from Eidolon dupreanum, assembly GCA_028627145.1. NCBI lineage: Eukaryota > Metazoa > Chordata > Mammalia > Chiroptera > Pteropodidae > Eidolon > Eidolon dupreanum. Next base: position 21,795,858 of record CM053501.1, on the reverse strand, counting down.
CCACAGGGGAACAAAGCGCTCAGAGGGTGAGGCTTGGCAGAGAGGGTGAGTTCCCTGGGGAGGGGCCTGTTAAGGGTGGCTCTCACATTTCCTCAGTCATGTATGGAAGGCTTCATGGAAGCCTTTCCTTACAGAACTATTCTGTGAAGGTGAATCGTAAAGGAGGAAACTATGCTTTGAAGATACATTGGTTGTTAAATCTGGAGATTTCACAAGACCCAGAATGGTGGGCTAGCCCAGAGAGGGTCGAGGGTTCAGCCATTCCTGGGCCTTTAGTGTTGTCCCAACTTGGTACACATCTGCCCTCCGTTCCACCACTGGTGTCTGGTAGCCTGTCCTCTCGTACTGAATGGTGGTAGGCACCTGACTAGAGAGGAAGACAGGCTCCAACTGAGCCTCAGAGAAAAGAGTGTGTGTGGGCGGGGGAGGGTTCAGGCTTCTAGCCAAGGGAATTGTGGGTCAGGACTTCAAAGGATCCCTGGGGGATGGGCGTGCAGCTGGAGGAGCCTGGGGCTACAGACAGTGGCGGGGCCAGGCCCCCTGCTTATACTGAGTGAGCTCCAGCCCCAACTTCAAGGGGCTGACTTAACCCAGGCCTGACTCCAGGGGCCCAAGTGAGTGAGGCCTGGAGAGGCGCATACGATGGGTAGCTCCTTGCTGCCTTGTTGGGCTGCTCCCCACCTCACCCACCTGCCTACAGTACTACTGAGTTAAAGTGTGGAGACTGGGGCAGGGGCCAGAGAGATGGGTGGCTAGGGATAGCAACAGAGCATCTTGGCTCTCGGGAACATATGTGCACCAGGGGCCATAGATCATCGGACTCCTAGCAGGCAAGTGCACAGAACACTGCAGTGATGTTTGCTGTGGAAGAGGCTCTGGGGGAGCCTGATAGCCTTCTGTGTCCTCAGCAGTACCAAGTCAAGGCAACCTCTCCCAAAACCCAGAGGGGCCCCAGGATCCAAAAACCCAGGACAGCAAAAGAAGCTGTTCAGGACATGTAGGAAGAAGCAGTGGTGACTAAGGGAGGAGAGGCCCTCTGCCCAGGCAGTAGGTATAGTAACAACCACAGAACGTTCTTCTAGTGGGTCATAAAAACCTAAACGGAATCGCGGATACATATCCATGGTAAAAATTTGGAAAACACAGAAATCTAACTGCTCAGATGGCTGTTCATTTTTATGATGCTGTGTTTCTTCCAAAATTTTCCACAAGCCTATTAATTTTACATCTCACAGTTGTTCTTTCTATGATATTTACATAACACATAAACTTAAAACATAGGCGTTTCCCCATGTCTTTAAAAACACTTTATAATATTCCCTCATCAGTCTGCATCATAGTTGCATAACTGCCTTATTCCTCAACTGTGGATATTTGGGTAACTCTTCACGCCATGGACACCTAATATCCACATGCTTATGATTTGCCAATTACAAAGCCTTCCCATACCGGCACATATGATCTCCCCCAATAACCAGTATTACAGGAGGTAACAGGCTCAGAGAAGTTAGGGAACTTGTTCAAGGTCACACAGCATGTGCTCATGCTTTTCCTACTCTCATCTTTCATCTACACTACGAGGTTCTTTGCTGCCCCCTTCTGGTTGCCAGCATAATCTATAACATTGATCTATAACATTGATCCTCCCTATCTAACCCTTTAGGCTCACAGTTAATGCTTTGAGTTCATTTATTTATACAACAAAAATTTGAGTCTGCTCTGTGCCAAGCAAGATATGGGAATAGACAAAATAGACAAAAATCTCTACCATCGTGGTGCTTATATTCTTGTGGGGGAGACAAATAGTAAGAAAAAATAGTATATTCAGTAGTGACTAGTGCCATGGAGACAAATACAACAGAGGTAGGACTGTTTTAAACAGGTGACCCGGAATTAAGGCCTGAAAGAAGTGAGGGCATGAGCTATCTTGAAATCCAGGTCTAAACATCCAGGGGGTAGGGCCAATCAGTGCAAAGGTCCTAAGGCTCTAGATACCTTTTTAAAGTAGAACCAACAAGATTGCTGATATAGTGGACGTGGGGTGTGAGAAAAAGAGGTCAAAGACATTGTGGGGGAGGAACAAACTTTCCTCTACCTTCAAGGTTCTTCTGGCTGGTCTAATAATCAAATAGACATAAGACAGATTACCAAGACAAAATAACCAAATTTAATATATACATGAGAGAGACAAAGATGCCACATGCAGGGGAGATTCAGAGTTAGAAAGGAGGATTAAGGTAACATAAGACATCCTGAGCTAGGGATAAGGTAACTCACCTGGGGGATTCAAAGGGCCATTGCAGGATGGTAAGAGCAGACATTTAGTAAATTGAAGTTTATCCTGTCCTATAGATAGGTCAAAAGTCATCTCTGATAATTGCTTATTATGGACAAGGCCCCTAATTCAAGTTCTTCTAGATAGGTGGCGGGGAGAGGGGAAGAGGTTTCTCTTGAGCCTCTGCTGACGTTACCTTTAGCTCAAACAGTCTGCATACCACAGAGGGACATCTTGGGTGAGTCATTCTGAACCCCCACAGCATCAAGATTTTGTCCAGAGCACCTGGAGAGGGAGAGGGGGCAGGATCTGAGTGGTAAGCAAGTTTGACACTCAAGTGGACAGGCAGGTCAGGCAGTGGAGAGCCATTTTGTATTTAACATACTTAAGTCATGAAACTGGACATAGCAGGGGATGAGTGTAAATAACTGGAAGGACTACAAGGATGAGCCCTGAGGCCCTCCAGCATTTAGGTGTTGAAGAGATAGCTGGATCACCTGGAGGGTGTGATGTCCAAAACAGTTGAAAGAGAGTGATCACCTGGACCAAGTGCTGCTGAGAGGTCAAGTACAGGAAGCCTGAAACAGGACTGTAGGATTGAGCAATTCAAAGGTCACAGGCAGCTTGGTTAAAGGCAATTTCCAGAAGGGGTGGGGACCTGTGTGGAGCAGTAGGCTCAGAAGAGCACAAGAAGAGAAACGGAACTCCCCAGGGACAGATGACCCTTTAGGGGCAGGAGAGAGATGGGGTGGGAGCTGCAGGGTGAAATGAATCAGGAAAGAGTCTTAGAGGTGTGAATAGCAATAGCGTGATTTTAGAGAAAAATGAGTGATGCAGCCGAGAGAGTGGGGAGAATGGTGAGAAGAGGGGCATCCCCCCAAGAGATAGGGTGGGCAGAAGAGCGATTGCTGAGTGTTTGTGCAAGAGCCCCTTTGCCGACTTCTCAGCAGGATGACTAGAGTGGGGGATTATAGGTCCCAATGGGGTAAAAGACTGTTGGCATCAGGGCCCTAGAGGTGAGGGCTAGAAAGATGAGAAAGGACAGAGAGGGATATATGATGTGGATACCATGGAAATCCCACTGCTGCGCTGTTGATAACCAAAGGTTTAGATGTGGCTAGAGGGAGGGGAGGAGGTTGGGGAACAAAGGGCCAGGGGCGTGGAAGCCTTGTCCGCATGCAGGTTGATCCCCAGGAAATGAGAGGAGCAGTGGGTTTCCTGAGCCCCAACCGCCATGTAAGTTCAATGCCAGTCCTAGGCAAAGACCAGCCCTTCTCCCCCAGGAGAACCAGCTGCATCTGGGGATCAGGGCAAGCTCCCTAGGGAGCTGGGGAATTCTAGACCGGGGACGGGGGGACACCACAAAGGTAGGGAGCCATGAATTAATGATGTCCAACCTTTGCTGAGCCCACGGTGTGCCAGGCCCTATGCCTTTCACACAGGCCTGTGAGATCAATGCTGCTGTCATTCTCATTTTGCAGCTGAGCACACTAAGGCTGAAAGAGGCAAAGTCACATAGTTAGTACCAAGCTAAAGCCATACTCAGATCTGTGCTACTCTGGAGCCTGAGCATGAGGTGGGCAGGGGTTGTTGGGCAGTGGGGAAGGAGGGTAGCAAAAGAATGAGGTCAGAATTATAAAAGACCTTGACCTAAGGGCTGGTGACTCAAGCTTTATCTAGTAACATTGGAGATTTTTCCAGTCAAAATGATAGGATTGGATTTGTTTTGTCCTACGGTTACCGTGGTAACCACATTTCCACCCACCATGGGTGGATTGTATAAGGCAAAACCAGAGCAGTGAAGCCAAGCAGTGGGCTGCAAGACCCAGAGATGGGTGGAGTTCAGACCTAGAGGTCACAGCAGAGTGTGAGGCAGGAGGGAAAGCAGGTTTCGTAAGGGCGAGTGTGGTACCCAAGCTCAAGGCTTGGTCTGCAGGCCTGTGAGACATCCAGGGCCAAATGTGCAGTTGGCAGGACCTGAGTGGTAGTACTTAGAGCCGGCAGGATGGCAATGGGGCTGGCATGATCAGTGCACAGTGGCAGTTGCATAACCAGGAATGCCAAGCTAGCAGAGCTGGGCCCAAGGCAGAGCCCATAGTACACTGGCCTACAAGGGACCTTGAAGGAAAAGAGCCTGTGAAGTAACAGAGGGAGGGGGTGGAGGAATTTGCCAGTTAGAAGAGGTATAAGAGAGAGCAGAGTTCCAGGCAACACGAGAGGGATCAAAGAAATAAAGAACATTCTAGAAGTGTTCTCAAAGAGCAGTGGCTTTAAGAAAAAGCCTTGTTAGGTAGGAAATTTCCTGTTACTGGAGGCATTTGAGCAGAGGTTTAGCATCCAATTGATGCAGGACAGGGCAGATTTCCCCAAGTGGGGAGAGGGGCAAGCCCTGTAACAAGAGAAAGAGGGTCCTTTGGCAGAGAGTCTAAAAAGAATTCAACACACATGCCAAAGTTAGAGTCAAAAAGAGAGTTTATTAGGAAAGGGATAACACTATGGTCTCCTCTCAGAGAGTGAGAGGGACAATGTGAGAAACAATTAGAGACAAGAGTAAAGGCACTGAGAGGGATGGACAATACAGATGAGTACAGTGAGAGAGACAGAGGGGCATGAGAGAGACCCTGAGTATTCAGGGAATTCAGTTTGTATGTCATTCTTTAGTTCCCATTTCCTTTGATATGGACATAGAGTGAGAAAGGGGAAGAGTATGTAGCATGAAAAAGTAAGACTGTGTAGAGGGAAGGGCCTGCTGGCAGTTCCCAGCCTTTAATCCATAGGTTTCCCATGGTTTTAACTCTAGAGAATGATTCTCCATTCCTAATTCCCCTTCACAGGTGTGGGGAAGGGGTTGTTAGCCATCCCAGCAGAAATCTTCCTTTGTTCTGCAGGTGTCCTCATGGCCTGGCTGCAGGGTTGATCAGCATACTGCAGTCTCTGATTGTGGCTTGATTAACATTTTAATTCTTTTGCTTCTCCCTACATTACAATCACCTGAGAGGCTGCTTCCCACAGGGTGCCCTGCAGGAGAGAGAAGAGCTTTCCCAGCTGGCATACTTTTGGTTTGTGTATTACCCACCTGCCTGGGAAGTGAGAGCCCAGGCCCTTTAGAACCAGGGAGGGGAGGGTACAGAGGAAGGACTCCCCACCACTCCACTGAATCGCTTCCCTCTGCTGCCCAGGTCCAAACTTCTCCACAGCATCTCTTGGGCTTGGGAACCAAATGATAACCAGAGTGACAAGCCCCGCTGCCTTGCCCCAGCTTCCTCTCCTTTTGGTTCCCTGCCAGCTTGAGGGAACTTTCAGGTGAGCAGCCAGGCCCTCCTCCACACTGCCCCCACCCTAGAGCAGGGGCTCTGGGCCCCAGAGACACAGCGGAGCCGCTGACTTCCTGTCTGACTCCAGTAAGTCAGGGTTGCCTGACTGGGCCTCGGTTTCCCTACTTGTAAAATGGAAAAGTCCCATGCCAAGGCCTTCCTGGGGCGCATAACCAAGGCAAGGGCAAGGAGAATGAAAGGCCTGTCAAGAACAGGAGTTGGTGAGGTAGAGGCTGGCCAGGCTGGAGCGTGCAGGGCCTGGAAGTCCTGGCTTGCAGCGCAGACTAGACTCTGCAAACTCGGCCTTGGCAAGCTCTTCTGCTGATGTCTCTGCAGCCAGAGGCTGAGCACCCCCAAGGGCCAGGGTCAAAGTTCTTGGCCAGTCCCATCCTTGTCTAGGAAGTCCTCACATAGTCTATTTTGTAAACTCTTCTTTAGTTCTAATTTAAGGAACTACCATGTATGTTAAATTACATTCTGCTGAGGGAAATAGATGATTCTGCTTCACTCACTTCATACCCTACAGCATTGCCTGAAGCCCAGTTCAAGAAGCTCATCTGTTGATGAATGGACTGCCAAGTGAAGGGCTATTACCCTGTTTTGGGGGAAGGTACAAATAAGGAAAAACCCTAGCCCCAAATGGGGTGGCATCTCTTGTCACTGACCCCATTGGAGTCTACTATTGATGCAGGAGAGGGTCCTCGGCTCCATGCAGAAAAGAATTCAAGAGCACGCCAGAGTTAGACAAAGGAAAGCTTATTAGAGAAGGAATAATTCTCCACAGATAGTGACATGGTCTCCTCTCAAAGCCAGAGAATGAAACCCCCATGCTCAAGGAATTGTGTTTATATCTGTTTCCTTTCATGGTGTAGGTATGCAGCTTTAAAGGTGTGTGGGGTGGTAGTCGGTGATCTCAGCAGGAATCTTTCTGTAGGTTTCCTGTGGTCTGGCGTCAGCCAGGTTCCCATGTCTAGCAGCATGTAGTAGGCTCTGAATACAACCTAGTTTAATGTTTAGTCAACTCGCATAGTCCTCATGCCTCTGTCCTATATTATTGTCATTTAGTGGGAGTGGGCTTGGAAAAGAGACCCTGAGCTGGAACTGGATATCAGGATGGTATTGACCTCAGCAGAGGATGTTTAGGGGAGGGGGATGCTAAACAAGAGCAGGAACAGGTCCTCTCTACCCCTTCAGAAACTTGTTCCACCACTTCTGAGCTGTGTGATCTTAGATAAGTTAACTGTCTGTAATCTTGAGTAAGTTAACTTACTGTCTGTGATCTCAGACAAATTAACTTATTGTCTCTGGGCCTTGAGGTCACAGGAAGCAGGCCTGCCTGACTTCCACCACCCACTGACCTGAGGGTCATTTCCCCACCCCCAGGCACACACTCCTCGGCCCTCTCTGCCTTTTCCACTCACTCACCACCCTCCTAACCCAGTCAGGCTCTTGAGAGTTCAAAATAAAACCATCTTTTCTCAAGTTTCTAAAGATATCACAATTCCAGTGCCAGCCACATGTTTCTCCACTTAATTATCTCTGCTTTTCTTTGTTAATTAGGCTCCAGTAATGATCTTCCTTCTGCCTTCCTGGGATGAGCTGGCATCTGCTGGGCGGGGCTTGGAGGCCTTTGTGGGCAGACAGACGCCTGGATGCCAGTCCCAAAATTGGCCTGCTGCCTCCTTTCTTCCAGGCGAGGCGGCACAGTGGGCGATGGAACGATGTGATGTCAGGAGGCCCTGCCTATTTCCCAGCCTGTGAGGGCTCAGCTGGGTGATTACAGACCCATCCTGCCGCTGTTTGGTTGGGTGGGGGCGGAGGACTTCAAGGTTTCCAGCAGTTTTTGACAGGGGCCTCAGCAAATCCCAGAAGGGAGCAGCAGGGGGCTTCTGACTCTTCTGCAACATTCCAGAAGACCTCACTGAAACTATTTCCCCAGCTGGGACCACCCAAGCTGACAGGAATAACCATTGCCTTTTTTGGGGCTGGAATGAAATCAGCTTGAGGGGCCACCAGGCACTGTGTGCTGAACAGAAGCTCTTGCTAGCTGATAAATGCGTCTTTGAGCCACAAAGTGGAGGCATGGGGGCGGGGCACTAAGTATGGCTCAGTACTTGTGGTTTACTGGGGTAGATTCCACTTCTCCAACCTCCTGGGGAGGGGTCTGGTGACAAATAGGCTTCATGGTAAGAGGTGGGGGGTGGAGACTTGCAGCCCTAACCCCCTACAGGTCCCCGGCCTAGGAACCACACGGTAGCATAGCCCACAGAGGGGCTTCGAGGCTTTTGGGGCTCAGGTGCAGTTACTTGGTTCATGAACAGTTCCAGGATGTCTATGAGACCAGGTACTGGGCTAGATGCTGGGCTTTTAATCAACACCAATTTAAAAAAAAACAAAAACAAAAAAACCCCTGCCTCATAGAGCTTGCATTCTGGTGTGGATGCAGAGAATAAACAAAGTGTGAAGCATAAAGCAAGTTAGATGTGAGCTCTAAAGAGAAGCAGAGAAGTGGTTGGGAGAGGTTGTGTTTATTTTAAGAGGTTACAATATTAGAGAGGTGTGTCCAGGAAGGGCCTTTGAGTAAAGGCCTGAAAGAGGCGGTAGTGAGCTGGGGGCAGGGGATGGGAGGACAAGAAAAGCAGTATAGGTAGACATAAAGAACAGCAACTACAAAGGCCGAGAGATCACCTGCCAAGGTGCTGGAGGAAGGCAGTGGGGATGTGGTAGGAGATGAGGTGGAACTGAGGAGAGAATGCAGATTGTGTGGGGCTGGATAAGACTGCTGCCTTTTGTTTCAAGTGAGCTGGGAATCAGCTCAGGCTTCTGAGCAGAAGAAAGAATGCAGTTTAGGATTTAACAGGATCCCTCTGGCCTATGGGTGAGGACAAACAGGGTAGAAACAAGGAGAAATGGAAGGAGGTAAGACCCAGTGGTGAGTCATTGGCTCCAGGTATATTTTGTAGCTAAAGCCAACGGAACTTGCTGATGTGGCTGTGAGAGGGAGGAGTTGAATTTGACTTTGGAGATTTGAGCTGAGTTGGAAGGACGAAAGTGCCTGCAGCAGAGATGGGGATGATGCAGGAGAAACCAGCAGAGGGCCGGAATGTCAGGCATTCAGTCTGTGGCATATTAAGTCAGAGGTGTCATCCGGTAGCAGGTTAGTGCACAAATCGAGGGTTAAAGTGAGCAGTCCAGGTGTGAGGTATAATTGTATAACTTGAGGGATCATGAGCATATCATTGGTATTTAAAGCCCGAAAGCAGAATGAGATCACCAGGAGTGAGTCAAGTCAGCAGGGGTCCTGGTGCCTTCAGCATCATGGGTCAGGAAGATAAGGAGAAACCTGCGAGGTGGGCAGTATCCTGCAGCCAGTGTAAAACCCCATTTCTCCTTGCGGGAGAGCCTTCTCCCCTTGTGGCCATGAGGATTCCAGAGCCCAGGGACTTGGCTGAGCATCTTGCGTGGTGGTTGGGGTCAGGCCCTGAGCAGTGATGGCTTTTTAGAAGGATCCAGTCTTGGGCACAAAGAAAACTATCCCTTCATAGTTGCAGCCCACCTCCCCCTCCGCACCCCCCCGTGCAGGATTATAGATGCCACATAAGGCAGGGCAGGAAAAGGAGGTCCCCTTTTCACATTCCATGACATAGCCCCAAATTTCCATTCTCTGTTTCATGAAACAGCACATTTCCCACAACCTCTCGGGTGGCGGCCTGGGGAATGGCAGGCAGAACATATTATATAGGTGAAAAACAAAAAATGGTATCAGCAAAGGGTCTTGTTTGCCAAGAGGAGGAAGATGGATTTGCCTTGTGGACAACAGAGTCCTCAGCAGGCTTTAAGTAAGGGAATGACATAGATAGACTATTTAGAAAGAGCAACATGGCTTGCAGCTCAGAGAATGGATTCAGGGAGGCCAGGTGAGAAGTTCTTGCCTCAGTGGTGACAAAGCTTAACTTATCCTTGGGCTGGACCTGTGTGAACTTTCTGCGGGAAAGTGACCCATCGTGGTGACCACCTGGATTTGTAGATGGAAGCAAGGGGACACAGGGAGTTTGTATTAGTTTTCTGTGGCTGCTGTAACAAATTACCTAAACTAGTGGCCTTAACCAATACAGCTTTATTCCCTTACGTTTGGAGAGGTCAGAAGTCCAAAATGAATCTTGCACGGCTAAAGCCAGGGCATCAGCAGGATAGGTTCCTTCTGCAGGCTGTAAGAAGGAGTCATTTTCTTGGCTCTTCCAGCTTCTAGAGGCCGCTCCTCCATCTTCAAAGCATATCACTACAACCTTTGCTTCTGTTGTCCCATCTCTTGCTTTTGACCTTGCTTCCTTTAGTGGACTCTTGTGTTATATTTAGGGCCCACTTGAATCATCCAGGATAATCTCCCCATCCTGAGATCCTCAACTGAATCATACCAGCAAAGTCCTTTCTGCCATATAAAGAAACATAGTCACAGGCCCCAGGATTAGGACGTGGACAAGTTTGGGACCACTACTCGGCCCATCAGGGGTTGGAGACAGCCACAGTTTGTCTCTTGAGCACCCACGTGGGAGAGTGGGACCAGAGACCCATGAGAAGAGGGAGGAGAAACAAGTTGGGACACATAGAGGCCATTTGGGGATGTGCAGAATCCAGGGTGCTTGAGGAGACAGTTGGAAACTTGGGTTTGAGGGTTGCAAGGGCTGAAGGAATGAGCTGCAGTGTGAACAGAGTAGGAGGATCTGCTCCTCCCTTCCCCACATGTGGAAACAAGGCCCTAATAAGCAGTCAGCATGATTATAAGCCTGAGTTTTGGACACCTCGCAATGAGGACAGAGAGAGGCTGTACTACAAGGTGATTAAGAATCTGAGATAAATCCCAGCTTCTCATTTCACTGTGTAACCTGGGGCGGGTTGCTGCCTCTCTGTGCCTCAGTTTCCTCATCTGTAAAATGGAGATACTCATAAGGATAGCCTCATAAGATTGTTGGAAGGATTAAGTGAATGAATCCATGCAAAGGTCCAAGAACAGTACCTGGTACATAAGAGCTTGATTTTCCTTACATTTATTGGTCACCTGTAATGTATCGGACATTATTGTAGGTGCTGGGGCTATAATCGTGAACAGAGAGTTAAAAACAGACCACAACCTCAGCCCCCAGGGAATGTCCATTTTGTTGGCTGTAGCATTGGCTGCTGTTACTGCTGAATAGCATGAGGGTATGTCCTCAGAATCAACCAGGTGATGCAAGAGAGTGCATCCTTTCTGCTCTAGCCTGTATGGTCAGCTGCCCAAATCTGTCCACCTTTCCCAAGAGAGGCGCCGATGTCCTGCTCATCATGCTGAATGCATGGCATTCTGTGCCTGGCCAGTGTGGCCACAGTTCTTCCTGGGCCTTGGCCATCCTTGGGTCAGTGCTCTCCCTGGCCCAGTCAGCTATGTAGCTGAGACCATGAAGGAGGGGAGAGGAAAGGGAAGGAGGCATTTTCCCTTGGGAAGGGCCATGCGTATGGCTGGACTCAGGATTGTCTGTCCAGGATAGACCCCCTATGAGAAAACCTGGTGCCTGCTTGGCCCAGCCTGGCTTGTAGACTCAAGCGTAGAGCTGAAGGAGAATTTGTGAGACAGCCCACCCAGAAGGTGCTGGGCTGTTCTCAAACAGGAAAGCAGTACCTAGGTATCAGAAAGACCTGGGTTCAGTTCCTAGTGCCACCAATTGCAGACTGGTCCTTGGTGGCTTTGGGCAGGCAACTTGACTTCTTGGAGCCTCAGCTTTTTTATCTATAAAATGGGGAACACAACACCTAGTAGTCACACTTGTAATGAGGAATAGAGGGCATTACTGTGTAAATGGCCAGGCACAGTCTTCAGTGGACATGTAATCAGCAGATATGGGATTTGCATCCTTGTGTTGGCAGCCAAGGGAGCAATGGAAGAGCCTGGTAGCCCCAAAAGGGGAGGCCCCAGCCAGAGCCTCCTGTCAGCCACTGGTCCAGCCCCTTGTGTGCAGCTGGAGGCCAGACAGCTGGGGTCCAGGGAGGAGCACAGAGCATAGGCTGTGGCCCATTCATCCGTAGGGAAGGAAGATGAAGGCACAGAGAGTGGCCTGAGTGAACTGGGGGAAAAGGCTTACTTTCTTCCCCTTTCCCCCTCCTCAGTAGACCTCATGCACTGATCACATCAATTGCTCTGCCATTGATCTTACATGTAGTAATCGATTTAATTGCTATAACTTTTTATTTTTAAATATTTTTAATTTACAAATAATTGCAAAGATAGTACAGAATTTCCAAATAGTGTTTGACCCATGTGGGATGTTAATATCTTACATAACCACAGTACATTTGTCAAAACTAAGAAATTAATATGGATTGGTGCAATTCAATTAACTATAGAGTTTTTTAGATCTCATCAGTTTTTCCAGTAGTCTTTTTTATGTTCCAGAATCCAGTCCAGACTACCACATTACACTTAGCATTCATTTGTTTTTATTCTTTCATTTTTATTCCCTCATATTTGTCTGCTCACTTGTTAATAATATATGCTACAATGAACACCCATGAACCCAGCACCCATCTAAGAATTAGAACAGTATCAATACGTACACCTGCCCACGTGCTCTCTCAACTTGTCCTTCTCTCTCCCCAGAACAAATATCCTGAATTTTGTGTATGTCATTCTCTTAGTTTTTGTCTGCAGAATTTTAAAACTGCAGGGGAAAAAAATGAAAGAATAGTATAATGACTGCCTGTATACCCTTTCTCCGGATTCATTCATTCTTAACATTTTGTCATGTTTCCCTTCCACTTCCCTCTATCTCCCCCACCCCATTTATTTCTGTCTCTCTGTCTCTTTCTCCATTTGAAGTAAGCTGCAGACACCTTGACTCTTCATGACTAAATATTTCAACACATGTCTCCTCAGAACAATGCTATTCTTTTACATAGCCACGATACTATTATAACACTTATGAAACTTAATAGCTCCCTCTCGTCTAATACACAGTCTATATTCAAATTCCGCAAAATGTCTTTTATGGCTGTTTTCCCCCATGACATAGTCATTTTTCACATGTCGATTTTTTAAATGGTTCTATCGCATATGACATTTGCCTAAACCAAAATTGTTTCATTTCCGTGTTTTTTTACTTTTCTAACCAGGGTATCCTATTGTATCAAGTCTGGGATTTCTGTCACTTAACCTTATGTAGCATAATGTGAAATGTGTAGCTGTAGCTTGTTTGTTTTCACTGGTCCATAATATCCATCAAGTGTCTGTGCCACCATGAACTCATCTTCCTCCTGTCCTAGGCCAATTTATGTTGCTTCCATGGTCTTGCCGTTAACACCCTTGAACATATTTTCTTTTGCATGTGTACAAAAGTTTCTCTTGGGTACGTGAGATCACAGGCCTGGGCAAGGGCCTCTACCCCACTGCGGCATAGCCATCCCTTCTCTGAGTCTTAGTTTCTCTATCTGTAAAACAGAGATGACAATTTCTGTTGCACCTACCTGCAGTCCCAGAAAGGGTTAAAAGGTGAATCCAAGTGCATCTTCTTATTTTTTTGACGGTCTGGTGCCAGGAAAGGGACGTCTGTTGTACAAGCTTCAGGGGCAAGGGAGGGATGTGGCTTGTCTCCTACCTGAGTGGCCCCAGCTCCCTGCTGGGTGGAGCATCTGCGGATATCTGCCCTCTGTTCTCTGAAGGGCCAGGTCTGCCTGGGGCTACTTGATGCCTGGGGCTGCTTGATGCCAGCCCAGGTATAGCAGAGAGAAGAGGAGGAATATTCATTCCACCCTTCTGGACAAATCTCGGTCTCTCGCCTCTTAAACAGTCCTTCCCTTGCTGTTAGATGCTTCTGTGCCTCTGTGTTTATGGTCATGATTATCAGCCTACAGTTATCAATGTGAGCTACAGACATCAAACTCAGCAGAAAAAGGCCAGGCTGTTCAGGATTCTTGTACTTTGCCCCAGGAGAGGGCTGTGGGGCCACCCCAGGCATCAGGCTGAGCTCATTGGCTTAAAATTGTGTACCTAGCTAGCATGGCTGTGATTTAATAAGCTTGGTTGCTTTCTTTCTCCAGGCAAAATTTGCTTAATCCTCAGGCTAACAGCAGATTAGAAAGGACAAGATGAGAACTACTGGGGCAGACAGTGGTGAGAGAGGGGAGATGATCAGAAAGAGGAGGGAGAAGTACCAGCAGGATGGATGGGGCAGAGGCAGTGGGGCACAGGTCACCACTGCAGGGTAGGTTCAGCAGCACTTTCTGGATAGTGCTGGGGGACAGATCATGAGGGTAATCTTCCCCAATGTGTGATTAATAAGAAAAGGGTACTTGATGTGTTTTAGAAAATGCTCTACCTAAAGTGGGTATAACAAACCCAGGGTATTAAAAGAATCAACTTCCAGTATCTGGAAGAATCTCATGTACAATTTAATGTCCTGAGGCTACAAGATAATGCCTCAGTGACATCAACAACTTGACTTTGATGGTGTGAGACTTCACATTTTTTTATGCAATATTATTGGATCCTCCCAACAGGCAGTCGAGTGATTTTCGAAATTCCACAGAACATTAATGTTACAATCAAAATTCCCTTGCAGTCTGCTGGGCCAGGGACCTTCCCTGCCACTGTCCTGGGGAACCCCTTCCTCCCCGCAGTATGCAGGCATTCAAGCAGGTACATATTAAAGACACACACACACTCTGCATTGAACCCTAACTATGACACTTCCAGATGGAGGACATTCTGAAATGCTTGCAAAAATTGGTATCTTTTAGTCTATGGCCATGCCACCCTGAATAAGCCCAATGTCTGATCTCAGAAGCTAAGTAGGGTCAGGCCTGGTTAGTACTTGGATGGGAGACTACCTAGGAAGACCTGGTACTGTAGACGTCAAAAAAAAACACTTTTTTTTTAATTGGTGTCTTTTACAGCCAGCCTGGGTTCAGGGGAGCTCAGGAAGATCCCCCCAGAATAGGTTTGCTGACTCAGGGTTCAGAACAGTAACAACTAGCCTTTAGACTATGGAACATAGCACCCTCCAACACCTTCCGCCCCAGGAGTAACCAGGCTGCTGGGGCAAGCTGCATCAGCCATGGACAGTGGCCACGATTCACATCAGGGGAGGGAGACCAGCTTTGTTCTGGGCACCTCCAAGCTGCAACAAGATGTGTTGGGATTGGCACGTTGCCCTCTCCCCTGCACGGAGATGGGCAGGATGGGGCTAGAGCAGGGACACAACAGGGCTTCTTCACCTCTGGTTTGAGTTCCCTCCCAGAAATTGGGTCACTCCTTGCCCACACAGCCCAAGGAGCTGCCTCCTGTTTCCTCTGAATTCCCAGAGGGACAGGGGCACTCTCACCTCCAGCCCTGACCAGAACCTAGCCAGCTTGATTCATTTGATTGATCCTTTAAGAGAAATGGAACTTCCTCCAAATTAAATAAAAACAAAGAGGTGGGGAGAAACCAAGAGGCATCCTTTCTGAGGCCTGATGCTGAGCCAGGAGAACCTAGTGATGACGTTGTGGGCCAAGCATAGTCTTATGTAGTATGTGTTTGGTACACAACAGCAACTATTATTATTCTCGGTATTAACAACAGACATCTAGCCCCCCCATCAGACTCCAGAGGTGTTCAGGACACCTCCCAGTGTCACCACCGTCCCCAAGCAGCCCGGGTCTTAACTCTCCTGACATTTAACTGTTCTCACCATTTCTAGTTTACTGCCTGGAACCCTAGTGTTCCTCCTGTTGGCTGCACTGTGGTGTAACTGCCTGTCAGCTGCAGCTTGATTTGGGGGTGCTCTCCCCCTCAGACCAGGCAGGACTTGGAAGGAGAGGAGAAAGTTTTCACATCTTAACATGTTGAGCACCCACAGGATGCCTGGAGCCCCAGTGTGCAGATGAGGCCACACAGCGGACACCTCCTCTGGGAAACGCTCCCTGATCCCTGGCTGGGTTGGGTCCCCATGTGCTCCCACAGCCCCTTCAGTAACAGTGTTTAAGCCTGGTGGTGGGTCACTGAGCTTTCCTCACCACTGCTGATGCAGGTTAGGGCTGTTTTCTGTTCTCTGCTAAGTGCCCAGGAACACCACCACATCCAAGTGGGATTGTGCTTATGAAATATTTGTTCAGGGGGCAAATGAGCAGTGAGCAGAAATGCTGAGCGGTGATGTCACATGACCCCCCTAGCCCAGGTTTCTGACTCCAAGTTCTGTGTCCTTCCATGGCCTGGCATCGCCTCTCCCAAGGCAAGGGTGCCTTGTCTTGGTCTCTCCACCCACACGGCAACAAGAGCCTCAAGGGGGAAGCAGGGTGGGTATGTAAGAAATACCCACTCAGGCATACATGTGTGCACAGAGACCGCTGTGTCCAGTAACATCTGCAACCACAGCTTATTGGGCTTATCTTTTGAGTGCTGTCTACTTCCTTTCAATCCAGCAGGCTTTGTCAAGAACTGATGAAGTCTGGCCCTGTCTTGGGCTCAAGAGGAGACAGACCTAGAACTGTGAGCTGATAAAACAAGAGATTTAGAGTAAACACCTTAAAAATCAACTCTTCTTTTTGCAAATGGAGAAACAGAGACTTTAGGAAATCCAGGGTTCATAGTGGAGTGAAAGAACAGGGCTTTGTGGTCAGATAGAGTATTTCTGGCACTTTAGCAGCTGTGTGACCTTGGGCAAGTTACTTAACCTTTCTGACCTTCGGCCTCTGTCCTCAGCTGTGATGAGAGGTAGCCATGATTGTGTCCAGGAAAGCAGCCAGCAGAGTATCTGGCATACATTAGTGTGAATCCAGGCCCTCCCTTCCCTTTCCTATATAGTGATGCAGTGCCTGTGCAGAATCCTGGCTGCGAGAGGAATCCTTGGTAGCAAGGGGATAGATGGAAAGTGTCCACCACCTCCCTACAGACTCTAGATGGCCCTTGGGCCCAGAACTCTGTCACAGTAGTCTGCCTGGGACCTGGAGAAGAGTCAGGTCGATTCTTGCCATGTCTAGGGCCCTGAAAACCATCTGGAGGGGCCATGAGGAGTACTTAGTTTGGGGTCTTGCTGGAGCTGAATTAGGGCCATCACCCCCTGAAATGGGGACAGGAGGAGGAGGAGGAGAACTGGGATGCCTGATGTTTGCAGTGTCTCAGGTTATCTGTGGTCTCAGGTTATCTCAGGGAGATGCCAGAACTTTGAGACGTGGCAGATCTAGATTCCACAGTCAGGAATGTGGCCATGAACGGGACTAGACCAGGGACCGTGGGAATCAGCAGGCCCAGGGCAGTGGGTGAAAGAGCGCTGGGAGGAGGGGGCATCGGGCAATGCCGGAAGCTCTCTGCTCTGAGGGGCAGCCCCCAGACTGGGAATGGGGTCTCCTTCCTGGCAGTAGGTACACGGGGATGCCTGGGCCTTCTGGCTGGGATGTGATATGCAAGAAGGAGCAACAGACACTGAGAGGCACAGAGCCCCTGCCTGGGAGACAAAGTTCCCGAGTTGGCCTCCTAAGTGGAACTGAGTTCTATGTGATTTTCCAGATCAAACCGGAGTTGTTTTTCTCTACAGTCCCATTCTGTCTGTTCTTCCCCTTATCTCCCAGGCCCTGGCTCCCTGCCTGTGTCCAGCTCCACCCCCGCCCTAGATGCCAGCCACTGTGGTTTCTGTGTGATGGTTCAAAGCACCCTTCCTGGAACTCCAGCTCCCTCCCTATACCAGGCCACAAGCCCACAGGCCGCTCTGTCCCAGAACCTGTTCCATCCCATCCATTTCCCTGGCCTCTCCCTCTCCCCACATCTCCCAGCCCAGACTCTGTCTCTGGGACTCTCCTGACCCCAGCTACTCCTCTAAGCTGAAGAGAGGGGGTGAGGAGAGCACAGGTCCAAGCAGCTGGTGCCCAGAGAGGGCTGCCCTGGACAATGGGCAGGGAGAGTGTGCAACCCCCACACCCAGAGCTCTGTCTCCCTGTCACAGGCCTGGGGCTCTCGGTCGGCTAGGCAGCCAGGGTGAGTGCCTGCTAGCCCAGCTTAGTCACACTAGCACCTGCTGCTGGGCCTCCCCTGGCACCGCCCTGTGCTTCAGCCACATCCATTATGCTGTGACCTTTCACCCTTTGCTGCTGTGCATGGGCCAGTCCCACCTCGGTGTCTTTTCCCAGCCCCAGCCCATCCGTCACAAACCTGCCTTCCAAGAGACCACTTAAGATATCCTGTTCTCCCAGGGGGCCTCCCCAGACTTACACAGATGGGAGTGAGCACCCTGATTCATTCCCCATGTCTCCTTGTAGGTGTCTCCTGTTATACTTTTGGGTGGGCACTGTAACTGTGCTACCTTTCTAAGCTGTGAGTTCCTTGAGGGAAGGGCCCTGCCTCCCTCTCCTAAGGATGCTTCATGTGCAACATGGGGCCTGTGCTTGGGGAGCTGTTCAGAGAATTCAGGATGGATAGATGGAAGGATATGCAGACAGACAGCTGAAGCCAGAAACAGGCTGCAGAGGAGTAGGTAGGGCCTAGAGATACTGTTCTAGCAGGTGAGAGGGACAGTGGCCTTGCCTGTGCCGACCCTCACTCCCCCTTGTCTTCCTCTTGTAGATGAAGATGATGCCAACAGACTCGGGGAAAAGGTGATCCTGAGGGAGCGGGTGAAGGAACTCTTCAATGAGAAATACGGTCAGTGCGGGGGGCAGGGCCCATGGGGCAGGGTCTGTGGGACCAGCCTTCCTGGTTGGCCCCTCCTCCCTCTGCAGCCAGCCTGGCCTCCAGTTGCCCCCAGCTGGCCTCCCTGGGGACAAAGTTTCTCAGCCTATGGTTGATGGGAACTGATCCCTCATTCCCCCTGTCTGAGAACAGGGAAAGAGCCCCAGTCTGTGGTGCTCAGGGCAAAGACAGTATTCAGCATTTCTGTTACTTTAGGGCTGAGTTGTGTGGCAGAGGCCATGGCCCACATCCAAGAGCTTGTTCATGCTGATGCCTGTCTACCCAACAGGCGCTTAGCCTTGACTCCAAAGCAAGGAGTCTGCTCCCACCGTCAGGGAGCTCAGAGTCTGTGGAGGGGGATGGACATGGAATAGATGAGAGTCAGGAGATGCTAGGCCCTGTGCCGAAGGCATTCAGGGTGCCAGGGCAGAACGTAGGATGGGAGAGCTAATAATACAGTTCAAATTGATACAGCGCTTTCCAGATTAATGAATGCCAGTCTGTACCAGGTGGTCTGCATACATTACATTTTATTTGTGGCAAATTTAGTATTGTTATCCCCATTTTACATTGTAGCAGAAGAAACATAACAGTAAATTTTTGAAAAATAAAAATTTCAGAGAATGAGAAAAAGAAGAAAATGTAGTAGTGTGACCAGGAGTGCTGGGGGTAGGAAGTGTGAAGCTAGGGCCTCTCTGGACCGGCGAACAGGAAAGTCCCTTGAAGAAGGGGTATTTTAGCTGAGACTTGAATGTCAAGAGGAGACAAACATTCGAGGGACAGCTTTCCAGGCAGAGGGAGCAGCTCTGTGACTGGGGAACAATAAGAAGACCAGAGGGCCAGGAGTGTGACCAAGTAGGTTGGGGAGGCTTCTGGTTGTGGGGAGAGGTGAGCAGGCCTGACATGAGTTAGAGTTTCATTTTGAGAGTAATGGGAAGAGACTCTGCTTGTGGTTTGTGCTGTTTTCTTTTTCACTTTCTATTTTGGAACCAATTTTCAAACATACACAAAAACAGAAAGAATGATGTACTAGCCCACGTGTAACCCAAAGCCAGCTTCTGTGATTACCAGTATTTCGCTCATCTTATCTTATCTACTTTATATACTCACTTGATATTTTTAGTACTTTGAAACAAATCTAAGATATATCATTTCATCCATAAATACTTAAGTATTTAATTTTTTCTAATACTTAAGTGTGGATTTTAAGCAGACATCAAGTCCTCATTTCTCAATTCTGGGTGTGCACATTTAACAAATCTTTGCACTAGGCACATGTAATGGTATTTGTTTCATTATAAGCATTGGGTATTAGAGTTTTAGTTTTGCTAATTAGGTTTTTTGAAATGTTATGTGTGTTGACTTTTAAAGTCTCTCTAGAGCATGGTAACTACTTATCTGGACTGTGCCAGGTTCCAGCCCTTTCCCAGAAGGCTTGGCCTTTAACAAGGGACATCTTCCTCTTGCCCTGACCACATGTACTTTCTAGGTGAGGCCCTGGGCCTGAACCGGCCTGTGCTGGTCCCTTACAAACTGATCCGGGACAGCCCAGATGCCGTTGAGGTCACAGGCCTACCTGACGACATCCCTTTCCGGAACCCCAACACCTATGACATCCACCGGCTGGAGAAGATCCTGAAGGCCCGGGAGCATGTCCGAATGGTCATCATCAACCAGCTCCAGTGAGTGCCCCTCGCATCCAGAGCAGGGTGGGCAAAGTAGGCAAGGGTGCTGCATAGATTCTGGAAGGGAATCCCCAAAGCAGGCCCAGCCAGGAGTTGTGGGGAGGAGAGAAACAGACAGACAGACAAACACACCTATCATTCATTGCCATTCATTTGCACAGAATCCAGGAGATGGATTAGCTTAACACTGTCATCTTAAAGAAGAGGAAATTGATACCCAGAGTGAGGAAAGGGACGGTGTAAGTCACAGTGGGTCAGCTTGGCTCCAGACCCAGGTATCTTATTCTCTCCAGGCTGCTATAACAATACCATAGACAGGCTGAAACAACAGAAGTTTATTTCTCATAGTTCTGGAGGCTGGGAAGGTGTCAGCAGATTTGGTGTCTGGTGAGGGCCCACTTCCAGATTTATAGGTGGCCAACTTCTTGCTGTGTTCTCAGTTGGAAGGGACACGGAGCTTTCTGGTGTCTCTTTTATAAGGCATTAATCCCATTCATGAGGGCTCTACCCTCATGACCTAATCACCTTCCAAAGGCCCCAGCTCCTAATACCATCACATTGGGGATTTGGTTTCAACAAAGGAATTTGAGGGGGACACAGACATTCAGTCTATAGCACCAGGTGTCCTGATTACAACCCCTTTCTTACTGAAGCACACAGCTTCAACATTCATGGGTGTTTATTTTTAAAATTTTAGTTTAATTTTACTTTCTTTAAATAAATCATTAGTTTTTACCCATTTTCAAATATTTAGAAAATAACAGTCATTTAGTACTCTCATTATCCAGCAATAACCTCTGTCCATATTTTACCATATACCATTTTAGACTTTTTTTTTTATGCCTATAGCACCTGGTCTTCCTAGGTGGTCTCCCATCCGTGTACTAACCAGGCCCAACCCTGCTTAGCTTCCGAAGATGGCATGGCCGTAAACCATGGACCATGGCTCCACTATGGCACCAACACAGGACCTTCTGCATATAAAACAAACATGCTAACTGCTACACTATGGAACCCCATCCTAGGCTTTTTTAAAATAGAATAGTTTATTTGATTATTTTTAGATTTAAAAACAATACAAATAGCAAACTAGGGAAATTCAAAAAGGTAGAAGAAAAGATAACCCATAACTCTCCTCTCCAGAGTTAACGCTGTGATGCATTTCTCCTGTATTTTTCCCCATACATATGTTCTTTTAGATTTTACACTAGATATTTTAAAATTAAAATAATATTTGCATGTGTCCTCCCCCCCCCAAAAAAAAACCACAAATAATTTCAGAAAGATCTCAAATGAAAAGTAGAGGTTTCCTTCCCCTCCTACCTACAGCCCACCGTGTGAAGTAACTACTGGAAAATACAGGAAACTGTAGGAGAAGGTGCCCACCTGGACCTCCCAGAGAGAACCACTGAAGACGTTTTGGGGCTTTACTTCCACGTTTCCACTTTTCTTGTAATGCCTATTAGACGTGCATTTGGGGAAAATGAAGCTGAGATCATACAGTATTTATCTGTAGACAGTAAATGTCTTGAATGCACTTGAGCATTACCCTGTGCCCATGATAATTCCCTTTAATGACTGTACGGATGGACCATATTGTCCTCTACTGATGGACATTTGGGTTGTGGCTAATTTTGGGAGGGTTCATAGAAATAATGCTGCAAATAAAGTAAAAATTAAAAAGTTTGTAAAAAATAATACTATGATGAATATCCATTTAGGTACACATTTCCGAATACTTTGTCAGACAACACACTTGCTTTGTAGATGAGGAAACCAGACCTCAAGGGGCAATTTGCCTGGCACAGCACTGACAGCTCTAGGCTGGCGACTGTTCATCTGCCTGCTCTGTGCTAGGGGTGCTAACCATTTTCATCCAAGTCTTACCTAATGCTCCAGTGGCAGCAGCATCTCATCTCAAGAGAGATATCACCCATATTCAGGGAGCAGGTGAGAAGAATAGAAAACCTCATTTTTTAACTGCTACCTCATTTCTTTCTTTTTCAGACCTTTTGCAGAAATTTGCAATGATGCCAAGGTGCCAGGTAAATAGGTAGCTGAAGAAGCCACCTTTCTACCTCTCAAGGACCAATCTATGGACACACAACAAGTGGCACACAATAGGTGGCTGACCACCTAGAGAAAAGTATACGCCCCCTCCATGCAGTACTTCTGCAGGGCCAATATTCCCAGAAGGCCCCAGGAAGCCTGTAGTTGTCCTCGGAGCAGGACCCTGCCACAGCATGGCTGATGGAGACAGATCAGCTAGGGAGAGAGGATGAAGGGCAGGTTGGAGTCAGAAGGAGGGGATATCAGGTAGGATCATGGAGGCCACATGAGGAGAGAAGGGGTGACATGAGACTGGCAGGGATAAGGCAGGTGAGTACTGCCAGACTGGCTGGACCCCCTTAATTCTGCCTGCATTTTCAGGGCACATTCCTGCACCAGCCCCTGGACTTTTAGAACCTTTCAATTCACAGGAACCTAGAAGACTGATACAATGGTTCTGACTGAGAAGGTGTGAGATAGGACTCAGGAGGATGTACCTCTGTGTGATTGGAAGGTGTGCCTTCATTGTACAGCTGTGCAGCTGAGGCCTAAAATGGGAAAAGGACTTGCCAAGCCCACATAATGAGTTGGTGGCCACCTAGAGCCCTGTGTCCAGACCACGCATATGAACTGAAAGCCACTGAGGACTGCAGGCCTCAGCATGGCTGCTCAGTGGAAACAGTGATGGGGTTCAGCAGGGCTGCCCCACCCCAGCCTGAAACCTGAGGTCCCAATTCCAGATGGGTCCAGGTTCACCTGAAGCTCCACTACCTGGGGTGGTACCGTCCATCCAGAGACCACGTCCTTCTATTATGTGCTCATCTCAAGGGCCAGGCAGGGCACCAGGCACTCGGGGTAGGCAGGTTTGGGAGCTGCTCCCAGGTCAAAGGCAGAGACAGAGGAGGCCTTAGGGAGGAGGAAAATTTGGGACAGATTATCAGAGGGTGGACACCATCACTTAGATCTGCCATTCCCCCACCACGACCATCATTAGGATCTTCTGGTGACCCCAGGCTGGCCACAACTGTGGACCAGCACTTCTGACTTCTTTTCACGTGGAGGTAAAAAAAGGTCACCTAGGTCCTGCGAACTGATTCCAAAAGCCCAAGGTCTGATATAGGCATGTGCCTTACAAATACAGGCAGAATCCAGGGGGTTCAGCCAGTTTCAGCAGCGCCCACCTGCCTCCCACAAAATTCACTCCTCCCCAACTCATAGCCTGGCTCCTGTAGCCTCCAGAGCCTTCTATTTCCCAGGGTCTTTATTTATACCATATCTCAGACCCCCAGGCTCTGGTTTTTCTTCACCAGCTAGACAAACAATTGCCTCCTGGGCCCAGCCTGCCTTCACACTGTCATTAAGACCCTTCTGGTATGCTTTATTAGGTTTCTGTTTAATCATCCGTCCACTCAGTCAAGCCCCAAACCCCACTTATGTAGCACATAGTTATAAATCTTTTTTATAAGTCTTCCATATTCATATCAATTTAATTAAGCAGCAACAAAACACCTGCTGAGTCCTGACTCTGTTCTGGGCTTGGTACTGGGTTCTTTCACACACACAATCTCATTCAAGTCTCACATCACACTGTTTTCCCCTTTTGGCTCAGAGAGGTTAATCCATTTCCCAGGGTCACACAACTAGTAAGTAGCAGCAGTAGAATTTTAACTTAGGACTTCTGGCTCTAAACTGGAGGGGTTTCTCCCTCACTACTGGGACACGGCTTGTCTACTCATACCTGTGAACTGTCATCTGTCACAGCATTGTCAGGTCAGGGTCATCACACAACTACTGTAACAGCAACAATGATACCAGTTCTGTTTCTGAGTATTTACTGGAGGCCAGGCACATTATCTCATGGGATCCTCCCAGCAACCCGACAGGATCTTATACACATTTTACTCACAAGGAAATGAAGGCACAGGGCTATTAAGTGATTCTCCCCAAGGCCCAAGTCTGTGCTGCTAGTGAGGCCATGCTCTTGGGATGCAGGGCCCCAGGGAGGACTCTGGGAGTTCTGGAGAGGCCAGGACCCACAGGCCAGATGGTCTGGAGAGAGCATAAGGAGGACCTGGGCCTGAACTGAGCCTAGTGGGGAGGCCTACCTCAGGGGTAAGGATATAGTGTTAGCAAAGGCAGGCAGGTGAGCTGGAGCAGAAGGTGGGTGAATGGGCTGTGGTGCCTGGTAAGGGAAGGATGCTGGAGAGATAGGCCTCAGATAGTGGGTTGGGAGCCTTGAATGCTGGGAGGGAGACTTAAACCTGAAAACAAAGGCCTTCTCCAGGGGGAGTCTAGGAGGCTGAGACACAATGGCGTTGGCATCTGGCATCAGCAGCCTTTTCTCCCACCAGCCAAAGACAGCATCCCCAAGCGCAAGAGGAAGCGGGTCTCCGAAGGGAACTCAGTCTCCTCTTCCTCCTCGTCTTCCTCATCCTCGTCCTCCAATCCAGAGTCCGTGGCATCCACCAACCAGATCTCACTCGTGGTAAAGTTGCACAGATCTGGACCTGACTACTCTCCTCTTTGGCCTTTACCACACACTCGGGCAGGACCCTCCACTGTGGGACCTGTGGGACATGGGTTTGGGGTGCAGGGAGGCATTGGGCTCTGAATGGGCTCCACAACCTCATGGTCACAGACACATTTACCTGATCTCCCCACAAGATAGTCCACCCCTCTCATCAAGAACTCTCAGTTACCTGGGCCAGGAAGTCACATCCCCACCAGGCAGGTGGGCAAGCAGAGGCTAAGAGGGAAGGTACCTACCCACTGCCCTGGGCAGTGACAGAGCAGAAGGACCCTGAGCAGAGGCCCAGGTCCCTGGGGCAGTCAGATGCTTGGTTAATCTCTGCTCACAGCATGTGCTCACAGCCCTGGGAAGTGTGAGTATTACCTGAAGAATATAGATGAGAAAGGAGCATCTGAGGCCGACTGATTCTGCAGCCTCACTGTGCAGTCAGTGGTGGATGGAGAACCCACCTGCAAACTCTGCCTGTTCTTCCATGTGGCTGAGTTTGGTTTCTCCCACCCAAGATGAAAACCCAAGAGCACACCCTTGAGAGTTCTTTCTGATTTCAAAATATTAGCTTTGAAATCCTGAGTCCAAATGGGGACAATATTGGAACACATTTGGAAAAGGTTTTAGGGCTTTTTTTTTTTTGAGGTATAATTTACATACAACATTATATTAGTTTCATGTGTATAACATGACTCAGTATCTGTATATTTTGTGAAATGATTCCCACAATAAGTCTAGTTAACATCCGTCACCATACAGTTATAGAATTTTTTTTACTTGTTCAGGCTTTGCCAGTCTCCCTTTCTGCGTGTGTGAGTGCCCACAGAGAGTCATTAGCTCCTCCCACCCTGACTCCTCCAAGAGAGACATGACAGCTTCTTTGGCACATGAGGCCTAGAGGGGGCTGAGTTGATAGCATAACCACCCATTCTGAGCCAATCCCAAATTCCCTCTGGCCTTCATGTCTGGTCCACATGATTAGCCTCTGGGACACAGGTGGAAATAGGTCAGAAGACTCCAACCCAGGCTCCATGGTCACTGGTGAACTTCATGACCCCTCTGAGCCTTCAGAAGCCTGAAAATAAATAGTATCTGAGGAAGCCCTTCTGAAAGCAGAGCTAAGTGTTCTGGTGTTTTTCCCGTATCACCTAGAGTCCTAACCCAGACCGTTTGTCCCCCTCTCTCTAGCAATGGCCAATGTACATGGTGGACTATGCCGGCCTGAATGTGCAGCTGCCAGGACCTCTGAATTACTAGACCTCAGTGCTGAATCAGGACCTCACTCAGAAAGACTAAAGGAAATGTAATTTATGTACAAAGTGTATATTCGGATATGTATCAATGCCTTTTAGTTTTTCCAATGATTTTTACACTATATTCCTGCCACCAAGGCCTTTTTAAATAAGTAAAAAAAGAAAAAAAAAAACCATTGCCTTTGCTCTTAACTGTTGCATGTTCTGTTTTGGAATTGTGGCTACGGCCATAGGAAGAGGTTTGGAAACCCAGCTCAGGTGGCCTGCGAACACAGAGGTGGTATTTCTGACCTTTGGGCCCTGGTGTCTGGGCACAGATTCCAGTCATTTCTCTGCTGCTGGGCCCACGTGACCTCAAGACGAGGTGCCATGGAAAGCCAAGTGCCAGACTGGCCCCTTGGCCTCAGGGAGTACATGGTGTGGTAGGAGGCTATCTTGGTCTCAATAACTCAGGTGAAGTCAAACGTGTCAAGTATGATCAAGTGTGGGGTCTTTATGGCTATAGGGGAAGACATCTTAAAGAATGGGCTTTGAGTTGGGCCTGGAGGGTGGGGTGGATTTTTGATAAAGCTCAGGGCATCTGAGCAGCAGAATGATGGGTCACAGTTGTGTCTCAGAAAGACCACTTTGGGTGGCAATTGGAAAGGTGGAGGAAGGGGTAGGACTGGAGGCAGAAACACAAGTCAAAAGGGCCTGGCAGTTGTCTGGGGCCTGGTATACCACATGGCTGTTCATTCACTCCCAGTGGGGAAGATAGGCATGTGGTGCTGGTGTCCTGATGGGGAAGGACAGTGCCCTGGGAGCACAAGGCAGGACAACCTTATCCAGTGTAGAATCAGTAAAGTGTCTTGCAGCTGAGACTTGAAGAGCATTTAAGAGTTGGTGGGACCAAGTGGGAGGAGTGGGGCAGGTGGTGTTCTATGAGGAGAGAGCCACATGTCCAAAGGGAGTGAAGTTGGACTGAGAACTTGAGCATTCCAGGAACAAGAAGGAGTCATCAGAGCAGAAGGCTCGAGGAGTGTGGCTGGTAGTAAGATAGAGGGGTGGGTAAGGGCGGTCAGCAAGCTGTGAACACAGTGCTGCACTGAAGGGGTGAGTGGGGGCAGAAATGCAGCCTTGGTTCTGCTGGCCCAGGCCTGCACTCTGGAACCAGGCTACATCCTTTTTCTCACAGGTTAGCGTGTGTGTGTGTGCGTGCGTGCGCGTGCGCACGCGAGCGCTGGGGGTTAGAGCCACAGCAAAAAGTATCAGGAGAAGCCATACCCAGAACCTCATTTTGGAAGTATCAGCCTTCTTTCAGAGAGAAATCAGAGGCGGGGAGAAAATAGACCATATGGGAGGCTCTTATCGTTCCAGTGAGAGCTGGCAGTGGTTTGGGCCAGGTGAAGAATAAAAAGATCAGCCAACAGAACTTGAAGGTCAATTGGTCAGGAGTGCTGGGGTGTGGAGGAGTCAGGGTGACCACAGGATCCAGCCAAGTTCCAGCAAGAAGCCTAAGTCTCGGAGGGACTGAGTAATTAGTTAAGTACATGATCCAAACAGTCCAGGGGCTTCTGCCAGCCCGCTGGGTCAACCTCTTGCCCAGAAATGGGAGGGAAGGCCCCATCCCAGCCTTCCGGACTCTGCTTCCTCCTGGAAAGATGCAAGAAGCCAGAAACCACAAGTTTGGCACACCCAACCCAAACTGCTCCTCTCTCTGCTAGTGCCACCACTTCCTCCCTCATCCCAGTGTCTCCAGGGCCCTCCACTCCATCTTCAGGCCTCTGCCCTGGGCCAGGAAGGCTTCCTTTTCTCTCCAGGAGCAGGGAAAGGTCAAAGACCTATATTGACTACCACCCTCAAAACAAACTGCCCAGGAAATCAAGGCCAGCCTAG
This sequence comes from Eidolon dupreanum, assembly GCA_028627145.1. Lineage (NCBI taxonomy): Eukaryota > Metazoa > Chordata > Mammalia > Chiroptera > Pteropodidae > Eidolon > Eidolon dupreanum. The sequence continues at coordinate 21,768,225 of CM053501.1, read as the reverse complement.
CAGCTGACACCTTGCCTTCAGCCCTGCTTCCCTGGAACACATCCTTCTCCCATCTAACCCTTGCTCTCCCTGAATTAAAAACCTCCATTCTTTACCTACCCTACAGCACCAGTGCAAACTTCTAAACCCAGCATTAAAGGCTTCTGTCCCCTTTCTTTGCCAAGGCAGCTACACCGAGCAATCAGTTGCTGCAACCTGGGCACCAGGCTCCCCTAGGACCGCCCGGGGCTTGGGCCCACCTGGCGCCCACGCAGCATCTTCCCCCCCCCCACGCCCCCTACCGCAGCCGGCTGGCGCCTCTCCGTTGTCTAGACCCGCCCTGGCCGCCCTCGCCCCAACACTCAGATCAGAAGCCAGAGCCGGAAGCGGCTCCCGCCTGGCGGGGCTGGCAGGAGGAGGTGTTTAGCCGGGCTCCGCGTAAGCGAGAAGGGCAGAGAGCCTGCGCCTCGGGCGGCTGCTGGGAGAGGCGTGGAGCCCAGGGGAAGGTCCGTGGACCCCAATCCAGCGGCGCTGCCACCTGCAGAGCCTCCCCCATCTGTCTCCTTTCACTGTCACTACGGACGCGCGTGCAATTAAGTGGGTTGGTGCAGCAAACCCTCGTGCCTTGGTGCTCGACCTCATTTCATAAAATCAAAAGGGGATAACCCCTCCCACCTCCGCCCAGTCAAATCCTTTAAACAGAGATGGCCTGCGTCAGTTTCCTCTCCTGTCCTGGTTGCTCAGGGCTTTGGGAGACGTCTCCAGGCAGAGGACAGAGGATAGAGGACGAGCTTGGGGGCCGCTGGCCGCCTGCCTTCTTTCTTTGCTCAGTCCCTGATCCAATGGGGATGCCTTTCCAAGTATTTCCTCGCAAACAGGCCCGGCTTTCTGCAGAATAGCCCAGATGCTGTTTATGCAACCTCTCCAGAATCTCAGTGTACTGTACTTTCTAAAGTGATTTGATTCAAAGCACTCATTCTTTAATTAAACTTCATTTAGCTGCCATCTGTCTGGGTTCAAAATGGCTCCGTGTTGTGCAACTCTAAATGAGAATTGTTATTGGATTTGTAAACACATCCACACACAAAAAAAATTACAAAACACTTTCAAAAGTAATAAATGAGGAATGTGTGGAAGGAGTGTGAGGAGCTGCATTTTAAACGTTCTAATTGCTGGGGAATGTATTCTGGTGGGTACATAATCATTTTATATACAAATCTTTGTATAAAAATCTGGTATCAATGAAAAGATTGAGATTATAGAAAATGCTGGAATTATATATGACTGAAAACAGTAATAAAGCAATAATGGTGCAGGGACAAAGCTCGGGGGTGGGGCTGGGGTGTAGGAAGACAGGGACAGCCGGCAGCTCTCACTGCACCTGCTTCCATGCTGCAGCCTCCACCAGCTCACCAGCCAGGTGCCTGCCTCCTCTCTGCCAAAGGAAGGTGAGTGATCCTGAGCTCCAGTGGCAGGGGCTTCACAACAATCCTGGAAGATATCTTTTTTTGTTTGTTTTTAAGAAGTCAAAGTTTTATTAATGGTGGTCTGCTGCCCCCAGTGTGCAGGGTCCCTCTCTGGCCCAGGCAAAGAAAGAGAAAAAAAGCAAAAGATGGAGAGAAATGATAGCCCTTCTTTTAAGCCTCATATAGCGATTCAGTGACAGGTGAATGTTTTGGGGAAAAATATTAACAATTTCAGTGGGAAAACTGAAGCACGAAGATAGTGAAGGAGCAGCGCTGGAGGTCGATGGTCTCTGGCAGGCAGCTCTTAGGACACAACCGCCACTCTTGTTGGCAATGAGCTGGGTGACCAAAATTTGAGGATGCAGAAGTGGGAATTGTGTAACAGTTGAAATGTGGATTAAAACAGGATCACAGCAACCTTGAGACTCTTTGCATGATTAGGCTTCTGCCCCATGCTTCTCTAGCCTCATCCCCAGGGCCTTCTCCACAGCACCACACCTCTGTCACACAGGGTTGGGGGTCCTTCTTTCATTTCCTCAAAACGGCCTCCTCCTCCCAATTCCTATGGCAGCTCCTTCCTGTTTTACCTTCCACCGAAATGTCACTGAATGTCCTCTCCTCAGAGGCCTTTCCAGAACACTCAGTCTAAAGCATATACCCCTCACCTCATAATTTCTAAATTTCTTCTCCTTTTTAAAAAATGTTATTGCTACCATATGTAATACTTTGTTTTCTGTGCAGTTATTTTTCTGGCTGTATGCCCTGCTTTAGCTTTATGATGCCAGGCATGGCATCCATCTGCTCACTGTTATAGCCTAGCACCTACCACAGACATGCAACAAGGGGCTACTCACTAAATGTGAGCCACATAGATGCATAAATCAACTACACCCATGTCCACAGGGAGCAGAAAATGAGTGTTCCCTTAACTCTAAATTTTTCTTCCACAATGATTCCAGAAAACTTGTTCTCACCCCACCCCCAAGATCCATGTATGGGAAACAAACTGGTGCCTCTACTTGTTCTTCTACCATTAAAGCTTATTTTCTTTATTTCTGGTCAAGTGTTTGGATCCAGGAGCCCTAGATTTCAACATCAATGTCCTAAAACAGCCCACCTAAGATGTGGGAAATGGGACCCAGGATAAACACTGAGTATGGAAAAGGCAGAGGAGGCCACTATTAAGGGCACCAAAAACACTCCACCTTGCTTACGTTTTTGCAGAAAATAGTAACAGCTACTATGTTACTTTGTACTTATGTTACTATGTACTTATCGTCTACAATGTCACAGCCATTAGACAAGACCTTTTGTGAGCACTGTTAATCCTTATAGCCCTGCAAAGTAAATATTTCTTCCCTTTTCAGATGAAGAATGTGAGGTTCAGAAAGATCAAAGACTGTATACGGGGGGGTTATACCACCAGGAAAGTGTAAGCACCAAGCCAGGATTCAAAGCCAGGGCCCCTGACTCAAAGACTCAGACCACTAAGTCTACTCCAGGGTGGATCCCGCCTGCTATTGCCCTTCCTTGCAGGAGAGGAAAAGCAGTGGCAAAAAAGCATTTCCCCCTTGCTTGAAGAAGAGAGGTACATTTGAAAAAAAAAAAAAAAAGCTGCCAGCTAGATCAGGTTTGCTCAGACCAGACACCACTCTCAGTCCACAGGACAGGGACATCAGTGGGAGGCCACAGCTAGAAAGACACACATACACTCATGCACACATATACACCCTCACACACACACATTCATATGTTCACTCACATATAGTCACGCACACATACATACATATACACTCACAGTCATATACACATAACATATACTCACATATATACACTCACACACAGTGACGACACACTTGCACACACGCTCTCCCATACACACACACAAATAAAAACTGTCAATTAGAGGTATTACCACAATCCCCAAGTATAGCACAGTGCTTGGCTCACAGATATTTAAAAAATGGCACCTGAAGAAGAGAACACAGCAGTGAGGAGTTAACGCTCACCCACTGCTCTGAGCATGCCCCACCCAGGCTTATGCCTGCTCTGCCGGCCTCCACTGTTTCACAAGGAAATCCAGAGGCCTCACTCTGGCATCCAAGGCCCAGCCCCCAACAACTCACTGATATATCTCCCAGTGTGCCTTGGACTCCAGCCAAACCATGTCCTCCCTGTTCTCAGAACATTCTAGAGCCTCTCAGACCTCCCTGCCACTACCCTGGACTTCACCTAGTTGACACTTTCCCCCCTTTTTTTTGCTTGACAAGGGTCTGCCCTGCTTTACGATCCAGCAGTAGGGTCCTCTCTGTACAGGCCCAGGAGGTCCTAGCCCAGCTGCGACTCTCAGAGCACGTAACACAATGTGCTATTGTCCTCTAAAAAATAGCTTACTAAACACATGGCCTGAAATACAAGCTCCTAATATCTCCTCAGTATGCCCCAGAAAAAGGAAGCCTTCTCTGTAGCCTTCCAGACATCATGCTATACAAGCTTGAAGACACAGGCTTTCCTCACTCAGGAAATCTGCCATTCCTCTTGTAGCTGCTTTTGTTCATCATGTTATACATACATCCCCAGGACTTGTGTATTTTATAACTGAAAGTTTGTACCTTCCAACCCCCTTCACCCATTTTGCCAACCTCACCTCTCACCCCACACCATGCCCCCCACCCTCACCTCTGGCAACCACCGACCTGTTCTCTGTATCTATGAGTTTGGTTTTTCTGGGTTTTGTTTTATTTTTAGATTCCACATATGTCTTTCTCTAACTTATTTCTCTTAACATAATATCCTCAAGGTCCATCCATGTTCTCACAAATGGCAGGCTCTCCTTTCTTTTTTCATGGCTAAATAATGTTCTTTTGTGTATATGTACCACTTTTTCTTTACCATTCATCAATCAATGGACATTTAGGTTGTTTGCATGTCTTGGCTATTGTTAATAATGCTGCAATGAACACGGGGATGCAGATATCTTTTTAAGTTACTGTTTTTGTTTTCTTTAGATAAATACCAAGAAGTAGAATTCCTAGGTCATATGGTAGTTCTATTTTTACTGTTTTGAGGAAACTCCATACCATTTTCCATAGTGGATGCACTAATTTACATTCCTACCAACAGTGTGCAAGGGTTCCCTTTTCCTCCACATAGTTGTCACCACTTGGTATTTGTTGCCTTTTTGATAATAGCCATTCTGATAGGTATGAATGAGGTGATGTCTCATTGTGGCTTTGATTTGCATTTCTCTATGATTAGCAATACTAAGCTCCTGTACATGTACCTGTTGGCCACCTGTATGTCTTCTTGGGAAAATGTCAATTCAGACCCTTGGCCTATTTTTAAATTGGATTGTTTGTTTTCTTTCTATTGAGTTATTTGAGTTCTTTATACATTTTGGATATTAAATACCCCTTATCAAATATATGATTTGCAAATATTTTCTCTCATTCAGTAGGTTGTTGAAGTCTCATGTTTTTTTGGTCTCTGGCACTTTGTCCTTCCCCACAAGCTCTCCCTGCTCTGCCATCAGTGAGGTCCTGCGGAGATAGATCAGCTTGACAGGCAGCTTGGCTCTGCTTCCTTGGTTTCTGCCTCCTCCTTTCTCTCTCTCTTGCTGCTACCCCTACCTCCTGTCAGAGGAAATGCTCCTAAGCTCTGAGCAGGCTCATATTCTTGCCCTGCCCTTGACCTAAAGGGCTTCCTCCTTTCAGGACCTTGGGCACCCTCAAGGCCTCAGCATCTGGTTCCCTGGGCTCAAAGGAAGAGAATGATTTGATGTGAATTTGGAAAAGGGGGAGGGACCGCAGACACTTAGAGAGTCACCTGCTGTGGCTTCAGTAAATTTGTGAGACTTGGCCCCTTAGGTTAGCTGTCAGGGCTAGGAAGTGGAAGTGAGCACAGTGTCTTTCTTCCTGAAAGGCCCATCAGAGAGATAATTCATCAGTTTATTTAGTCATTAAACAAGCGTTCTTGAAGCATCTCCCACATGCCCTACCAAGACTCTGTGTCCCCTTTTTCTGATGGACAAGAAGCAGCAAGTGAACAGTGAACATGTAAATACAAATGAAGACCAGAGCAGTGAAGAAAATTAACAAGGTATAGGGACTGAGGCTGAGGTCTGCCAGGGAAGCCCTCTCTGCAAAGACAGGGTGAAGTCAAGTCCCAAAGAGTCAGCAGGAGTCAGCCAGACAAAGAGCAAAAGGAGAGGGAACAGCACCTATGGCCCTGAGGTAGGGAGGAGGGAGGAGGCCTGCTTCATTCTGAGAAAATGCTGAGTTGGAAGTTAAGGGGAAAGAGTCCTGAAGCTGGAAAGGCAAAGAGAGGCAGACTTCTCTCAGAGTGCCCCAGGACACTGCCAAAGAATTCCAGTCAGGCGGCGACACAATCCGATTTATGCTTTAAAAAAAAAAAAAAAAATTATTCTGGTTGCTGTGTGGAGAATATAAAGAATTCCTACAACGCAACTAACAACAAAAACACTCAGCCCAGCTGAGAAATGTGCAAAGACTTGAGTGGACATCTCTCCAAAGAAAATATACAGATGACCAATCAGTACATTAAAAGATGCTCAGCATCATTAATCATTAGGGAAATGCAAATCAAAACCACAGTGAGATACCACAGTGAGATTCACATTCATTAGGATGACTATTATAAAAAATAAAACAGAAAATAACAAGTATTAGTGAAGACATGGGGAAATGGAATATTTATGCCTTGCTAGTGGAATGTAAAACGGTGCAGCTGCTGTGGGAAACAACTGGTAGTTTTTTAAAAAGCTAAACATAGAATTATCATATGATCCAGTGTGATATTGTGATATAACAAGAAATATATATTTGGGTCTTTACGTTTGTTCTGGCACCAGCTCCTATAACTCTTGGAATTCCTAAGTAATGAGCTCAACAAAGGTGTCATTTATTATTCATAACAAGCCCTTTCAACCACCCTGAGTTTATGCTAATGAGGTGACTTTTGGACTGCACCTAAGGATGGATGTTGGTTGCCAGGTGAACCAACCATGTGATTAGAAGGTTGGAACTTTCAGCCCTACTCCCTGACCTCAGGGGCCAGAGGCAGTGTGGGGCAGGGAGGCAGGTCGAATTAATCACCAATGGCCAGTGATTTAATCAGTCATGCCTATGTAATGAAGCCTCCATAAAAATTCCTACAGTTCAAGTTCAGAGAGCTTCCAGGTCGGTGAACAAGAATCTATTCACATGCCAGGACGGTGGCACACCTCACACTCCATGGGGATGGAAGTCCCTGGGCTCTGAACCCTTCTGGGAAATGGGAACCTTCATTTATACCTTTTAATATCCTTTGAATAAACCAGAAATCTAGAAGTAAACTGTTTTCCTGAGTTCTGTGAGCCACTCTAGCAAATGACTGAACCCAAGGAGGGGGTCGTGGGAACTTTCAGTTTATAGCCAGTCTGCCAGCACAGGTGACAACCTGGGCTTGTAATTGGCATCTGAAGTGGGGGCAGTCTTGTGGGACTGAGCCCTTAATCTGTGGGATCTAAGGCTATCTCCAAGTAGAGAGTGTCAGAATTGAGTTAAATCATAGGACACCAAGCTAGTGTCTGAGGATTGCTTGGGGTAGGACCAGAAGTATAGAGTGTTGTAGTAGAGGAGAAACAAAGAGTTTTTCCTTTTCACCCAGCAATCCTTCTCTAGGCATATACCCTAAATAATTGAAAACAGAGACTCAAACAGATACTCGTGTGCCAGTGTTCATTGCAGCATCATTTGCAATAGCCAAAAGATGAAAACAATGCAGTATCCATCAGCAATGAAGTGATAAACAAAATGTAGTATATCTATACCATGGAATATTATGCAACCATAAAAAGGAATGAAGTTTTCACATATGCTGCAGCATGGATGAATCTTAAAAACATTATGCTGAGTGAAAGAAGTCAGACACAAAATGACATATTTTATGGTTCCACTTATATAAGGTATTTAGAACAGACAAATTCATAGAGACAGAAGTAGATTAGAGGTTATCAGGGATTGGGAGGCATGGGGGAAGTACAAACTTTCCTCTACCCTCAAGGTCCTTTTGGCTGGTCTAATAATTAAATAGACGTGAGACAGATTAGCAAGAGAAAATAAACAAATTTAATACACACATGAGGAGATCAGAGACCCCACATGCAGGAGAGGTTCAGAGATAGAAAGGGAACTTGGATATATAAGACATTTTGAGCTAGGGATGAGGTAAGGTATTTTGAGGGCTTCAAAGGGTCATTGCAGAATAAGAAGAAAAGATGCTTAATAATAGATGTTTGTTCTGCCCTATACATAGGTCAAAAGAAGTCATCTCTGATCATTGCTTATTACGGTCAAGGCACCTAATTTAAGTTCTAGGTAGTTAAGAGAGGGGCAGAAATTTCTCTTGAGTCTGTGCTAAAGTTGCCTTTAGCTCAAAACAATCAGCATGCCACACAGGCATACCTTGGGGTGACTAGCTCTAAACCCTGATGAAAAGAAGGGGGAGGAATGAGGAGTTACTGTTTAATAGGTAGAGAATTTGTTTGGGGTAATGAAAAAGTTCTGGAAATAGTGGTGATAGTAACACAACATTGTGAATGTACTTAATGCCATTGAGTTGTCCACCTAAATAGTAAATGTTATGTTATACATATATCTTACCACAATAAAAAAAATTTTTTTAAGCACTTTGGCTTCTGTGTAGAAAATGGTGGCTTCTAGATTTTCCCCTTTGTTATCAAAATCAGATTCTCTCCTTCCTTTTTTCCTGCTATCCATCCATGCTGGATAAAGCAAGTAGTGTTGACCATAACAGCCTCAGCCTGCCATTCAAAGCCTCCCACCTCGGTCTTGTCCCTGCTTCACCAAGTGACCTGAAGCCCCAGGACACTTATAGGTGGGCATCTGGGAGACACAAGCTTGCCTTGTCCCAACCCAACCCAGCTGGTCCAGGGAAAGAAGTCCCTCCAGAACACCTTTCTGCTCATGAAGCTCACTACCACCATCCTAATGGACTGCAGGAAAAAGGATGGCTGCATAGATGGCTTTTTGTTGACAATGGCAGTGCCACCACTGGCTATTGTGAGAAGTGCCACGGCAGCTGATACTACCTGTAGGCACCCTGTGCAGACTCCTGAGTAGACACTGGCACAAGGCAGAGGGCAGGTGCAGGGCCCAGTGGGGGTCAAGTAACTCTCCGTCTGAAGGAGAGAAGCAGAAATTCCATCTCCCTGGATCATGGGGATCCGCTTTCTTGTCTGTATCCTCCATATGCCAACTGCTGTCCAGCTGCTCAAGGGCCCCAGGAGTCCTGCTCCTCTCCCAGGCCTGAGTCTAGCACATGGAGGGGGTGTCTGGGGACAAGTATGATAAATGAAATGACTGCTGGAGGCTAGCCAAAGAGCCAGGGAGGCCCAGCGGCTGCCCAGGGTGACCCACAGGAAGTTGGTGGCTGAGACAAGATTGTCACCTGATGCCCGCTGCCAGCCTGGCCCTCTCTCCTGGGAGCACCCACCTTTGGGCCCACAGGAGGTCCCTCTTTCCTTAGATTGGAGAAGCAGCTATGAGTCACACATGTGCTCTCTTTGTGGAGGTTTGTTTTTCTTTTGTGCTGTTTCCTCCTCCCCCTCTTTCCTTTCTGGGAAATCTGATTAAAACTTTGAAAGCCGAGCCATCTTAGAATCAGATTGCCAGATTTAGTAAATAAAAATACAGGATGTTCAGTTAAATGTGAATTTCAGATAAATAACAAATAATTCTTTAGTATAAGTATGTTCCATGCAATATTTGAGACATAAAATATTTTTTTAAAAAAAGTTATTTGTTGTTTATCTGAAATTCACATTGAACTGGGCTTCCTGTATTTTTCTGGCAGCCCTACTTTAGGAGACAGACTCTGTTATCTGCAAACAGAAGGCCTTTGAGTAGGGGAGGGAGGAAGAAGAAGCAGAGCAGTCAGGCCTGGTTCAGGAAAATGGCGGCAGGAAAATCCCTGCATTGGCTTCCCCAAAACCTAGCCCGGGCCCTGCTGAGCTAAGCTGTCATTCCTTCCATGATGCCCCTTTGAACAATCCCAGAGGCTCTCCGGTTGGTCTCAGCCTGAGTTTTCAAGAGCAGAAGCAATCCAGACACTTGCACTAAGATGTTGAGAAATAAGGAAGCTGCTAAGACAGCCAGAGAGGACAGGAAGCCTCTGGCTTCCACAAGAGAGAAAATTGGAACAGGTAGACAGTGATGGGGCAGGTGATTCAGGACTGTAGCACGATTGCCCCCTCCCCCAACCTCTTGGCTATCTGTATAGCCATGAAGGCCCCAGGAAGCAGAGCCACTGACTGAGAAGACAAATCACGAGCACATCAGCTGCACAATTTTGCTTGTGATTTGGGCTACACACCTGGCCCCTGTGTGCCCCGGACCCGCTCGGCTTCATGAAAGGTAGGATTCAGTTGCAAGCCCAGGTCTCCAGAGTAGGAAGGGTAACTTAACCCTGCTCCCGAAAGCAAGATCTCCCCTCTGGGGAGCTTGGGGCCACAAATCCTGCATTATAGCCCCTTACCCTGGTCCCCAGCTTCTCTTGGCCACTTCCTTCCTTTTCCAGGCTGCACCTGCCCCTCTGAGCCTCCTGCCACAGATGGGGCTCTGATAGTCTCCTGGATGCCTACAGTGTGAGGCTGATAGGCTGGGGCCTGACCCTCCACATCTGTTCCACAGAGTTGCGGAACAGCTATGAAGCTGGTGGAGTTGGCTCAAACTGCACAGCTCTGATGAATCTTCCATCCCTGTCTGGCTTCCCCTGCACTCTGCCCAGTACCTGCCCAGTCACTGAGGCCCAGCTTGCTTTGAGCTTGAGCTGGCTGAGTGATAACAGGTAATTCCAGAATGCTGTTATACCCTTTTTCTTTCTTCCTCTCTGTTTATAAAGCTTTTGGACATTAATATATTTTATCATGAAATTCACAAGTGTTTGATGTAACAATGTAAACTACATAGAGTGAAAAAAAACTTCATAATTGCTCCTTTGCCCCCACTCTATCCCTTTCTGTTAACGGTCAGTGTTAATGGTGAGATATATATCCTTCATCTTTAGGCTCATATAACTAATCATACACATGATTTTTCTCCCTTTTTTTAAAAAATGAAAATGGGCCATAAGGTAATCAGAACTACATTCAGCACCTAAACAATGGCTTAAATAAGAAATGTGTTTCATTAGATGGTGCAGATTGCTGTAGCTGCTAAGACACATGCTCCATCTCCTTACGCTTCCCTATCCTAAGAGTGTGACTTTGGTCCCCATGGTCATGAGATAGCTCTTTCCACCAGGCATTGAGTCCATGTTCCAGGCAGGAAGAAGAGGGAAGGCAAAAGACAGGCACATACCAGCTGACCCTGATTAAAAGCCTGTGTAACACATGCTACTAAAAAAATGGTAGTTTTTCCAGTTCTTCCCTGTACATTTCCGCTTATATCTCATTAGCCAGAAATATGTTATGTGGTGGTACCTAGTGGCAAGGGAAGCTGAGAAATCAAGATTTAATTTTGAAGCTAGGTACACAGCCTGTAAATGAGGAAGAAGGGGAGAATAGATAGTGGGGAGACACATTTGGCAATGCCTACCCACATACCATACATGTTATTCTGCACCTTAGTTTTCTCTCCACTTGATATGCCACAAATCTTTCCAGATTAATGCATAGCAGTTACCTCATTTCTATCAAAAGCTGCACAATAGTTCCACAAATAGTACCACCACAATTTATAATTATAATTTATAATTACACCCAATATTTTTCTAAAACAAAGATAGTGGCAATAAAAATCCTTGTAGACACATCCTTTGGTGTTGGTGCTTCTATTTCTGAAGTTTAGATTCCGCTAAAGTGTCTTACTGAGTGAAAGAGTGTGGTATCTATTTCTGTTATCTATTGCTATGGAAAATTTACCCTGAAACTTAATAGCTTAAAATAACAAATATTTACTATCTAATATAGAATCTGAGGGCCAGAAATTCAGGAGTAGCTTAGATGGGTGGTTCTGGGTCAGAGTCTCCAGGATGTTGCACTCAAGCAGTTGGTTGGGCTGTAGTCACCTGAAGGTTCAGTTGGGGCAGGAAAATCTGCTTCCAAGCTCATTTACACGGTTGTTGGCAAACCTTAGTTCCTTGATGGCTGTTGGCCGGAGGCTTCAGTTTCCCAGCACGTGAGCCTCTCTATAGGACTGCCCACAATATTGCAGCATGCTTCCCCCAGAAAGAGTGATTCAAGAGAGAAAGTGAGCACCCAAGAAAGAAGTCACAGCCTTTGTTATAACCTAACATCATCATTTTTGCCTTATACTGCTGATCACATAGACAAGCCCCAGTACAATATGAGAGAAGACTACACAAGGGTGTGAACACCAGGAGGCAGGGAACATTGGGGACATGTTTCCCCAGTGGCTGGCTACCACAGGTGAGTACGTATTCTTTTATATTTCCTTTTTCTTTTACAAAAACTTAAGTTTTTACCCTGACTAAAAGTGTAACACATGCTAATTTTAGAAAAATTTGAAAACAAAAATATAGGGAAGGAAAAGTTTTTAAAAGCCACAATCCCACCACCAAAAGATAATTGCTACTTACATTCTTATATACATTTCCTTCCACTCTTTTTTCTATTATAGTGTATCAGATAACAAAAACTACCTTGACTCAAACAAGCTAAAATAGGAGAACTGTTCACGATCTCAAAAAGCAGGAAACCTAGAGACAGCCAGGTATTAGGGTAATGGAGATCAATGACATTCTAAAGGACCCAGGTGACTTCTCCTGGGCCATTCAAACTTCGATTTCATCCCAAGGGTTATTCTGCAATAGCACCTACAAGTGTAGCATCTTTTTCACCTCTTAGAGCAGGGAGAGATTGAAGGGGCTAAAAGGTTTCCCATTCAGTCTTATTGGGCTAACCTGGTTCATTCCTGAGCCAATCACTGTCATTGGGAATGCCATATGCTAACCGAACAGTGTGAACCAGATAAGGTGGAATTATTGCCATTGGCTTAGAGCAATCATCCCCAGAGCTGGGTCAGCTTCCCTGAGTTACATGGTCTGTTAGGTTGGACAAAGAAGAAAAGGAGGCTAGATTGGCTGCCAACAGTGTCTCCAACACAGATATATTTAGATAGTTGATATGATACAATTTTGTATACTTATTGTTTTAACTGAACATCATATTATGAACATATTCTTTCAAACTTTTTTTTTACAAATAAATAGCCATATAATAGTCCAACAAGTAGATGTAGCACAATTTACTTCTTATAACAGTTATGTTGTGATGTAATTCATTTGTTTAAACTGTACATTTCAATGGTTTTTAGTATATTCACAGTTGTGCAAATATCACAATTTCAGAACATTTTCCGAAAGAAACACTATACTCATTAGCAGTCACACCCCATTTTCTCCCAAACCCCACAGCCCTAGGCAACCACAAATCTACTTTCTGTTTCTTTGGATTTTTCTATTCTGGACATCTTATATAACTGGTATCATACAATATGTGGTCCTTTTGACTGGCTTCTTTCACCTGGCATAATGTTTTCAAGGTTCATCCCTGTTATAGCATGTATCAATAATTTATTTCTTTTCATGGCTGAATAATATTCTATTGTATGGATATACTATGTTTTAAAAAATCTATTCACCAGTCAATGGACATTTGTGTTGTTTCCATTTTGGGACTATTATAAATATTTTCTTAGTTCATTTGGGCAGCTATAACAAAATACTAGGTAGCATATAAACAGAAGTTTATTTCTCATACTTCTGGAGGCTTGGAAGTCCAAGATTAAGGCACCAGCAGATTCCATGTCTGATGAAAACCAACCTCCTCATTGAGGGCCATCTTCTCACTATAACCTCAGATAACAGAAGCAAGAAGGGAGTTCTCTGGATCCCTTTTAAAAGGGAACTAATTCCATTCATGAGGGTTGTAATTTCATCACGAAAAAACCTATAAAAAGCCCCACCCAGCTCCATATGTCATCATGTCGCGGGACTATGTTTCAACATATGAATTTTGGAGGAAGATAAACATTCAGTTCATTGTATGTCAGTGTGAACATTCATATACAAGTTAGTGTGTGGAAGTATGTTTTCATTTATCTTCGGAGTGGAATTGCTGCATTATATGGTAACTCTATTTAACCATTCGAGGAATTGCCAGACTACTTTTCAAAGAGGCTGCACCAGTTTATATTTCCACCTTCAGTGTAAGAGGGTTCCAATTTCTCCACATCATTGTCAATACTTGTTATCATCTGTCTTTTTTTATTTTAGTTATCCTACTGGATGTGAAATTGTATTTCATTGTCTTTTGATTTGCACTTCCCTGATAGCTAATGATATTGATCCGCTTTTCATATGCTTATTGGCCATTTGTATCTTCTTTGGAGAAATGGCTATTTAAGCCCTTTGCTCATTTTTAATTGGATTCTCTTTTTATTATACTTATAAATTCTTTATATATTCTAGATACAAGTTTCTTATCAGATATATGATTTGTAAAAATTTCTTCCACTCTGTGGGTTGTCTTTTCACTTTCTTGATAGTGTCTTTTAAAGTATAATTTAAAAAAATTTTAATGATGTCCAATTTATTTTATCTATTGTTGCTTACGTTTTAGTTGTAATTTCTAAGAAACCACTGCCTAGGTTTCCAAGGTCACAAAGATTTACTGTTTTCCTCTGAGACTGTTATGATTTTCTCTCTTACATTTAGGTCTACATCCCCTTTTTGAGTTAATTTTTGTATATGATGTGAAATAGAGGTCTAATTATTTTTTTTTGCATATATGTAAATGTTTATGTATACACACACAATTTTCAGCCTCTTTTGTTGAAAAGATTGGGTCCCACCCCCCACTGAGTGGTCTTGCCATCCTTGTTGAGGATCAATTGACCATCAAAGTGAGTTTATTTTTGGGCTCTCAGTTCTATTCCATTGATATATATGTCTATCTTCATGCCAGAACTGTACTCTATTGATTATTATAACTTTGTAGTAGTTTTGAAATCAGGAAGTAGTGAGGTCTCCAACTTTCTTCTTTGTTTTGGCTATTCTGGGCCCCTTACATTTCCGTATTAATCTTAGAATCAGCTTATCAATTTCTACAAAAAAACTAATTAGAATTTTGATAGTGATCACTTTGAATCTATGAATCAATCAGGGATACTGCCATCTTAGCAATATCAAGTCTCTAATCCATGAACATGCGCTATACTTACATTGAGGTTTTCTTTCATTTCTTTAATAGACGTGTTATCGTCTTCAGTATGAAGATCTTACATTTCTTTTTAAAAATTTATTCCTAAATATTTTATTCTTTTTGATGCTATTATAAGTAAAATTATTTTCTGAATTTCATTTTGGATTAAACACAATTGATTTCTTTGTATATTAGTCTTGTACCTTGCAAAATTGCTAAGCTCATTTATTAGCCTTAGTAGCATGCGCGCGCGCGCGCGCGTGTGTGTGTGTGTGTGTGTGTGTGTTTATGGGTTCCTTGAGATTTATATATACATGCTCATGTCATCTGCAAGTAAAAGTAACTTAGTTCTTTCTTTCCAACCTATATGCCTTTCATTTCTTCTTCCTAATTGCTCTGGATAGAACATCCAGTACAAGGTTGAATAGCAATGGTGAGAATCGATGTCCTCAACATGTTCCTGATATTAGGGGAAAAGCTTTTAGTCTCTAACAATTAAGTATGATGTTAGCTTTGGGGGGGAGGGGTTGTAGATGACCTTTATCAGGCTGAGAAACCATAACTTAATACTTAAATGGTAATTTTCATACAAAGTCTCTGGCACAGTGTTGGCACAGAGTAAGCCATGAAGAACATTAATTATCATCGTCATCATCGTCATTGTTGTCATCATCATCTACTTAACCATCTTCCTACTGTGAGACATTTAGATATTTCCTCTGTTTTACCATTATAAATAACCTAGCAGTGAACATCTGTGCTGACCCCTGTGCCTTTTTAAACCAAATAGTATTTTACTATACATAAGTCAAGTCATCACGCTATACAACTGAAACTTACACAGTGTTCAGATGTCAATTACATCTCAATAAAACTGGAAAAAAAAGTGTAGTCCCCAAATCTGAAATACTACGTCACATCAGCTTCAACTTTACTTGTGAAGCTTAAGGATGTAAAAATTCTGCCAATCCTTCAGCATACTATCTTCAAATCTCCATAACTGTCATGGGTTGAATTGTATATTCCCAAAAAGATATGTTGGAAGTTCTAACCCCCAGTACCTCTGAATGTGACCTCATTTGGAGATAGAGTCTTCACAGAGGTAATTAAGTTATAATGACATCATTAGGGTGGGCCCTAATCCAATATGACTGCTGTCCTTTTCAAAAGGGTAAATTTAGACTGAGATAGACATACAGAGGGGGAAAATGTTATGAAGAGACACAGGAGAACACCATGTGAAAGCAAAGAAATGCCAAAGACAGCTGGTAAACTACCAGAAGCTAAGAGAGAGGCCTGGGACAGATTCTTACTCACCACCCTTGCAAGGAACCAACACTGCTAAGATGTTGATTTTGGACTTCTAGCCTCTGGAACTATGAGACAAGAAATTTCTGATATTTTAAAGTCACCTAGTTTATAGTCCTTTGTCACGGCAGCCCTAGGAAATTAACACAATAACTAAGAAAGGGAAAATGAAGATATTGGGAGGCAACAAGCAGTGTCTGTGGTTTAGGGTCTATAAATGAAAACTTACTTTCCATATTGGACTTCTGACACATAGATGTTACCATCATGTGCACATTACCAGTTCTGCTCTGGGTTACAGGTTAGTTGTTGTCAACTTTGCATGCCTGGGGCTGCCTGGAGCCTGGCCCCCGCCCCCACTCACTTGCACGTGTTGGGGCTGGACTTGGCATGTGAAGCTAGAAGATGCTAGGGCAGTGGTGAGAGAGCTGTGGCTCCAGCACACACACTCACTGCGAGATCACTATTTTGAGGCTATTTCTGTGAAAAATTAGTTTTTTAATGTCTCACTTGTGCATATCTGCATCCATCAAACACACCTGAACACTGCTTGACACAGTCTGTTCAGCATAAGGGTATCAAAGATGAACAAAGCCCATCCTTTTCTGCAGAAACCAGTCTTATGGGAAAGAGTGACCTGCATGTGGGCAATTATTGTATAGACAGTAGCAGTGAGGGTTCATACCTCCATAATGCTCCCTCTGTGCCAGGCCCTGCTCTAAGCACCTGATGAATGAATATTAACTAATTTAAGGCTCACTAAAACCCTTTGAGGTGACATTATTATCTTCCTTTTGCAGCAGAGAAAACTTACCCAGGGTTACAAAGCTAGTACTAGGAAAGTCAGGATTTGAACCTAGAATAGGAGCTCTTAGTTCTCACATTATTCATTCTCTCTACAAAACTATCACAGCAAAACAAATAAAACACTCCAGCAGTAAATATGGTAACAATAAATACGACCCTGGCCATGGTGAGAAAGTCTTGCAGAAACAAAGAGGGGAGCACAACCCACTCTACCAGGATGAGTTGAAGGACATTTCCACAGAGGAACCATTCCTTAGCTGAGCCCTAAGAAAAGAATGCACTCGAATCCAACAGTGCGATGGTCATTTCAGGTATGTGTGAAAGCAGACAGGAATGAAGAGGCTCACTGTGTTCAGCTGGCATCGGTCTATTTGTTACAAAAGTGTTCTCCTTAAAATAAGAGGTATAAAAGAGAAACAGAACAGTTTTCTTAATCATTATGTCCTCTGCTCATTTCAATTACAACTGAAATAATATTTCTTTCTTCAAAAAGAAATATTTAAATTTAAATTTAAAATGTTTACATTTAAAATATTTTTAAAAGAAATATCTGATTTCTAATCGCATTCTTTCTCTGATAATCTAACCACTTTTGAGGTGACCTACAATGACATAAAAATGGCCCCGTGCATGCCAAAGACTCCAAGGTTTTGGTCTGAAGGAATATTACACAGTAGCAGCGACTAGAGGAAGATTGTGGAAGACAGCAAACGTGGATTCTTGCCTAAACTGGAAGTTTCTAAAAATTTTCCATGAGGTGGCAGCAGTTCTTCAAGTAGTTGTGGAAAATGTGATCTTGCTTGAAATTCTCTCTCCCTCTCTCTCTTCCTCCCTCCCTCCCTCCCTCTTTCTTTTTGCCACTAAAGAGATCACTGCTCACGTTCATACACTTGAACTTTGCTTGTTTTTAAAGAAAATTTACGATTTAAAAATATCGTAATTTAAAAATTGAAACTGTTTTCACATGTTGCTGTTTTCTTGATGATATTTTCTACCAAATAACACAAATTGAGGTTCTCCTATCCTTCAAGGTCATCTCCAAACGGTCTAATGAAGATGCAAAATTCAATTCCCACCACAGCTACTGGAAAGCAGTATTTAATTTTAGCCCTGCCAAAAAAAAGTGAAGCGAGCATTGAGTGATTTTGGCATCTGGATGTGTTTCATGCTTCAAGGCCGATTGAGTGTGTCCCTGACTTTCTACTCTGAAGCTGGCTGCCCTGTTAATTTCTATTTCTCAGAAATTACACCGATCTCAGTTTACACTGTGAGTAAAAAAAGAATAAGAAAAGAATCAAGCTAGCTGAATGGCAGCGGAGAACAAAAAGTAGAATGGATGAGCCCTTACAGAAGAGAATTGTTTCAGACTCAGAACAAAGGGGCAGATGGATTAGGCCAGTCTGAGTCCTGGCTCCACCTCTTACCAGATGGGCCCCTCACCTGATCTCTCTACCAGTTTTTTCAGCCATGAATGTAATGACGACAATATCTATTCACAGGATTGTAGAGTGCAAAGGGAAGAATGTCCTTGAAAACACTTCTAAAACTCTTAAGTTAGATTGGAGTTATAGCAAATATTTATCAGGTTACCAAAATATTTTTACCCACTGGCTTTTTTTCCCTCTCCCTGTCTCCCATACAAGAAAGACAGTGGAAGTAAAATCAAAGTTACCATTCTGTTATCAATCAGTTCTTAGCTGGTTCTTACACCTGGCTGCACATCAGAATCACCGGGGAGCCCTTGTCCCACCCAGGGGCAATTGCCACTGTCCCTCTGGGGTGGGGCTGGATCTTGAAGCAGCCACTTCATAAACCCTCTGAATGTCCTTGAAGGGACTCTGCTTTGCCCAGAGTGGTCACATGGTTTCCTTACTGAGGACACTGTCAGCCAAGAAACCAAAGCTGTTGCTTAAATGAATCTGTTAAACAGCTGCTTCAAATTCAGCCTAACAGATCCCTGGGGTATAAGGCTGGCCTGACCTCACTGAGTTAAATGGTCATACTCACATTCTGAGATTTGAGCAGCATTTTAACGAGTATCTTTGTAGAATTATTCAACATTGAAAGTGGGTATCTGTGGCCTATAATTTGAGAAATATTTAATATAATTATAAGGAACTTCTGAAATTAACATCCAAATAACTGACAGCACTAAAAAACTACTCCAACACATGATTTCAACACCTCCCTCCTTTCCTCTTCTATGGCTACACCAGCTCTTCCTCAAAATGATGCTTAAATTCAGAGGTTCTCTTTAGCAATTTAAGTACTTTATTTGTTGCAACAGAATTTTTAAACCTCTAATCAAAATATTAGCAACTTTTAGTTAGTTTTAAGTCAAAGGCATTCATTAATAAGACATCTTCAAATATGAATATTCCAGAAATTTTCTCCATGCTATACGATCGAGAATAATTTGCTGTAATATTACCTTTCTCTTGAAGGTATCTGCATACATTTGAAATGATCTCATAATTTTTCAAAATAAGCCCTACATTAAAAAAAAAAAACTTCTGTATTAAAACCAAAACAATTTTCAAACACCTTTCCTTTCCAGGCAAATGAAACAAGGCTTTGTGGTCAAATGTAGTCCTGACATGTCTTGGTAGAAAATAAATGTGCACTGAACTTCCCCTCTTCAAAACAGAGACACTGTCTGTCCTGCAGCCTTGGAAACCAAAAGGAAGGGCAGCCCATAGTAACAACTTCTGGCCAAAAGTAGAACTCAGACTGCTAGGGTCCAAGTATGTCTCTATTTGGGGCCACACATACACTGTCATGTGCCACATTGCCTATCTGTAGCACCTTTGTTATATTACCCTAACTACATCGATAGCCCATCCTAACTGATTATACTCTACGCCTGCAAAGAACTTGTATTTGACAACTATCCTTATACACAAAGCCATCCACTGTTAGCTCTTACAAAGCCACAAAATATTCACCATCTTATGTAGACCAAATAAATTGTTTTTTAACTGTGGCAAAATGCACATAACATAAAATGTGCCATTTTATCCATTTTTAAGTGTATAGGTCAAGTAGTATTAAATATATTCACATTATTGTACAACCAATCTCCAGAACTCCTTTCATCTTGCAAACCTGAAACTTTATATGCATTAAACAACACCCCATCCCCTCACCCCTGGCAACCACCATTCTATCTTCTGTCTCTATGAATTGACTACTCTAAGTACCACATATAAGTGGAATCATACAGTGTTTGTCTTTTTTGTGCAAGCAAGTGTTTTTAACCAAAATTGTGTCACATTAAGTTCACTGTCAGAAAGCAGAAGATCTGAAAACTTAAGCTTTATGTGTAAGTATGTAAAAGATACTTATATACCTTCTCACTCATAAACACATACTCGCAGAAACACTTTTTACAGAACTGAGCTTGGGATGAAATCCATCTGTGAGGGCCACTGAGGCTTGTTTTGTGAAACTGCTACTCTAGGTGTTTCATCTGGATGAGCATGAGAGAGGTGTATATGTGCCAACTGGGGAGGGTCAAGTTCTTTCAAGTTATACAAGAATGGACCTGCAGAGAAGGTTCTCAGGACACAACCTGGAGCTGAAACCTGACATGAAACCAGTTGCAAAAGGGAACAGCAGCCACCTCAGAGATCAAACCAGGGCCAGGTGTGTAGAGAAGCCTGGGGGCTCAGAAGACTGGCCTGGGAATTTCACAAAAGACTCATCTGGTTCTGCAGGTTTGCCTTTGAGGATTTGTTTCTGTGCCTCCCAAAGTTATCTGCACCTGTGGTGCCAACTTGGCCCAGAATCAAGGTAGGCTGGATTCAAGAGGAACTGGTGAGCAGGTGCCCTAAGGACTGTGACAGGAAGCCTCTTAGGAATAGCTTCTCACTGTCTCCAAGCTGAAAACCACTGTGTTCTTATTTTACAAAATGTTCTAGAAACTTTGCTCCTGGGTAGAAAGTGCTACTGGCTATCCCGCTGGTGGCAGGGGCAGAGTGGGGCCAAGCATGGGCCTGCAGCCTGGATGTACTGCATTGCCAGGGGACACCGGCAGCTACGCCCACTTGTGGTTTCTTTCCTGTTCTGAAAGGCAGGGCGTCATGGATGCAGGTGGGGAGAGGCCCTTGCTGAGGCCTCAGGACTGTTATCCTTCCCCTACCCCTTTGCCTTTGTTGCTGTGTAATTTATCCAGATAGTTCCACACTCCCTTTTACACCTGGAAGGTTTGCAAGGAACTGGTCACCTGTGCAGGGCCAGGAGGGAGCACCCTGGGTGCTCTCCAAAAGGCTGCTTTTGAGGCCTGGCAGGTGCGCTCATTGAGGAGATGCCTCCATTATAAGCCCATGTCTTTGTGAGGCCTCCGAATGCCTGCTGGGCACCATTTCCTCACTAGCCCCAAACTACCACCCTGTCTTGTCCTCCTGCTTTCCCCAGACCTTGTTCCTGGGAGGTCCCAGACTGCCTGCCTCAGGTATTGGAGGACTAGAAGCCCCACCTGCCCTGGAGTTTTCATGGGGGTTCCTAGAGCCCAACGTACTACTTCGCGTGGCTCAGGTATTTGGACAGATGACTTCCTTAGGGTGTTAGTGATGACTATGGTAGTATGGGCTGGAACCGAGATGTGGGTGTGCTGATGAGTGATGTGAGGATGCCCCACGTGTCTCCTCCTCTCTCCCAGATAATCTGGCTGCTTTCTCCCACCATTAATTCCCCCACTGGCCTGAGGGAAGCTGAATGTCAGCTGGCAGGGAGCTCCATCCTCTTGCTCCTCCTCCTCTGTCTCTCTCCTCTCTCTTCTCTCCTCTTTCCTTTCTCCATTCTTTCTCCCCCACCCCGCCACACACACATCTTTTATTTTCTCTCCCTCTCAAACAGTTTGGCAGTTTTTTAAAAGTTAAGTGTACATTTACCCTAAGACCCAACAACCCACTTCCATCTATTTACCCAAGAGAAAGTGTACGCACAAAGACTTACATAAGAACATCCATAGCAGCTTTATCCATAATAACCATAACTGGGCACGATCCAGGTGTTCATTGTGGGTGAACAAATTGTGGCACATCCATGCAAAGGAGTACCACTCAGCGGTAAAAGGAATGGATTACTAACACATACAATTATAATAAAACATCAGGCTGAGAGAGTGAAATAAGCCTGGCACAAAAAGCTACATATTAGGTGAATCCGTTTATATGAAATTCTGGAGAGGATAAACTAGTGACAGAGAGCAGATCAGTGATTGCCAGAGCCTAGAGTGCAGGGGAGGGGGTTAACCAAATGCAAGGGAGTACAAGGGAACTTTCTAGAATGATAGAAATGTTCTATATCTTGATTGTGGTAGGGGTAAATACATTTGTCAAAACTCATTTAACTAAACACATAAAAATGAATCATTTATCCTGTGTAAATAACATACCTTGATAGAGTTTTTGTTATTTTTTTTTAAAGCAGCTTATTCCAGCTTCCCTGAGTGGGTGGCACAAGTTCGCCTAGAAATGGAGGCTGGAATGACAGGCATCCTTATCAACGTGTCCAGCATAAACTACTTAGGTGGCACAGAAGGCCCATTGTGATTAGACCAGAGTCTCTCTCCAGCCCTAAGCCCTGATCTGCTTTTGGCCCTGAGCCCCAGCCAGCACAACTGCTTGCCATTCTCTCTGGGAGCTGTGCACTTTGACACTTCCATATCTTTGACATACTCTTCTTTTTACCTTCAATATCCCCACTTTTATCTTTTTTGCTAATAAAGTGTGACACATCCTTCAAAGCCTGACTCAAGTGTCCCTCCCTGGGCTCTCATTACAGTTGCTGTATTATATTGTATTATAACCTGTTTACTACTCTGTCTTGCGAGTCTACAAACTTCTTGAGGTTGAGGACAGTGCCATATTTCTCTCTGTATCCCCCAAAGTCCCTAGCACATCCCTAAAACATAGCAACAAATGTTGCTATTAAGCAATATAGTAGGCTAAAATAAATTTGCTAAATAAATTCTTACAGCCTCCCTAATAGATGTTCTTCTCCCCAACTTGCCAATGAGAAAAATATGACTCAGAGTTTTGGCAATGATGATGAAGATCCTAAAGGCAGAATGTGACAGTTAAACCTAAAGTTTCAAAGCCTGTGTTCTTTACCTTCATTCACTCGGTCAACAAATACCAAATGTGTACTATGTTCTAAGCACTGTCCTAGGCTTAGACAGCTCAGTTGCTGTCTTCAGGGAGCTTATATAGGAAAAAGCTCACAAATAGTTAGAAACATATACTGAATGGAAACACAAATGAATTCACGAATGAATGAATGAATACAAGCTGCCTTTCCTTTCCTCTGCTGTTTGCACCAATATGTGCAGCAGATGCCCAGCATCATTCACCGTCCTCCATCACTGCAGATGGACCTAATCCATGGAATCTTACCACACTCCATCTCAAAGGAAGCAGCCAGCTACAGATTGAAGGGAAGAGTTTGGCCAATGGATTTATAGTTCTTCGGTGGACTTCCAGTCACAGCTGTGTTTTGTATTTTATTACAAAAATCTGGTTGGTTTTAGTAATAGGTTTATGCTAGCACTATTGCATTTTTGCTAGAATTTGAGTTGGTAGAGTATGCAGCTACCATACACATAAGGAGCCAAACATAAGGTTCTCTGTCAATTTATAAATGTAATGGCTTTGCTCTGCCTAGAACAGAGCTGGAACGTAGTAAATGTCCAGATATTTGTTATGAATAAGTTTTGTCCATTTTGTTTTGTGAAACTCGATTTAGAGACAGTGAACTTTCCTAGTCAGATTAAAAAAAAAAATCTTTAATTTTCTATGTCTGTCTGTAATATGTCAGGAAATAGCTCAGAGATCATTTCACTTCACTTGAAAACAAAGTAAACCTTTATTTGGGGCCAAGTTTTACTTGTTTTCTCCTCCTTTCCAAGTCATTGGTAGAATAGATAAAATTGTGCTATGTATTTTACTTCATGCTACCACCCAGAATAACATAATTTAGAAATTAGCACCTATATTTTACTTTGTTTTTATAAGAATTAAATCTATCATCAAAATATGATGAAACCAAATTATTGCTACTTATAACCACATGGATGAATCCCATAAACATAATACTGAGAAAAAAGAATACAAAAGAGTATACATGCCATGATTTCACTTATATAAAGTTCAAAAAGGGGCAAATGGATCTGTGGGAAAGGAAGTCAGGAAAGTAGTTATCATGGGTGGAGGCAGTGACTGTGAGGAGCCCAGGGGAGCTTCTAGGATATTGTCATTGTTCTATTTCTTCATCCGAGTTCTGATTACATGATGTGCTCACCTAAAAAGTTTGTAAAACTATTTGTGCACTTGCCTATATACATTAACAAAATTAAAAACACATCAGACAAAAAAATATATCAACAAAAATAAAAAATGTGATGAAACCAAATTTCAGCACTCTTTATATACAATGAGGGACATTTATCCATTTGTGCTTTATCTGTTTTTAGGTTTTAATTCTACTTTATTAAATAAATTGTTTCATTTAACTTGGTCAACATATTGGACCTGCTGTCCTAAGGTAATCTATAAGACTACCTGTATCTATTTTAATTGATTAATTTCTTAGAATTTTACCCAATATGATTGTTTCATTTTGTTCTTACATTTTTGTTTAATAAAGAAACAAATACATCAAACTACCTAAGAGACTGGATCCTAATTATTCACATCACGAAAAACAAATTGATAATAATGTGATGTGATAGATGTATTAAGGCTACACTGCCAATCATATTATGATATTTAAATGAATGAAATCAACATGTACACTTTAAGCTTACACAATGATATATGTCAAACATATTTCAATTAAAAAAGCAAAATCTCTTTTAAAAATGAACAACTATGTGACATACAGAAACAAAATTTTCCCCATGGTTCATTTCCTAGTTGGCACCTTTGATTTCTTGTTTTGTTTGTTTAGTAAACAATGTTTGGGTGCTAAATGTGACTAGGTGAACACATATAAGAATGTCACTTTGGTAAATGACGTCCAGAGATGTCTTTGGATTCCAGAAACCCCAAACCAGTCAATTCTGCATGCTAAGGAGTTAGCATTATTCTAGTATCAACGATATTCATTTGTAAACTCCTTCCTTTCATATTTATTTTACTTTTTTTCTCTTTTAACTCTGAATATTTACATGGTTAAAAATCAGGAGAGTTCTACTAAAATCCAAATCTGTGATTTCTCTTAATCAAAAAATCTGGTGACAGGGACCTATGTTCCCAACTGGCAACAAATAGATGGCTAATATTTATTTTATCAGGCATCTGTCATGTGGCAGGGACTTGCACTGTCCCAGGACTCAGGATTGAAAAATGATTAAGATGAGATCTCTGTTCTCAAGATATTAAGATCAAAAAAGTAAAATAAGAGAAGCCTACAGATATTTTTAATACAAGCTAGAATGTGATAAGTATCCTAACAAATTTATAAAAAGCCATAAAATTCCATAGAAGGGAAAAATCGCATCTCAATGGAGAGCTCATTGAGGCTTTTACCAGTTTTTTACAACTATAAAACATTCTCATCACAGAAAAATGAGAAGAGTCAAACATATAAAAGACTATTTTCAAACATTCAACCATAATATCTCCACATTTTGGTATATTCCTTTCCATCTTTTTTTATGTGTATATCATAATAAAATCATACTTATGCCATACTTATAGCTTGCTTTTAGCTGCCCAAGATATGGTGTGAGCATTTTTGGTGTCATTATTGTTTCAGAGTGCTGACTTTTAAAATTGCTGTATTTTATCTTATAATATAGATGTACCAGCATTATTTTATTTATTGTCCTATTGTTGAGCATTTAGATTATTTGTACTTTTCTCTTATTATGAATAATGTAAGCTAAATCTGCTTATTCATAAATATTTGTCCCCAATTTTTTTTTTTTAATGCCTACAGCACCTGGTCTTCCTAGGTGGTCTCCCATCCGTATCCTAACCAGGCCCAATCCCACTTAGCTTCCAAGATCAGACATTGGGCTTGTTCAGGGTGGCATGGCCGTAGACCATGGACCATGGCTCCACTGGGGCATGAACCCAGGACCTTCTGCGTGTAAAGGAGATGTGCTAACTGCTACACTATGGAACATCCCATAAAATTTCTTGAAGCAAGTGTCATTTGGACTTTGCAAAAGTTTGTAGAAGGTGTGCAGTGAGACAGAGTATTACTTGAGAAAAGCCAAATGACCACTAAGACAGTTCACCAAAGGAAGATACCTTGAGAATTAACTACCACTATTTAGGGTATTCTTTTGGCCTAAAACTTTGCAGGTATTTGTGTTCAATCTTTACAATTTGTGCAACGGTGTATACCAATTGCACATATTTATATATAAGTCTTATATGTAAATATTTATCTAAAATGTGAATATTTATAATATATTTTATATAATTATACCCATATTTTATATATTTTATAATATATTTTATAATATATAATATATAAGTTTATCTATAAAGATTTACCTTTTTAAAGTTTAAGTATATTAGTATATTTAATAAGGAAACTTTATATTACTACCTCAAATGGAAAAAAATCAGTATAGGCAAACAGATCATTGGACTAGAACAGAGAGTCCAGAAATACATCACACATATATGAACAACTGATTTTTGACAAAGGTGGCGGGGTAATTCAGTAGTAAAGGTGGAATATAAAAAGGTGCATCCACTGTGGAAAACTGCCAGTTTCTTATAAAATTACTTACCCTAAGACCTAGTAATTCCACTTCTAGTTATTTATTTACTCCCAAAAATGAAAATATACAAACACATTATTCATAGCAGCTTTATATCCCCAAATCAGAAACAATCCAAACATTCATCAACAACAGGTGAAGAACTAAGGAAGTTATGACATGTTTATACAATAAAATACTACTCAGCAAAAAATAAAAACAAAAAAACCCAAATGTGGACAACAATGTAAATGAATCTCAAAAACACTGTGCTGAGTGAAAAAAGACAGATACAGGAGACTATATATTGAATTACTCCATGTATATGAAACTTTAGGAGAGACAAAGAGCTGTACTCTTAAAATGGGTGCACTTAAGTTTATTTTTAAAAATTCATTCTGTTCTCGCCACACACACAGAAAGAATACTATGTAAGGTGATGGATATGTTAACTAACTTTCTAATGGTAATCATTTTGCAATATATACATATACCAAATCATCACATTGTACATCTTAAACTTACACAATGTTATATATCAATAATATCTCAATACAATTAGTAAAAATTAAAAAATAAATGACTATTACCAAAAAATCCATTCTGGTGTTATGTAAAATGGAGTAGGAAGCTCTAGGAGTCAGTTCCTCTTCCACTGAGGCAAACACTGAGCTGGAAAGAATTGTAATGAACTATTTCAGAACTATAGAAACTAACCAAACACTTAAAAACAACCAGGAGAGTGCTTGATAAGGGAGAGAGAGGCTGCTGATTCTTCACAATGTGCACAAACCAGTTACTATTGCTCATATCTCAGCCCCCATGGTGACTGTGGGGATGGCAGCCTGTGTTCTGGAGTAGTTAGATTGGTGCCAGGGTGGGCAGTGGCAATGTAGTCTTTAAAAATTTGAGGTTGTGTATTTTGGTTGGTCTGGTGGTTGGTTTCCTGAGGGATTAGCACAGATACTTGCCTTGGTTTTGCCCATCTTGGGTTACAGCTGCTTACCTGGAGGTCCCTATTAGAAGATTTAAGTGACTAGAACCTTCTATTTTGACAGAGAAGATGGAAATCTTTCCAGACCACTGGCCGACTACAGAGATAATAGCATAGAGACTTTAGCAACCACATGCATTAAGGAATACACACCTTATGAAAATAGTTTGGGAAAGATACAAATGGATGGTTCCAACCCTCAACAAGAAAAATCAACAATCCTTAAAAAGGGAGAAAATCAGATTTTCTAGAGCTACCATATCATAACATTCAGAATGTCCATGTCTTAATAAAAAAATTACAAAGCATGCAAAGAAATGGGAAAATATGGCTTATTCATAAGAAAAAAAGAATAATCATCCCTGAGGAAGCCAAGACATTGGAATTACTGGTTATAGGTATTAAATCAATTGCTTTACATATGCACAATGAGCTAAAGGAAAACATGGACAAAAAGACTAAAAGAAATCAGGAAAACAATTATCAAGAAAATGAGAATATCAATAAAGAAATAGAAATTATCAAAAGGAACTAAAGAGAAATTCTGAAATGGAAAATGACAATAATAACTGAAAAATACAATATAAAAATATAATAACAAAAAATTCACTAGAAGGATTTAACAGTAGATTTGAACAGGAAGAAATGATCAGCAAATTTGAAGATAAGGCAATTGAAAAAAATCAGTGTGAGAGCAACGAGAAAAAAGAATGAAAATAAAATGAGCAGAACCTGAGGGACTTGTAGGATACCGTCAAGAGTACCAATAAACACATTGTAGTCTAGGAGAAAAGAGACAAAGGGACAGAAAAAATATTTGAAGAAATAAAAGATGAACACTTCCCATATTTGATGAAAGGCAAAAATAAACGTGTTCAATAAACTCAATAAATTCCAAGAAGGGAAAATTCCAAGAGATCCATACAAAGACAAATTATAGTGAAATTTTCAAACCCAAAGACAAAGAGGAGGAGGTTCCAGGGAAGATGGTAGAATAGGTAAAAGCAGTGTTTGTCTTCTCCCAGATCTGCATTGAAATTACAACTAAGTTATAAAATAATCAATATGGAAAATCACCTGAAGTTCAGCTGATTATAACATCTACATCTGATAATATAAAGGAGCCACAACGAAGGAAATCCAGCATAGGCAACAACCATCAGCAGATCACTTTGTAGTTCTCACTGGGTAGCTCTGAGCAATCAAAAGCAGTCACTGACCTTGGCCTATGGGGGAGCTCCTCCCAAGGGGCCACAAAACCAACGCATCTGGAGGCTGGCACCAGATCACAACGGAGCAAATCCTGACTAGGGTGGTTGCAACAAGTACATAAGCCTGCTAATGCAAAACCCACTCAGTGGGGTCAGCCCATACACAACAACTCTTATTCTGAGGGTGCAGCCAATTCTCACAATTAGTCAGCCTGAACGTTAATCCCACCCACTGATCTACTAACAACAATAAAGGCTTGGTGACAACAGAAGAGCACATACAACCCACACAAAGGTCACGTCCAGAGCTCCCGGCACAAGGGATCAGGGACAGTGAGCCACTGGGCTGCAGAGGACACCTTCCACATTAGACCATCTGGTCAAGACTGAGAGATGAAACAAATATTCCTGACACATAGAAACGAAAACAGAGAGACTAATAAAATGAGAAAACAAAGAAACATGCCACAAATGAAACAACTAGAGAAAACTCCAGAAAAATAAGCTAGATGAAATGGAGGCAAGCAACCTACTAGAGACAGAGTTCAAAATAATGGTAATAAGGATGCTCAATGAACTTATGGAGAGAATGGATGAGCACAATGAGAACCTCAACAGAGAGATAGTAAGCATTAAAAAGGACATAGAAACCATGAAAAAGAACCAGACAGAAATAAGGAGTACAAAAACTGAAATGAAGAATACACTAGAAGGATTCAACAGTGATTGGACAAAGCAGAAGACTGAATCAGTGAATTGGAAGACAAGGTAGCTGAATACACCCAATCTGAACAACAAAAAGAAAAAAGAATTTTAAAAAATGAGGATAGTTTAGAAAAAGAAATGAGGATAGTTTAGAAAATTTAAAAAAAAAGAGACCTCTGGGACAACATGAAGCGTAAAAATATCCGAATTATAGGAGTACTTGAAGAGGAAGAGAGAGAGCAAGGGATTGAGACTCTATTTGAAGAAATAATGACAGAAAACTATCCTAACCTGGCAAAGGAATTAGACATACAAGTTCAGGAAGCACAAAGAGTCCCAAACAAGAGGAATTCAAACAGACCTACACCAGGACACATTATAATTACATTGCCAAAGGTCAAAGACAAAGAAAGAATCTGAAAAGCAGCAAGAGAAAGGAAGCTAGTTACTTACAATGGTACCCCCATAAGAATGTCTGCTGACTTTTCAACGGAAACTTTGCAAGCCAGAAGGGAATGGCAAGAAATATTCAAAGTTATGAAAAACAAGAATCTACAACCATGGATACTATATCCAGCAAGGCTTTCAATTAAAATGGAAGGTGAGATAAAGAGCTTCCCAGACAGGAAAAAGCTTAAGGAATTCATCACCAACAAGCCAGCATTACGAGAAATGTTGAGGGTCTTCTGTAAAAAGAGAAGGTGTGAAAAAGAAAATAGAAATAACAAATATGAATAATAAAATGGCAGTAACAATGTACCTATCAGTAATTACTTTAAATGTAAATGGGTTAAATGCTCCAATCAAAAGACATAGGGTAACTGAATGGATAAGAAAACAAGACCCATGCATATGTTGTCTACAAGAGACCCACTTCAGATCAAACGACACTCACAGACTGAAAGTAAAAGGATGTAAAAAGATATTTCACGCAAATGGAAATGAAAAAAAAAGCCAGGGTAACAATACTTATATCAGATAAAATAGACTTAAAAACAAAGGCTATATAATACGAAACAAAAAAGGGCATTACTTAATAATAAAGGGATCAATAAATCAAGGACATAATCCTAGTAAACATATACGCATCCAACATAAGAGCACGCACATACATAAAGCAATTATTGACTGACATAAAAGGAGAGATCAATAGTAATTCACTCATGTAGGAGACTTTAACACCCCATTGACACCAATGGACAGATCTTCCAGGCAAAGAATCAACAAGGAAACAATGAGCCTAAAAGACACACTAGACCAGATAGACTTAATAGATATTTTCAGAGCATTTTACCCCAAAGCAGCAAAATATACATTTTTCTCAAGTGTACATGTGGATAGACCACATGTTAGGACACAAATCAAGTCTCAATAAATTTAAGAAGACTGAAATCATATCAACCGTCTTCTCTGATCACAATAGTATGAAACGAGGTATCAACTACAAGAAAAAAACTGGAATATACACAAACACATGGAGGCTAAATAACATGCTATTAAACAATGAATGGGTTGTTAATGAAATCAAGGAAGAAATCAAAAGATATTTAGAGACGAATGAAAATGAAAACACAATGACTCAAAATTTATGGGACACAGCGAAAACAGTCCTAAGAGGGAAATTCATAGCAATACAGGCCTATCTCAAGAAACAAGAAAAAGCTCAAATAAACAATCTAGCCTTACAATTAAAAGAACTAGAAAAAGAACAGAAAACAAAGCCCAAAGTGAATAGAAGGAAGTAAATAATAAAGATCAGAGCAGAAATAAATGAAATAGAGTCTAGAAAAACAATACAAAAGATTAATGAAACCAAGAGCTGGTTCTTTGAAATGATAAAATTGACAGACCTTTAGCCAGACTCATCAAGGAAAAAAAGAGAGAGGACTCAAATAAATAAAATCAGAAATAAAAGAGGAGAAATAAACACAGACTCCACAGAAATACAATGAATCATAAAATGCTACAAGCAATTATATGCCAACAAATTGGACAATCTGGAAGAAATGGACACATTCCTAGAAACATACAATCTCCTAAGACTGAGTCAAGAAACAGAAAATCTTAACCGACCAATTACCACCAATGAAATAGAATCAGTAATCAAAAGCCTCCCAAAAAACAAAAGTCCTGGACCAGATGGCTTCATAGGTGAATTTTACCAAACATTCAAAGAAGAATTATCACCTATTCTTCTCAAACCATTCCAAAAAATTCAAGAAGAGGGGAGGCTCCCTAACTCTTTTTATTAGGCCACAATTACCTTGATTCCGAAATCAGGCAAAGACATTACAAAAAAAGAAAACTATAGGCCAATATCGCTTATGAACAATGATGCAAAAATTCCCAACAAAATACTAGCAAACCGAATTCAGCAATACATTAAAAATGTCATACACATGATCAAGTTGGATTTATTCCTGGGATGCAAGGTTGGTTCACTATCCACAAATCAATTAATGTGAAACACCACATTAACAAATCAAAAGATAACCACCATATGATCATATGAATAGATGCAGAAAAAGTGTTCGACAAAATCCAGCATCCATTTATGATAAAAACTCTCAGCAAAGTGGGAATAGAGGGAACATACTTCAACATAATAGTCGAAAGGTGGAAATAACCCAAAAGATGAGAGGAGAAACAAAATATGGTATATACATACAAAAGAATATTAATTAGTCATAAAAAACAATGAATTTCTGATACATGCTACAACATGTAACATTGAAAACATGCTATATGAAACAAGCCAGTCACAAAAGGACAAATAGTGTGTTTTCACTTTTCGAGATATCTAGAATAGGGAAATTCATAGAAACAAAGTAGAATAAAGGCTACCAGGGGCAGAGGAAGAAAGAAGAATGGGAAGTTACAGCTTAATGAGTAGTTATTGTTAGGCAATGACAAAGTTCATCCTGGTGAAGATTACACAACATTGTTAATGGACTTAATACCACTGAATTACACAGTTAAAAATGGTTTAAATGGTAAACTTTATGTTGTATATATTTTACCACAATAAAACAAAAATAAAATCCATTCCAAACTGAGACTTTATTTTCGACTAGTTAGGAAGATTGAACCAGCACGTGTTCACTATTTAGGTCAACGGTGTTAACTGGCTCAGCAGGGCTGGGAGCCGGATTAGGGAGGCTACCTCCCAAGCAAGCTCACACAAACTGAACTGTAAAACCAGAATATCTATTCACAGTTTATAATAAGAAACAGAATTGTCAGAAGGTCCAACTGGGCTTTCGTTCAAAACGGTATGAAATTGTAAATTCCTAGGTAGGGATTTCCCCAATAGTTGGCCAGGTGCCCTAGATTGCATTAGGATTCAGGAGTATCATGGTCCCTTTCTCCCACCTCCTCACCTTGCACGTAAGTACCCTTGAAACACTCCTTCGGCCACGTGCTTCTGGGATTTATGAGGGGCGCCCAGAACCAGCACGCTTCCAGCCATCGATGAAGCCGAGAAGTCGTTTGGGGAGCCTGTGAGAAGGGCAGGGCTGCAGGTGCAGGGTGGAGGAGGACTTCCGCCGCTCCTGGAAAACGATGGCCCTGCGCTGCAAGGGAAGTGATGAGGGTGCGGGTTCTGAGCTGGGAGCCGAGTTAGTACCGGGAGGCGGCCCCACGCCGAGAGCGGCAGCGAAAAGGATGCCCCCGCGCGGGAACGCGCAGTCTACCTTGAGGCAGAGCCTTAAAGGGCTGCTGAAATGAAAAGCACGGGACAGCCCACTTAAATGAGGAAGAAGCTAGAGACAGAAATGTAGAAATCTTGCTATGGGAAGAATATATATGTGTGTATGTACATACATATAATGTATATCTCCCTATCTCTGTCTTTATATCTTTTTCTAGCTTGGTATGGGAGAGGCTTTTCCTACCATTGATTTTATAACTCCGAAGACGAAGGAAAAAAAAATGATAACTTTGACCATGTAAAAATGAAACTTCAATATAACAACAATATAAAAAGATATCACAGTCAAAAGGGAAACTAGGAAAACTTTGTAACATAACAAAAAAAGGCGATTTTCTTTCATTTATAAAGCACCCATACAAGAGAATAAGGAAAAAAAAACAACCCACATAGGATCTAATTGTGAGAATATAAACATCTTGTTTGCAGAGACATAAATGTAAATGGCTGTTAAAAATATGAAAAGATGCCCAACTATGTTTATAATTAATATGCACATCAGAAGCACTAAAAAAATGATGCTACTTTCCACCAGAATTAACAGTGGTGCAATCTTTTGGGACGGTAAATTGACAATGCGTATCAATTATTTTAGGTGCACAGATCCTTTGTGATAATTTTGCACAAATTTGCTTTAAAAATATACTCATAAAAACATGCCAAATAACAATGTAGCAAAAATAGAAGAAACAACCTAAATGTCCATCATAGGGAATTGATAAGAATAATATACATAGTATGAGCTCATTTCTATACATTTTTGAAGGATGGGCATATGCTCACTATAGGCATAATTTTTTTTTGAAAGATGCCTTTGAAGTATTAGAAGGCTAAAAGAATTCCTCCCATGTTATTTATTTTTAAAAGTTACATCCATCTTTTAATACTAATTGTAATTCTGCTTCCTCCATGAAAAAAGTTCCTGCTTCATCTTCAACTTTCTTATACTGTGTCATGACGTTTACTTGAGCATAGCTTGTATTTGATTCATTAATTATATTCGTCTGGATAAGATGACTGCAGCCTAAAAATAGACAGCAGTAGTTAAGAATTCAGGCTAGGACACAGGCCGACTGAGATTAGAATCTGGATTTTGCCCTCTGTGTATTTTTGGCAAAGTAATTTAACCTTTCTGAACCTTTTTAACATATGGAAAGGCGCTAAGCACCTACCACAGGGGGTGTTTGTCAGCATGCAATGAGATAATCTATTAAGTGTTGAGCACACTGTTTAGCACCGAAGGAATGCTCAATAAATGTTAGCCATTATTATATATTTCTATAGGACAGAGAGAGTTTCTCGGACTTTTCAGAATTTTATAGGTGCTCAGATTCTTTCCAGTTGCTCCTCACTCCCCCCATTATTCAGAGGCCAATCTGAGTTCATTTGGGAGCAGAGAGCACAGTTTGCTGGAATTATTATAATCAGAGGCCCCAGGTACAATTCAGAACCTGGCCAGCCTCCTTCCCTAGGTGCAAGGGGAAGGGAGAGGATGATTGAACACTTTCCCACTGCTGAAAAAAAATTAAAAGTACTTGACACACTGATGGTGGGTTAATTTTACATTTGAACAGCATCATTATTATTGCTTTTTTTTTCTTCCGTTAATCCGTTGTTCAAACATTTCTTTTATTCTTAGATGACAACTTTCTCAAGTATATCTACCTTAATAAACACAAGGTCTTGAAGGAGATTAAAGGGTTGTTAAGACTTACCAGAAAAAGAGAAAAGACTTAGTAAATATGCAAAGATAAAGAATCAAGAAACTTAATGTTGTTAATATTGGAAATAAAAAGAAAAAAATTTTTTAAAAAATTTTTAAATGAGCAAGATATTTCTTTAGTTAGAAACATAGACATTTTGTTCAAAAGATATTTGTGAGTAATGTTTCAAATGCTAACTTATTACCATCTGATATTTATATAACATTTAATTAAGAGTTTTTAAAGTATTTTTATTTATACTTTATTTTATATCATCTGATCCCCCAAAGTGTCTGAAAGGAGGCAGAGAAAATAATAGATATTTTACTTTTTAAAAATTAACTTACACAATTACAGCAATATTAACATAATACTAAAGAGAAGATGATCTAAATCTAAATCTGGTAAAACTGCTTGACTGGTGTTACATGAATATTAAGTTTACTGCATAGGGCAGATATTCGTACAAAAGGCATAGCAAGAGCTGGAAGGTCTATTTAGATCACATCTACATTATTAATTATTATGAATAAATTATAACTTGGATTTAGTTTTTTCCCCCACCTTTGGAAAAGTACTGTAAAAGTTCATTTATTCAAATTTCTAAATATCCAAATATTACATTATCCAAACAAAAAAGCTGTTCAAAAACTGTGTTTTATAATCAATTAGAAAAGCCTCCTTGTAATAAAAAAGGTATTACCTCCTAGAATGCAGACATCATCCAACAGCTAAAGATGTCATGTCACTGTGGCCCTATCCATATGATAGGGACTGGGCATGCAAATCCTAATTGGGAACACTGATCTAAAAGATCAAACTGCTATTTTACAAATGGTATATATTTGACATCCCATTCTTTCTACATACTGTACTATGAACACCAGGGGTCCCCAACCTGTTAGGAACCAGGCTGCACAGCAGGAGGTGAGTGGGCCACTGAGCAAAGTTGCATCTCTATTTGCAGCAGCTCCTCAGCGCTAGCATGACAGTCTCAGCTCTACATCAGATCATCGAGCATTAAATTCTCATAGGAGCACCAGTACCTGGTGCCAAAAAGTTTGGGGACCATTGATGTATACTATAAAAAAGCCCAAGAAATTGGACTTATAAAATTTGGGGACTTCATCGAGTAGTTATGAGAAAAATTCTCTGTTTACTATTCATCAAAAGACTAGATGCGTTGAGAAAAATAATTGTGTCAAGAGTATCTCAACTTTTGCTAGAAATATGGTTTTGGGCAATATATGACAGAGTGACAAAAAGATTCAATTATTCAGTTTGAATTCAAATGAGCATCTTTAAAAAGAGCACTAAATAATCTCAACAACTATAACTTTGACCAAGTGTGTAAGTGTGGTTCTGTCAGCATGTGTGGATCACATGATAATGAAGAAGGTCCACTCCAGATACCAAGTATTAAGAACCCAAGGAGAAGGTGATTATTCTTTAGGACTGATGAAGACATTCAAATACCACCAGATCTCTTGCTATTTAAAAGCAGTCAGTAAGGCTGTAAGTTCAGTCTATGTGAAGATGCCTTTGAGTTGGTGGAAGAGCTCACACTTGGTTTAGAAACACCTCTAGCCTGGCCTAGGCCCTTTCGAGTTTGTTTTTGTCTTCCAAGTATACAATAGAATGGAGGTGTCATATTATATGAACAGTCATCTACAGGATATAGTCATATACTAGTATATAGTCATATACTAGGTTCAACAAGAGAAATATTTTAAATAATCTGAAATAAATAATGTGCAAGATTCTGCCAGCTGTTGGGCTCTGTGCAGTTATGTCTTAAGTGAGAATGAGTAAAAGAGCTGCAAATTTGCTCTTTCTGCAATCTCAGTCTTGGTACATCTTGTTATGTTTAATGTTGTTCTAAAAAAAGTAGCCTGAATGTGTTTTAAACAAAGGAAGATTTCATACTACATTATTCCTAAACACAAAACAATAATTTTTTTCATCTGTTGCTCAACCCGAAAGACATCAATATGATCCTGTGTGGGAAAAATAATTGGCTGACTTGAGAGATGGTATCCAAAGTGGCTTATAACTAAGATCACAATTAACAAACATCTGTACCAATGAGGTAAGGGAGAAATTGGCTAACGAATAGCAACAAATGTACCAATAAGGGCAAAAGTAGTGAGCCAGGCCCTAGGGAAGACTGAAAAAGCATGACATTTATGACTACAGACCTGTCAACAGCAGTACACTGAGAAAAAGCCTTGGCCTCCACATGCATGTCAAACCACGCACAGATCCATATACTGTTCATTGTCCCAAAAGGGCCGGCTTTCTCTCTAGAGGCAATTCAAAGAGAGCTAAAATTTTAGGAACTGCTTTATAACGTAACAGCTTTAGGAACTGCTTCAACATAAAAAAAGTTGAAGCTGTTTGTGAAGCAGCAGCAAAATTTCACTCCAAGTGTTAAATAAATTCAAAGAAGCGGGACTATTACCCAACATTTTAATGATGACAAGGGTAATCTTGACTAAATGGACTTTTGTCTTAACAACTCACTTTTCTAACCCTCTCCCAATGCTTGCCCCAGCGTCCCCACACTGTAGACACTCCCGCCCCTTAGTCACTTAGCAGCCGTCTCAGTCTCTATTATCAGATAGACTGTCTGGGTATTGCAATGTTTGTGTTCAAGTAACCCTTATTTTACTTAATAATGGCCCCAAAGAGCAAGAGTAGTGATGCTGGCAATTTGAATATGCCAAAGAGAAGCAGAAAAGTGCTTCCTTTAAGTGAAAAGGTGAAAATTCTTGACTTAATAAGGAAAGATAAAAAATCCTATGCTGAGGTTGCCAAGATCTACAGTAAGAAC
>CM053501.1:21600570-21730043 GCA_028627145.1 Eidolon dupreanum | reverse complement strand
ATAAAAAATCCTATGCTGAGGTTGCCAAGATCTACAGTAAGAACGAATCTTCTATCCGTGAAATTGTGAAGAAGGAAAAAGAAATTCGTGCTAGTTTTGCTGTGGCACCTCAAACTGCAAAAGTTACGGCCACAGTGCGTGATAAGCGCTTAGTTAAGATGGAAAAGGCATTAAGTTTGTGGGTTGAAGATATGAACAGAAAATGTGTTCCGGTTGATGGCAGCATGTTGCGCCAGAAAGCACTGAGCCTATATGAAGACTTCAAGGGATCCTCTGAAAGAAATGACACCAAACCATTTACTGCAAGTAAGGGATGGTTACACAGATTCAGGAATAGGTTTGGACTGAGAAACATAAAAATTACTGCAGAGGCTGCATCCGCTGATGAAGAAGCTACTGCCACATTTCCGGCAGAGTTGAAGAAGTTGATTAAGGAGGAAGGTATGTATGTATAGGCAAAAACAGTATATTTAGGGTTCAGTATTATCCGAGGTTTCAGGCATCCAGTGGGGGTCTTGGAACATAGCTCCTTTGGATAAGGGGATACTACTGTACATATTTTTGCTTTATCTATTCTTAAGCTACTGTGGTCTACTGCCTTGTGCTTTCCTTTGGCTTGCTTCTTGGCGTCTTGGCTCAAACCTGTAGGCTGGAGTGACTTTTTTCTTTTCAGGCTGTGGAACTTTTTCTTATATGCAGTCACTTCTTTTTTAAAGCCTTCCCTTATATTGTTTGGTCAGAATTTGCTGTTTCTTCTAATGTTATCCTAACTTGTTTGTTCCTTTTGGGAGGGCATCTTTATTTCCTTTAGGAGTGTGTTTGATTCTGCCTTGTGTATATGTGTCTGGGCTAGTCACTAGGTATTAAACTCCTAGTTAGGTAGGTATTAAGCCTTTTCTGCCTTAGTCTCTCCCCCTCAACAGTCTACAGCTGTCAGAGTGCTTTGCACATAGTAACAACAGCTAACATTTGAATATTTCCTATGTGCCTGGCATTGCTCTTAAGCCTTTAACATGTTTTTTCTTTTTTTTTTTTTTTAAATCTTAAAATAATCCGGTAATTCCATTTTGAAGATGAAGAACAAGCCTAGAGAAGCTGGGTAATGTACTCTTGATTACCAAGCAAGTAAACCTTGACTTCAAGATTTGAATATAGGCAACGTGACTCTTTCTTAAACCCTAAGCCAGTGGTTCTTGAACTCCAGCAGTGAGCATCAGCATCTTCTGGAGGGCTTGTTAAAAGAGAATGACTAAGTCCCACCCCAGGCCTTTGATTCTGCAGGTCTGGGGAGAAGAAAGAGGGCGTGTTTGTATTACTAACTAGTTTCCTGGTGGCACTGAAGCTTGAGAACCATTCACCATGGTGCAAATTAAGTTTTTTTCTTTTTTAAATTTATTATTATTATTTATGCCTTCAGCACCTGGTCTTCCTAGGTGGCTTCCCATCCAAGTACTAACCAGGCCCAACCTTGCTTAGCTTCCAGGATCAGACATTGGGCTTGTTCAGGGTGGCATGGCCATAGACCATGGACCATGGCTCCACTGGGGCTTGAACCCAGGACCTTCTACGTGTAAAGCAGACATGCTAACCACTATACTATGGAACCAAATACAAATTAAGTTTTAAGTGAGGAGAATTTATTGTAGATGTTTGCTCTTTATTACTATAAAACTAGATCTTAACCAAAAATAGCTTGAACTGTTTATTGTAGATTGCTTGGAAAACTGAGTGTTAAGTTTTATTAGTCATGATTACAAAATTAAAAGTTTAAAAAGTCCAGTTTAAAAAAAGCTATAGGTATTTAAGTATGAATAAAATTATAAATCTAATAATTTTGGTCTTTTTCCCGCCATCATTCATTTTTTAATTTATTCGTGGCACAGGAATTTATCTCCCTCCTGAGATGCTTAAAGCATCCCATCACCACTTCTGAATATGGATGGGGTGGGGTGATAGGCCTGAGTACGACACTGAGATAGGTTGGGTGGGGCGCGGTTTGGCTGAGCTGCCAGAGCTCTGCCCCTGCACCTCCAAGGATTTGGCTTACTTTTGAGACTATGACTGCAGGGACTTTGTCATTAAAGTGTTGGCTTTAAGGTTCTTGGGGCACAAGTATTGTTGATAAAGTAATCTCACATTAGGTAGGAGGAATGGGGTTAGTTTACAATTATGTTCTGTCATTTTTGATGATCCATAGATTGATGGTATGTTCCAAAACATAAAATATAAAAGACAAGGTTCCTAATCCCAGTTGTTATTATCTATAGGAGCAGTAAATAAAACAGTGAAAAATTACTAAACATTTAACCTTTTCTTTTATTACTGGTGACTGGCTTATTTTCATTTCATTCCACCTCATTCAGTTCTATTATTTCATTCTTTATTGAAAATGAGTTTTTAAATATTTCAATCCTTTTAACGGTTGTGGTTATAATTAACATGAAATTGTCTTAACTTCTGGGTTAAACAGATGCTCATCTAGTGATTTTTTATGCATGTTTAGGGAAAAGCATTTTTTGAGGTTGTTTGAGAATACTCTGAGAATGATATTTTATTTTTTAGAAATGCATTAGAGGCAATGTACCTGAAAGATAATTGCTGAGAATTAATGGCAGTCTACTAAAGATCATTCATAGTATTTTTCTTCAAAAATACATTTATTTGGGTTACAGTTATTTGGTACTAACTGAAAGAAAGTAGAAAATGCAGGTAATCATTTCATTGTGATTGTAGAGTGTCATGACATTCATTGTAATCAATGGGCTTAAAATGCCAGCATAGCAATATGAAGAATAATACTTGATTAACCAAAGTATAGCTTAGGCTGTCTGGTGGAATAAAGTTAAGAATTAGTATTTTAGAGGATGTACGTATACTGGAAAAATTATGTGGCTAAATCAGAAGTGCTGAGGGTATTATCTTGATGTTTTTCTTCATTTTTTTCCTCTGCCTTTACCATTTTTCTTTTCTCGTCCTTTACTGGAATTCTCATTACTGCAGTTTTCCTGTTTTTGTTTTTACTTTTTTCTCTTCGTTTCTACAATCCTTTTAGTATTCCATGCATATTTCTGACACTACTACTCTGCTGTTTCCCTCTTTGACCTAGTGGGAAAGTAAGAGAAAGTTTGATATAGTCATGGATTGTCAGTTGATGGAGGAGTTTGTTGTGCTTTGGTTAAATGTTATATAGGATTTTAAACAATTGGATTATTTAAAAAATGTAACTTGAGAAGCAAAATGAATTTATAATTGAGAGGGAATATCGTTTTGTGGGTATAGACACAGATTCTGAAATTAGACTGCCTAGATTCAAATCCTGGTCCTTGCCACTTCCTGGTTGTGTTACCTTGAACAGTTTACTTCACATCTTTGTGTCTCAGTTTCTCTATTTTAAAAACAGTGGGATGATGATAATAGAACCTGTTTCTCATATAGAGTTGTTGTGAAGATAGAATGAGTTAAAAATGCTTAACATGGTATCAAGTGTACAGTAAACAGTCAATAAATATTAGCCATAAAAATACTATGTTTAACACTTTTGAGAGATTGAATTCTCCCCCCCTTTTTAATTATCCCGCCCACCCTTGACCTGTGGATGTTGCTATTTCCCCTTAAAAACAGGATCTCTGAAGGCGAGGCGTCTTCCCCCACATGCTTGCAGCGGGCACCCAGGACCTGGTATACCCAGGGTGTGGTCCGTGGCTCTACCTGGGGCACGAACCCAGGACCTTCTGTGTGTAAAACAGAGGTGCTAACCACTACACTATGGAGCCACTCTCGAGAAACTGAATTTTCTAAAGAAATAAAATTTTTATTACTAACTACAAGGTTGATCTCCAGAAACTGGAGAATATGAAGTCTATGAAGGCAAAGACTTGTTCTTACTGAGATTTTCCCCTTGTGATACATTGTTTTTGCTTTTGTAGTATGGTAAGG
The DNA here is from genome assembly GCA_028627145.1 of Eidolon dupreanum. NCBI lineage: Eukaryota > Metazoa > Chordata > Mammalia > Chiroptera > Pteropodidae > Eidolon > Eidolon dupreanum. The sequence continues at coordinate 21,726,107 of CM053501.1, read as the reverse complement.
GAAATGTCCCCCCCCCCACCCCCCTTAAAAAGTACTATATATGACTATAATATAGTATAATTGTAGAAGCAGAGAGTAGTGAAGAGTTTGGTCCTATTTAGGGTATCTGGTTAAAATGAGCCACAGCTAATAGGCAGAACCTATATATTTCTAATATATATGTATAATGTATTATGGAGTCTGTCTACCTTGCAGATAGTGAATTTATAATTGAAATAGTCTCTGGAACTGGTTACTCAACAGATAAATTCACCTATTTTCTATCTCTATTCTAAGTCTTAGAAGTAGTGCCTTCTTTCCCTTTTGGAGATGTTGATGTATTTGAGGCAGAAACTAGTAGAGTTGAAGGATAGTTGCAAATTCTTTGCTTTTATAAGATAATTAAAGGAGACAGAGGCTTAGCTCTTATTTTGGCTAGGTCCCATTCAAATGTTTTTACTAGAAATTGACAGTTTGATGAAAACCAGAAAACTTTGCTCCTGCATTGTTATAAAGAATTTGTTAATAAAGCTCTTACTGTTGACTACAACATAAATGTGAATAGACTTTTGTCTAGATTGGGTTTTCACACCAAAATTGGTTTAAAGAAAATGAAGTGTTGGAACCGAACTAAAATTAATAAATGGTCTTAGCCTCAGACTTCAAATCACTTCAGTTACATTATTTTAGTTGTAAAATGATCATTTGAGAAAGGATGACAGCATGTATTATACTCCACTTTATACATGAGGAAAGAACAGAGAAACTGACTCTAGTACTAGAAGTAATTTAAAATTGGCTAAAGGGGTGAACGGAGATCCATTAGCTCAACTTCTTCCTTTTATTCTTATTATTTTTTATTTGCCATTTTAAGCATTTTTAAGCATTTTTAATTAAGTGGCATTAATTACATTCAGTGTTGTTAAAACCATCACTATTACTTCTAAAATCTCATCAGCCCAAATAGAAACTCTGTACCTGCTAAGCAATAACTCTCCATTCCTCTAGCCCCTGGTAACCTCTAATCTACTTTCCTTCTCTATGAATTTGCCTATTTTAAATATTTCATACAAATGGAATCATACAGTATTTGTCATTTTGTGTCTGGTTTATTGCACTTAGTGTATTGTTTCCAAGGTTCCTTTGTATGATATACCACATTTCTCCATTCATCTGTTGATGCACATTTAGATTGTTTCTACCTTTTGGCTTTTACAAATATTGCAGCCATAACATTGGTGTACAGTATATTTTGAATCCCTCTTTTCAAGTCTTTAGCATATATACTTAAGAGTGGAATTGCTGGGTCATTGTTTTTTCTTTTTAATGCTTTCCTTGGGGCAGAAGTATTTGTTTGGAACTGAACAAATCTCTAACAGGATAGAAAATCCTTGTAAAATGAGTTTGTCCTTTTGTGAAGATTAAATGTGCTTGCCATTTCTACCATGAATACTTTGTTCCAAGGGGTTCCTTATAGTTATTAAAAAAAATTTTTTTTTGGTAAAATATACACTTAAAACCATTTTCATGATCTTTAACTGCACAGTTTAGAGGCATTAAGTACGATCACATTGTTGTACAACCATCACACTGTCTATGTCCAAAACTTTTTCATCTTCCTAAACTGAAATCACCCATTAAACAGTAATCCATTCCACCAGTTACTTGCACCCACCATTCTACTGTCTCTGTGAACTTGACTATTTTAGGTACTTTATATAAGTGGGATTATATAGTATTTGTCCTTTTGTGATGTTTATTTCACTTAGCATATGTCAAGGTTCATCTATGTTGTAGGATGTGTCAGAATTTCCTTTTTAATTTTCAGTGATTTTTGAAGTTTTTGTAGCATGGCAAAGGAAATAGTTTTTAAAAAGCTAGTGTATAAGATTATATTGTAATTGTAGAAGCAGAGAGTAGTGATGAATTGGTTAAAACAAGCTCTGGTTAGGCAGAACCTATGAAGAGTTCTCATTGTATAGGTCTCATTTTTGAGAATTAATGTTTGGGTTTTTTTAATTGCATTTACATACATGGTTCTTAGAGATGATAGTATTTTTTACAGTAAGTTAAAAATTGTTTTCTGATTAAGTATTTTTATCATGTTCATTGCTTCTATAAAACCTTTAGAGTAAGTTTTTAGGGTATGTAGAAAACAGTAGGATAGTCACTTTACCCAACTACTTTTCAAGTTATTTCATAACTTTTTCCTGTATCTGTAGCCTTATCTGTAGGAAAAATAGCAAAATGAGTGTTTCAGCTATTGTTCACTATTCAGCTTCTAGATTTTAAGCTTAGGAATAGAAGGGATCCTTTTCTTACATTTGGAACAGTACTTAGTTATCCAGTTACCCAACATATTGAGGGCCTTCAGTATTGTGGGGGTAGGTATTCTGAGGCTCCAGGATACAGTGTTTCTTAAAAATATCGGTATGGGCAAATTTATATTGTTTTTTGAGAGCTTAAGGATAAAGACTCTTTAGTTTGTATATTCAGTCTTGTTTATTTCTTTAGATATTTGGAGTAATGTGATTTTTTTTAAAATTTAAATTTTTAAACAATCTGAGTATATTAGATGTAAGCAAAATTTCATGCTTGCACATGCATGTTTTTAAAGGTGCACCTCCTTTATTTCAAAGCAGTGATTTATTGTATACCTTAAACTTACACAATATTATATGTCAATTATATCTCAATAAAGTTGGAGAAAAATAAGTAAAAATAAATATGAAAAAATCCAGTGATTTGACACTTTTCTGATAAATTCTCCTGCTCTGTCAGAACATAGGTTATTTTATTTAGCAGTGTTAATCAAAGCAGTTAGGAAATTTTCATTTTATCAAATTTGAATTTGGAGAGTTTATATGTAGATAAAAAACTTTTAATAATATTTACATTTTAAATGCTTACTCAATTTACTGAATGCCCTGTGAAACATTCTATCAGGTACTTAATACATTCAGTTGACAACCTCCTGAGGTAAATTTTTGTCTTTTTCCAGACTATTATGTTTAGGATTAAAGAGTCCCAAGGTCAATTTGAATTCAGAACTTTGGCCTTATTCCAAAGTTGGTGTTCATAACAGCCTTTTGCTTTGTTGCCTGCCTTCTTGGGACAGTACTTTTTAAAAAATAAAGATGGACTTTTAGACCATAATTACTTCATTTTCATTTCCCCTTCCAATTTGTAGAAAGTTAGAAAAGGAACAAGTGATCCAACTTTTCCAGTACCAAATGGTTTTTAAATTTGGGGTAAGGTCAAAGGGATACATTCTTTATGTATTGACAGAGAAAGCTGCTGCTTAAAAATCTGGACTATCAATTTAAAAGTATAATTTATGCATTTGTGAAATTTTTCTCTTACACTGTAGGGCCCAGAAAAGTAGGTGTTCCTGAATAGCTGATAAGTTTTGTTTGTTTGTTTTTCAAGGACATTGTTTTGGCTACTATGAAACTCAGAATTTAACTTGTGACCTACCAACTGGGCACATCCTCTTTCCCGGCTTCTTTTTTTTTGTCATTCTTCCCTTTGCCTAGCTTTGAAAATTAACTATTTTTGTTAGATCTCAACATTTTTTTTGGAAATGGTGTTAAATGTAACACAGTCACACATCATTTCAAATCTTAACCCTTCAAATGTATTTTATGTCGTCTTGAGGGATCACTTGGTTTTTATTGATATAATTACCAGCTTTATTTCAGCAGATAGAAATTAAGAATTTAGTATATTAAAATGTAAACAGTCTGCTAATAAAAACTTGAAAGCCTTGACTTAAAATCTGGATCAAAGGTTTGTCTTAGGGATTTCTAGTTTTAAGTACTTGCCACTGTATGTTATTTCTAAAAATTAATAAAAGTTAAATGAACTAAAATTGGCTATCTGGCTGTTTTTCCTGTTTGCTGAAGTATCTATGTTAAATAAGTATGTTATATATAATTAATATTAACATATATTAACATGTTAATATAAATCGTGATAATTTATATTGTTATTAAATATTAATATAATGGAACATGTGAATGAAACACCAACCTAATTTATTTCCCATTGGAAAGTACTGAGATTTACTGGTTGGTGTGCAGTCTATAGAGCTTTATAGACTTTTATAAACTTTTGATAAACTTTAGGGTTATATTTTTGGACATAATTACCTTTATGAATTTCTAATCATTGCCTCCTTAAAATGCAAGAATAAAAACAACCTATTTCCAGCTTTATTTTATTTAGCCGCTAGAGACAGATTGTAATCAGTAGTTTATTATTTAATGTCCTTAGGTCTTCTCTCAATTAAGATGTTTTAACAGACAGCAAAAACTACAAGACTTAAAAACCCATGAAATAATGCAAAAGTAGGAGAAATTTTAATATGCTTAAAGAAATTACCTTGGAACACTTTTAAACTCACAAAATACAGTTAACCCTTGAACAGCATGGTGTTGGGGGTATGGCCAACCCTGGCAGTTGAAAATCCCTTAAAGCTTTTGACTCCTCACCAAAGCTTAACTACTAATAGCTTACTGTTGAGCAGAAGCCTTACTGATAACATAAACAGCTGATTAATACACATTTTGTATATGTAGTATATATTGTATTCTTACCTTGAAGTAGGCTAGATGAGCGGTCCCCAACCTTTTTGGTACCAGGGACCAGGGCTCCTATGAGAATCTAAAGCCTTTTGATAATCTGTGGTGATGCTAGCTAGGGAGCGGCTGCAGATAGAGGTGAAGCTTCTGCTTGTTGGCCTGCCACTCACCTCCTGCTGTGTGGTCCAGTTCCTGATAGGCCATAGACTAGTACTAGTCCACAGCCCAAGGATTGGGGACCCCTGAGCTAGAGAAAAGGAAATGTTATTAAGGAAATCATAAGGAAAAGAAAATAAATTTACAGCACTGTATGTATTTATTGAAGAATGCAAAAAAAAAAAAAAGCCGCATATAAGTGGACCTGTGCTGTTCAAACCTGTGTTGGGTCAACTGTAGGTTCAAGAACAGTAAACAAAATTTCCCACAGAGAAACCCCATTCAGTTTTGTGAAATGTCACTTAACAGCAGAAGGGTCTAATCCAGGATAATGTTTTTGCCCAGTTGTCTCTAATATATTTCACTTTAGAATAGTTCCTCAGTCTTTGAGTTTCTTGCCTTTGACCTTTTTGAAAGTTACGAAGCAGTCATTTTATAGAATGTCTCTTAACTTGGGTTTGTCCAATGCATATTGGGCAGGGTTTTCATTGTATTCTGTTGAATTGGATCACTGGTTCAGATGGTTATATGCTTTGTTTTCTTTTGTTAATAAGTATTGTGTGTGGCAGTACTTTGGGATAATGAGAATATCTGCTTTTTAGAATTATAGAATCCTACTTTTTTTTTCTCTTGAGGTTGGGCGTTTTTTTTGCTTTTTAAGGGTGAAGGTTAGTGCATGGACTTAAAAATTCCATTATAGTTGTTGTACAAGTCCTTGAAAGAATAGTGTTTTTTTTTTGAGATTTAGATATTATGGAAAATGTTAAAAATTGGATTAAATTTTATAGTGTATGTTGTGGTTTGAAAGAACATGGAGAGTTAAGAGCAGTCAGGTTTAAATTAGATTCTATTTAATACTGTGATCTTGGGTAATTTACATTGTTTTTCCAAGTTATCAGCTGTTTTTATTTTATTTTTTTTTTTAAAGCCTGCTTTGTAAAATGTGTTAGGCAGATGTCACTAAGATACAAGTAAATTTCTTTGGTATAATTCAGAAGACAAGCTGATAGGGTCAATGAATTACCTTAAACACGTTTTCTATAGAGGCTACTAAGTGGACATAACTAGAACAAATGGTAGTATATTAAAAAAATTTAAGACATTTGTAAATTGTGTCCAAAATCTGAACTGATTGTACTAAATGTGTGCTGACATTTTAGGGATGAATGTTTCCTCTCATGAAAAAGATTCATTAGCTTTTAGTACTTGGTAATTATAGGTTGAACATGGAAGTATTTAAATACTATTGATTTCAGAGGTAGAAATACTTGGGCAACCCTAAAAGATTGCCAGAAGATAGTATTACATGATAATCTAAATAATTTTAATGCGACTGAGTCTTGTTTAGGATGAAGTCAGCTGATTCAATTATTAGATCCTTTGCATTCATTTTAGGCACCATCTTATGACAAAATGTGTAACATCTTAGATGATGACTTAACTTGGTACTCATTATTTTGAAAAAAATTACTTTTATAAATAAGAATTTATATTTTTTAAAAGTTTGAGATTCTGTTCTCCTTAGAATTAAGTGATACTTGAAATTATTTTACATTTCTCACTGAAACTGTTTCTCTTAATGTATATGTTTAATGCTGTGATGGCACCTATAGTCATTAATTTTGTTGAAACTTGGTTTTATTGGCTCTTAATAAAATCAGTTGGTAAATTTGAGTTTTAATTCATAAACAAAAAATAACTTGACTAAATCTCAAAGAATGGAAATAATTGGAAAACTAAAAAATCAGAGAATAGATAGCTCCTCTTAAAATCTAGCACAGAAAAGGAACATCCACAGCGCAAGTCACACTGCAGTTTTTGGAACAGAGGTTAAAAACTGAAGTTTGGATGAAAGATATTCTTGGTAAAAGTTTCCTCAACTTTGATGTTTAAGCCTGTTGAATAACTTAATTGAGTACCATTACCTGTCCATTTAATATTGTCTGAAGCCTTCCTTGGGCAATATCCTAGTGGTAGGTATTTTAGCTTATTTTGAAGAATTTCTCAGTTTTAATTGATCCACATATCTGGGGTTTAGTGCTTAGGGCTCTAGTACCAAACATTGACTTAGGAAAGTTACTGATTTTTGCAATCTTGAACTTTATTTCACCATACTTAATTAAATGTACAGGGTAGATCTTAATTACTTATTAGAAGTAAAAATAACTGAGACTGCTTTAGCAATCTCCAGAAAATTGTGAACATTTTTTGTTTGTTTGTTTTTTCTCAGAAGAAAATGATCCTGGTGGCTTGATCATTTTAAATCTATTTCCTCCTAGTTGAGGGTGGGTCTTGGGTCTTGGATATTAAGTTTTACGAAATGAAACTGTTGTTTAAACTCAACTTTTATGGCTGTTTACCACCACTGTTCAAGGAGATATGTTTACCTGATAGAACCTGTTAACAGTGTTTTATGACATAAGTTATATGTTCAAATGGACAATTCTGTAACTCATTCATGTGTTTTTCTTTGAACCAGATTCTTTATTTTCTTCGTAGAATGTAATGGATGTTTATATGTAAAGTACTTGTCAATGTCAACCATAATCTTCACTTCGTGGATAAAATATATACTTTTGCTTCAGTTTGTTTATGATGAGTGGCAGTTAATTTGCTGCTTTATAAAGATTGCCTAGTATTACAGTTCTAATCAGCATGTAATTATTTACTTTGTGTTTTTTTTTTTTTACCTGCCTTTCTTTGATTATTATTTGGAGATAGGGATTCTAGTTCCTTGTTATGAAATTACCTGTATGACTTTAGCAAGATGGCCAATCTTTGTGGGATGTGCTTCTCATTTACAAAATAATTGAATAAAGTGGTTGCACTAAAGTATCTTGAATTTCCTTCTTAATCTAAGATTGTATGTTTTAAGATTGAAAAAGAAATTTGTTGAAAATACAATAACAAAGAAGAAATAGGGCATGAATGTAATAAAAAAACAAGGTCAGTGTTATGGTATCTCCCCTACTTACCAGTCTGGGCTGAAGCTTAATTTGAAGTAGAAATATGTTAACTAGTAATATTTACAGAACAGCATAATAAAAAGTATTATCAGTTTTTTTGTTAAGAGTGATGATGGCGTGTATGAAAATCTTCAAGAGCTCTTTGACTCAGTATAACAATTTTCATTATTTAGCTATTATTAACAGTAAGGATCAATAAATTCAAAGCAGAAGTATGATCAAATGAAAAAAGTTTATGTGGAATTAATTATTGGCATGTTTTGAAGTAGAATAGATCAGAACAGTAAGGAGACAGATAAACCTAATCCCTGAAATAGATCTCCGAACAAGAAACATAAGAAGGTTTTAAAGAATGGCTGGAGTCTGTTTTCAGAGACATAAAAGAAGACCATCACATCTATTAAACAATAGCTGACTGACCAGGATAAATGATAAAGAAATGAAACAGTAACAGGCCAATTAGTTCATATTTGAAACTCATAATGGAGAATTAAAATCAAATCAGGATACAAAAGATAAACAAAACATTCAGAATGTAAGAATTAAGTTAAATTGAAAAAATGATAAAGAAGATAAATATAGCAGACTCAGGCAACTGTTATGTTTTATGTTGGTGGCATCCTTTCTCATCCCTTTTCTCTTAATAACAGTGCTTTGCCTTTTGAGTAGCTGCATGCCTTCCCATTCCATGTGGTTCTAGCTACACTGCTAATCAAAGTGTATCCCGGGTAATCTTTTTTTAACTAGTCTTGATATTTGGGCTTGGGGTAGGATAAGCTTGTGACACAAACCCCTCGAACTTTTGTGCAAGAAGATATGACAGTATTTATTGCCTCTGGGATTACAGTACAGGTGCGTGGTAAACTCAAACATGCATGTGGCTGTCATCTGTTTTAGGGAAGAAACCCATCTGTTGAATAGGTGAGGCAGGCTCACAAGGGGAGAATAGAGGGAACTTTAATGACATGTTTTGTGTTTCTGGATCTAGCTGTGTGTGGACTCAGTACAACCTTTAGACTGAACAATTAAAAAAAGTAATAAAAGTTCCCATCTTTACTTGAGGTGGCTTGAATTGGGAATTTGTAACTTTGTAATATAATAGTTATGGCTAATTCATAACTCTGAGAATAAAGAATATTATAAGGTGTGGTTCCTAGAGTTGACAGAACTAATAAGAATATTCTAAAATTATAAAACAAAATGTTTATTAAAATACTAAAACATACATAAGATAGGAATTTTGAAGGGGCAATATGAAAAGGCTAATATTAAAAGGAAAACGGGAACTCAGATAATAGAGGTTAGAATTACCTCTGTCCTGAAAGCATTTGCCAATTTCACCACATGAACTTGAGTATTAAAAACCTTGTGGGATGAGAGGCTCAGAAATCTGTCCAGAACCTGCAACAAAATTCAGGGGTCAAATAAGAGACCCTTCTTCTCAGTAAGCCAAGACTGTAAATTAGATAAAGGTGATTGAAAAGTAAACGAGCTTACATCCCTGTTTGTGGGTTGGGTTAACATCTCCTGGGCAGTCCAAGGAAACTGAAGCCTTGTACTGAGATTGTGGTGATTGCAGATAGGTAGTATTTTAAGACACCTGGAGGAGCTACTGTCATTGTAGGCCTCAAATTTAAAATAATTTTTTAATGTAAAGTTACCAGGACATAGTAAAAGATAATCAGGCATATGTGGAATCAGGTACCTTCAGTATGAGCGGGAACCACCAGAAACAACAGAAAGATACCTGCAAAAACAAGATTTTTGAGTAATCAGAGACTGTAAAACAATTATCACTATTATGTGTAAAGAAATATGTCAAGCTTGAAAATCTTTAAGGAGTAGGAAGCTATAAAATATAGAGACAAATAGGAATTCTAGAATGAAAATTACAAACAAAAAACCCAGAGGTGGTTTTAGTAATAGGATAAGCACAGATGAAGACAGAATGAGTGAAATGGAAGGTAAGTTAGAAGAAATAGTTTAGTTCAGAGAGAAAAAACATGAGAAAAATATACAAGAATGTAAGAGGTTTAAGGACTGACATACATTTAATCTGAATTTTAGTAGAATAGGAGATAGAGAATGGGGCAAGACTACCTGAAGAGATTATAGCTGAGAATTTTCCACAACCGAAGAATGGTAAATCAAGAAGCCCAGTGAATGACAAACATAGTGGATGAAACAAATTCTACATCTAGACAAGTAGTGAAACTGCAGAAAACCAAAGACGAAACAAAAATAGCAGGGGTGGGGATGGAAATTACCATTAAGAGACTACATATGACTTCTGAATAGCAACATGATAACAAAGCCAAAAGATAATGAAACAACCTCAGTTTGCTGAAAGAAAATAATTGTCAACCTAGATTTTGATTTCAGTGAAAATACCTTTCAAAAAGAATGGAAATTTTAACAGTTTGCCATTAGAAAGACATTCTTTGGGATTAACTTCAAGCAGAAGGAAAGTGAGATGCAAGAAAGAATGAGCAAAGTGACAAATTTGTGGTTAAATCAAAGTGTAAAATTGAAGCAAAAATAATATAACATTAAGGATTAAAAAATGACTGGGATCGAAAATTATTGATCATTTATACAGGTAAGTAAAGTGATTATCAAGCAGACTTCAGTTTAGTAAATGGGCATAGGACCTAAGTAGATGAGTCACCCAAGAAGAAATACAAAAACTATGAAAAGTATTTCTTTAGTCAGCAAAGAATTCAACTATTTTAGCAGTAATGAGATACTCATAGTGATAAATCATAGCTCTCCAAAATGTTGGTGAGACTGTTGAATTTCGTATATATAAACATTTCTGGTAGCAGTATAAAAATTTTGGCTTTACATGATCATTTTGGTCATTTTTTTGTTGTTCCAAAGAACTATTAACTAATGAATTTCAGAAGTAGAAATCATGACAATTTGCATTCCTTATGAGTGCAGAGCTACCTATGCCATTATAGTTGCATTAAGTTTTTTGTGTTATGGCTTCTTTTACTGGGAGACTTACCAGTTTTGACATGACAGGATAGGTTATACCATGTTGATTTTTTTAATTGTTCATTTCTGATGATGTACACACACACAAACACAGAGACCCTGTTTAATCCTTAGAAAAACTGCATCGGCCCTACTCCAGTGGCTTATGGAACATTGTCTCCTTTAAAGGTCTTTTTTTCCTAGGATACTTCCATTTTGCTTTTTTGCTATTCCTCTTTCTCACAGGATCATTGTGAAAAGATGACCAATAAAACACGATAGGTATATTTAATAGATGTTTGTTTGTTTGTTTGTTTCTTTTTGTCTATCCAACTCTTATTTTAAAATGAAGGGGCTCATAAAAGGTCAGAGGTGAAAGGAACCGTTAAGGTATGTGGTTGATTTAGGGTCTCTTTGTTCATAGAAGAGGAGCCTGGGCACAGCCCACTGTGGTCATAGATTTTGTTGGTGGTCTGGGCAACCCACGACCGGACTTTTTTGGCTGCTGTTTCTGTGAGGACCAGTTGCTCATGCCTAATATTCAGTAAGCTTGCATCACTAGCTTGGCCTAGTGTGTCCTCTCGTGTTTGTCGTTAACACCACTGTGTGAGGCAGTTAACTTTCTGGGAAAGGGAGAAGAGGAAGCAGTTACCGAATTAGGGGTTCACAGAATGTTCTATGAATAGTCTTGACTAAAGACTACCTAGGGAAATAACCTCTTTAGACTGGCAAAGAACAGTTCAGCGAATTTCTGTTGTAATCCAAATTCACCCTTTTCTAGAGAGCAGGAAGTCCCAAACAAAAATGCATCTTTTTGCATTACGCCTGATTGGACTCTGTCACCTCCAAGGTTCTTACCTTTGAAAAATTCTGTGATGCTTCCTGAAAAGTTCTGGTAATGAAATAGGACCTCTTATTGCCTGTAGCATACCTGTGGGGCTATTGGTGTGACATCTGTCTTATATTTCTTAACATTGAGTATGAATGACATATCAAATTCATGACAGTTTTAAGGTGAGAAGTGGAAATAGCAGTAGGCAGAAAATTGTCCTAGTGTTATGTTCTGGTTCTGATAGTGGCTATATGACCTTGACAAATCCTTGCATTTTAAAATGAGAACACGTCACCTTTTTATTTTGCTGGAGAATTAAAGGAAAAGTGACATGAAGTAAGAATTTTCACAATTAACGACAGTATATTCTACGTGAATGTTCTGATTATGGAAAAATAATATGCTTTTGTTGTCCATTTTGACTGAACCACAGTTTAATATAAATTTATTTAAACTGACTCATCTAAAAGAAAAGAATTAGGAAAAATAATTTCTATGATTTTGATCATTCTCTTGATGCTTTTCTCGATTCTATCTCCATTCAGACACAAAATTGCTTCTATTTGTTCATAGAAATATGGAGATTAGTGTCAATTGTTTTTATTACCAAGTTTTAATTTCCTTGGTACATATACTTTATTACTTTGTGGATGCCTAAATCTAGCTTAGAAGTTAATTCACATGATATTAGATGGGAAATAGATCAGTTTTTAGTAATAGGGAAAAGATTAGGTACATTTTTAACCGAACTTATTTTCATGTTATCAGCTCTGTGTTCTTTGTATTATTGGGGTTTCAGTTAGGGATACTCAGGTATTTAGTAAGTTATATACATAGATGTGTTTTTAGAATTTCCATTCTTGTCCATAATTTTTTAGACATTCTTTCATATTAAGTTCATTTGATTATTTGATCTCTTGCTAAAATTAGAATTAAATGGTGTTTTTATATTATAATTTTAAAATTTTGCTTTAGGTTTTGCCTTAGAGTATTTTTATGTGGTATATTTTTGCTTTTTAACTTTTTGATAAAATATGCATAACAGAATTCACTGTTTTAACCATTTTAAAACGTACAGTTCCTTGGCATTAAGTGCATTCTAATCATTGCGCGGCCATCACTGTTATTTTCAGAACTTTTTCATCATCCCAAACTAAATCTCTGTACATATTAAAAAATAACTCCCCCTTACTCCCTTCCTCAGTCCCTAGCCACTACCATTCTACTTTCTCTATGTATTTGACTAATATACATATTTCATGTTAGTGGAATTACATGATATTTGTTCTTTTCACTTAGAATAATATTTTCAATGTTCATCTATGTTATAGCATGATCAGAACTCATTCCTTGTTAAGGCTCAATTATATAGTATGTATATATCACATTTTGTTTATCCATTCATCTGACAATGGACATTTGGGTCGTTTCCACCTTTTGGCTATTGTGAATAATGCTGCTGTGAACATGGGTGTACAAATTTCTGTTGAAGTCCCTACTTTCAGTTCTTCTTGGGTATACACCCAGAAGTGGGATTGCTGTATCTTGGTAATTCTGTTTAATTTTTTTAGGAACTGCCAAATTGTTTCTGCAGTAGATGCACTGTTTTACATTTCTAACAGCAAATCACAGGATTCCAGTTTTTTCACATCTTTGCCAACACTTAGTTATTTAATGTTTATGTGTTGTATTTTTAGGTGTTTGAAATTCAACTGAGTTTTTTTATTGATACCAAAGTATCAGAAAATGTTTTTTAAAGAGAACAATATGCTGTATTATAAAGGAATCTTAGATGGCACTTGTCCTGCAAACTACTTCCTTTTCCATAAGAAAGAAGAAATTCTCTTCACCCAGCCACAGTCTGCTTTTCATTCTCTTTTCTATAATTACTGTGTGTATGAGAGAAAGGGAACTTTGCATCTGTGTTGAATTATGATAAACTCTTGCTGGGTTGTGAGGTGTATTACCTCCTCTTCTGACTTGGGAGGAATTTCAACTGGTTCTGGGTGACATTGGAATTTACTTTGGGGGTGATGCTGACCAAATTAGATGGAAAGTTAGGAGCTAGATGGTCTTTCATATAAGATAGGAGTTTTGGGCAAATAATATTTGGTTTCTGAGCCTTATTTTTTTCGTATGAAGAAAACTAAATTAGGCAGTCTTTGGAGGACCATCACTGTTATAACATTTTGTTTAGTAGTACACTGTGGATCTCTGCCACTCACTTTCTTCCTAATTTTTTTTGTACAGGGATCATGGCCCAAGTAGCAATGTCTACCCTGCCAGTAGAAGATGAGGAGTCTTCAGAGAGCAGGATGGTGGTGACGTTCCTCATGTCTGCTCTTGAGTCCATGGTGAGACGGCTTTACAGTTGTATAAAATGTTTCATGGTTGGATGAGATGGGGCTTGTGGATGAGCTTGATTCGTTTTTTGAAAACATGTTTTTTTGGTTTATTAGTAGTTTTTTTTGCTTGAATAATAGTTATGGATTTAAGCCTTTAAATCAAATTTTATTACCATGTTTCAGAATATTCTTATTTTAATGCTTAATATTTTACATTTAATTTCAACTTTTACCAACCAATATCTTAGGCAGTCCCTTGTTTTGTAAGCATTAACTTTGAATTTATGTGCAATAGTTGAAGTTTCTCAGAATAAGTTTGGTATATTACATGGTGTAGTGCTAGTGTTTCATTGTATCTGTATAAAGAACATTACTGGAATTATGAGCCATGAGAGCATATTCACTATTTCATCTGTTCTTTATTTTATTGTGCTATGCATTCACAGTTGTCCTTACTCTGCCACCTTTTACTAAATATGTATGTAGTGTGTTAGCTCTTTATTTTTAAAATATCTGTATCATACATAGCAAATTACAGCAAAATATTAAGTATTTTACTGTATTTTTTTTCTCTTACTTTGGTAGTAATACAATTTGCTTATGTTTTTATGGATATGTACCTGGAATTCTAGTATTTGATTTCATAAATTTAAAAAGCATTAGACAGGTATTTTTTGACACATTGAAATTATTCTAAGTAGGAGGAAGCTATGTATTCTCTAAGTTTTGACTAGTATTAGATACTGTTTACCTCATAGGTCTCAGTATGACATAATTTGTAGATTATTTGATCTCCTATTAAGGCAATTCTTCCTCCCCTCCTTCCCTCCTTCCTTCCCTCCTGCCTGCCTGCCTGCCTGCCTGCCTTCCTTCCTTCCTTCCTTCCTTCCTTCCTTCCTTCCTTCCTTCCTTCCTTCCTTCCTTCCTTTTTCCTATTGTTTAAGAATTTAAAAAAATTATCTTTAGAAAGAAAGAAATTTAAAATGGTTAGTGGCTATTTATTATTTTCTGAATGTAACATATTTCTACCTTGTGATCATAAAACCAGCCAAAATTTCTGGCTATCCTGTTAAAATAATTTAGAGATTAAATCCTACTCTGTTGATACTAATCTTTTATTGAAGATTTCTGATCATTGCAGTAGGTGTAACATTATTTATTCAAGATAACGTTTTAAAACAGTATTATGCAAGTCATTTTCATTTAAGAAATTAGAGAATGGTCATTGTACAAATCAAAAACAAATGGAGGAGAGCTGTAGTTTTCAACAAATGGCACTGTGAGAACATAGGCTATTTGGCAAAAAAAAAAAAAAAAAGGTTTCAAGTCTTTATCTTGTACCAAGTTAAATTCTAGAAGTTCTAAAACAGTAGTTATATTAAGACAAACTAAAAAGTCAGAGGAAAATTATAATTGTGTATGTAATTGCATAAGCATCTTTTCTATGCCAAAAATCAGTGAGGTATTTTTATATATCAGTGAGGAAATACTACTAACATATTAGAAAAATAAGCAAAGGATATGCTAATTTACAGAAAAATATCTCAGGTACAATACTGTTTCATTTTAATACGTTAGTGGATTATTGACTGTACTAGGCACTCTTTTAAAATGTTTCTGGAAAAGTTGCACTATAACATTTGTTAGTATGTTGTAAGTTAGCTCTTCTAGAAGTGCAGATGGGAGAGTGTTAACTGATAGAGCCTTCATTAGAAAGCAATTTGCAGTAGGTTTTGAGAACCTTAAAAGTATTTACATTCCTAGTCAAAACTCTGACTGTTGTTTCATATTTCTGACTCTGTTCTGAGGAAGTCACTCAAGATACATATAAATATTTTGTTTCCAGATCATTATTTCAGTGTTAATTTTAGGAGTGAAAATTGGTATCACTTCTAACATTTTCAGTAATAAAATGATTTATTGTATATCCATGAGATGGAATGTTATATACTGTAAAGATTTTAAAGAATATTTAATCTCATAGGGATATTCTAAGTAAAAGTCATACTTAGTAAAAGTATACTCACCTATATGTGATTCTTACTCTGTGTATGTATATGTATATATATGGAGATACTTCTGGAGGTGAGATTGTAGTGGATGTTGTACTGTGTCTTCCAGACTCCTCTTTAAGACTGATGGCACTAATCACCCCAGCTGCTGTGTGTGTTAGAGGCACCCCTAACCAAGGTCTCTCCCCTTCCTTGGAGAGGGCCATTCAAGTGCCAGAGTTCTGATGCAGGTGCATCAACTTTGAGCTCTCTCAAACTCTGCCATTTAATTCTCCCTCTGCGGAATCCTGGTCTCTCACACCTCACAGGTGTTGTCATTGAGCGTACTCTCCCATAAGCCTGTGTACAAATCTAAGCCTCTTATTTGAACAGTAACAAATTACAGGGGATCTCTGCCTTTTTACTTACAAATTATGTGTTTTCTTCAGTTTAAAATCAGGGTTAAAAACTATGTAGAAGGAGAGGTAATGAGTACTCTTTTTTTTTTAATATGATAAGGCCAGAAACTAGGAACTTCATCCATTTCCAGTTTATGTATTAAGACAGTGTAAGTGATAAGATTTTCTATCCCTCCAGCAGGAACAATGCTTTTAAATTACATCTGTGTTTAATAAGGTTTGTTATTGTATTTTAGTGTAAAGAACTGGCCAAGTCCAAGGCAGAAGTGGCCTGCATCGCAGTGTATGAAACAGATGTGTTTGTCGTTGGAACTGAGAGAGGACGGGCTTTTGTCAACACCAGAAAGGATTTTCAGAAAGATTTTGTGAAATACTGTAAGTATTGTATTTTTATCTTTTGTATTTTATAAATACTAAACTTAAACATTTATCTATAACATATTTTATTCTAAAGCAGAATGATATTTATATTAAAAAAATACTTTCTGAAATGTCGATGGAGATATTTTAACCTTTTTCGCACTTAGAAAAAAAAGTGCAGCCTTAATTTAACATTACGCATAGGAGTGTTATGTTTTCTAGGATTTGACATTATCAGCAATCAAAAAGAATTACTTTTAGAAATGAATATACCACTACTAAAAGCAGAATGCTGTAAATAGAATGATGTCATTTCTTTCCAAAGACTATTGATATACTAGAGTGACGTGAAAATAATAATAAAAGCGAAATATTTCGTGGCAAACTTTGGGGGTAAGGATAGGACTGTAATTGCTTGTTATCTCAGGGCAAATGTTGCAGCTGTAAACACTGCTGCTGCTGAGTATTCTCGGGGCAAACGGGAAATGGGTTAAGATGCTCAAAATGAATCACATAGTAATATATGAGAGTAAATATTGAAGAGTTTAAGAAAATGGTAAATGTTTATTATACTGCTCCTTGCTTGGCATTATTCTGGATTGGTGAAACACATTAGAGAGAATTTAGACAAATTCTGGATTGATTAAAAGTTCTTATCCGGATAAGCATTTCTTTTCTCGATAGATATTAGGTATGTTGAAAACAAGTCTCTTTCTGTGCATTACATTTTTGTAAGCATGGTGCATATTTAAATAGGTCTCCCTGACTCCCTCAGTAGAATCAACTTGTCAAGAGTCCTCAGCAAGTTTTGTGGTCCTCCAATCTATTGTAGGGTGTTTATACTATGACCCTTCACAGTATAACAGTTTTATATCTGTGTTTAACACTGCCTTTAGGTTTTATATTAACTCTAATATAGCATTTTCTTAAGCATAGAAAGAGAACAAAAAGGGTATATCTATAGCCATTTAATATGCATGTCTTTAAGATCCAGACTTAAATTTCTGTTACAAGTTAGATCCAGTTCATGATAAATCGAGCAGATCATGGGTAAATAAAAATAGGTTTCTTAATTCATTAACTTCAGTTCTCAATTATATTTTTAGTCCTTTTTTAAAAATGTATCTTCTCCTCTGCATTATATGCCTTAACTCCCCACCAGATGTGATCTTTTAAACTTTACGGCAGTATCTATTTTTAAATATTTTTCTTATTTTTTTATTATTTTGAGAATTTTTAAGACTTTAATTATGTTTATATTTAAGTTTATACTAATAATGTTGCTTTGATTATGTTTATATCAGCTGCCATCTGTCCCATGAATACTATAATCCCACTGGCAGCTGTGTTTATGTTCATCTTTTCTATACTGCTTTGCTTAGTTGGTTCTCTAGTGGTTTAGAACTAAGCATTAGGGCAACTGCCCTCAGTTTCAAATTGTAGCCCCTGCCTATTACTATTCATACTTTTTTGTTGTTGTTACCAGTAATTTGATGCCCTGGAGAATAACCTTTGGATAAAATTCCTAAGTACCTAATATTTCTATAAATTATTTCGCAGCTAGGACTCATCGATAGTGGTCTTCTGAAGCCTAATTAATAGGTTTGTAAGTCAATTCTAGAAAATTTTGGGAAGAATTCTAAGCTCTTTTTCAGAGTTTAGAAAAGCAGTATCCAGTAAAAGTAAGATAATGTTAATCATTCATGTAATCTAAAACTTTTCTAGTTATTACATTGATAAGTAAGGAGAAAAATGAAATTCCTATTAGTTATTATATTTTAACCTGATACATCTAAAATATTATTCAACATGTAATCAATATAAAAAGTTACTAATGGGATATGGGTATTTTGCATACTTTTTTATGTACTGAGTCTTCAAAATCCAGTGTATATTGTAAATTTACAATACCTCTTAATTTAGACTGTCATATTTCAAGTGCTCAGTAGCCACAGGTGTCTAGTTGCTATTGTGTTGGACTTTGCAAGCTTAGAACATTTTTTGTAGTGGTAATCTTCCCATATTTGTTTGTAGCTGATAAATTACTGGTATGGTAATTTTCTTTCTAAAAACACTAGTAGCTAATTTGTAGGGTTTTTATTTATAGCTACACTTATTTCAGACATGATCATTTCTTAGTATTTTCATTCAAGTCTTTTAGGTTTTTATTTTTAAAATTACATTTTTTCCTTATCCTTTCTGTTTTTATATAATACATCATAAATGTTAAAATATAGGAAAAAATATTCTTACTAAAAGCCAGACATTAACATAATGGATACAGGCCTTTTATAGCATTAATTATTTTACAGGTGTTGAAGAAGAAGAAAAGGCTGCAGAGATGCATAAAATGAAATCTACAACTCAGGCAAATCGGATGAGTGTAGATGCTGTAGAGATCGAAACACTCAGAAAAACAGTTGAGGACTATTTCTGCTTTTGCTATGGTAGGTTATACACTTGAATTTTCTAAAAGATACATAATATAATTGAGTTTTCTAAAGGGTAAATTTAATATAATATAACACACTTTCACAAATTAACTGGATTAGTTTCCAGATAATTGGGTTAACATTAGGAAAAACCTTATTTTCCATTTCCAGCTTGAAGGAACCCAGAAACTAATACAATTATTAGAGCTGTTTTCTTTTTTAGAGTAGTTTTAGATTTCACAGCAAATTTAAGAAGAGAGTACAAAGATTTCCCATATAACATCTTTCTTCACACGTGTATAACCCTTTACTATCAGTATTCCCCACCAGAGGACTTGTATCAGCACATCATAATCACCCAAAGAGAGTTCGTTTATTTTTGACATGCGTGCCAATTCTCCTAAAAACCACCTTTTGTTAATCTAGTTATGTGTAAACGGGAAGAAGATAGAGGTTACATTGTAAGGTTGTAGGTAAAATTCAACTCTGGTGAATGGGTTTTCTAGTATCTGGGCTCACTGCCTGGTATACACCAACAGCCTGACAGGATACAGTCATTTGTGAATGTAGGTTGTGTTCATCTAATAAGTTTTCAATGAGAATATTAACGAAAAATTGTCTGATATTTTATAGTAACATTTGGATTTGTCAGGCTTCCATGTTCTGAGGCTGAATTATATATGAAAAAATTGTATTATACCAGGGTGAAACCATCATGAAGGATGAATAGTGCAAGAAATCAGACATTTTTCCTTTCATGTAGGTTTTATATAAATATCTTACATACTTTTCATTTTGACCCTTTGGATTCGTTTCAGGTATAGCTCTTTTGCAAACATAGGAGTTAGGGCCTTACACTATTTCAAAGCAGTTTTGAAATCAGCTATAAGAAGAAAACATGCCATTTATTTAGCCATGATAAACTAATGATGGTTTAGTTTTTGATCTTAGCATTTAATGGTGTTTATCCTCCTTCCTCCTTACCTCACCCCTTGTTCCTCACCCCCAGGGAAGGCTTTAGGCAAATCAACAGTGGTGCCTGTTCCATATGAGAAGATGCTACGAGATCAGTCTGCTGTGGTAGTGCAGGGGCTTCCAGAAGGAGTTGCTTTTAAACACCCCGAGAACTATGATCTTGCAACTCTGAAATGGATTTTGGAGAACAAAGCAGGGATTTCATTTATCATTAAGAGGTGAGGTACTTTCTTCCTTGACCACCAACAGTTTATTCTTATCAAATTGAATATTTAGCTTATTTTAATATACTTTAAAAATTCATGCTTACTGTAGAACTCATTTAAATTTATGCCTTATAGTAATTTTGTTTTGTATATTTATGTATAGTTTTTTTGTTTGTTTGTTTTAATGCAGACCTTTCCTGGAGCCAAAGAAGCACCTAGGTAAGTGATTGCTTTGCTTATACAATAGCCAGATGGATTCCTAAACCTATTTTGCTAAGTTTAATATATTTTAATGTTTTCTTTGAGAATATGAATAAGACATTTTGGAGTGGAGTGTTAGGATGTTCATATAAACAATGAAAAGTCATTGAGCTGAAAAAGTAGAGATTTGTTTTTTGTTTTTAGTTCTGCTACTTGCTTTATGATGTATTCAAGGTTTCATGTTTGCAATATATAAGATCATATTCTATATTTGCTCTCATGTCCCAAAATTATAAGTATGATTTAACTTAATGTTCATTGAATAGGCATGGAATTATTGGGCACAAGATTGGGTGGAGAAGGGATATACAACTGTACAGGTTTTAAAGCTTTTAAGTGCTGGTTGATCTAATGGAAGAGATAAAAAGTCCTTGAAGTCACCACAGCAAGAGCATAAAGTACAAACTGTAGGAATGGTTAGAGAAAGCGCTATGGTTAAAGAAGTCGTTGGAGTAAGGATTCTTTTATAGCCCAGGAAGGCTTTCATGACAAACAGGACATTAAGATGGGCCCTTTTGAAGAATGAGGAGGATTTCAACAGGCCTTTTTTTTTAGGAAATTCAGCCATTTCATTTGAAGGGAATAGTGATGTTTAGAAGACTGGTACCCTTTGGAGCCACGTTTATTTGAGACTTTGAAAGTAAATAACCATCATCATTGGCAACGTAACCAACGTAAGGATGAAGGACAATAGTAGACACACCCAAACATTTTGTTTTCTGTTAAATAACCTTTGTTTTGTCCCCTCCATGATGCAAAGGTTAATTTTTTAGAAGCTTTATTGAGGTATATTTGTCATATAATTCTATGACATGCCATAGAATTCACCCGTTTTAAGTATATAATTCAGTGGTTTTTGGTAACTGTACAATTAAAAAAACTTAAAAAGTTTTATAACCATTGCCATGGTCTAATTTTAGAATATTTTCATCATACCTATCTGTTAATGCATGAATGTTATATAAATGAAATAGATAGAATGTATCCTTTTGAAATTAACTTTTTTCACTCAGCATAATTTAATTGAGGTTCATCCATGTTGAGTATATTGATAGTTTTTTCCTTTTCATTGCTGAATAGTAAGTATTCCATTGTATAAATATACCACCCATCTATCCATTCATGAGTTGGTAGACATTTAGATTGTTTCCACTTGGCTAGTGTTAATACTACTACTATAAGCTTTATCAAATAAGTTTTTATCTGGACATAATACTTTAATTTCTCTTAGATATATATATCCCTAGGAGTGGAATTGCTGTGTTATAGGGTAATTTTACATTTAACTAAGAAATCGCCCACTATTTTCCAGAGTGGCTGCACCATTTTATATTCCTACTAACATTATTTGAAGGTTCAAGTTCCTCCACATCCCTGTCAGCATTTGTTAATTGTCTTTTTGGTTTGATTTTTGCCATCCTAATGGGTGTGACATGGTATCTCATTGTGGTTTTGATTTATGTGTCCCTAATTACTAATGTTGAGTATCTTTTTATGTGCTTATTGGCTATTTATATCTATGAAGAAATATGTATTCAGGTGTTTCCCCATGTTTTAATTGGGTTATTTGTATTTTTATTATTGAATTGTAAGAGTTTTTCATATACAGTCTCGCTATACATATTTTCTCCAGTTCTACAAGTTTCTTTTTACTTACTTGATAATGTCCTTTGAGGAACAAAAATTTTTATTTCTTATGAAGTCCAATTTATTCTTCATCACTGTGCTTTTGATGTCATTATTTAAGAAACTGTTGCCTAACTCAAGATCATGAAGACTTGTTGCATTTCCTTCTATAAGTTTTTAGATTTAGTTCATACATTTAGATCTACAATCAAATTTGAGTTAATTTTTGTTTATGGTACATAGTAAGGGTATAAATTCATCTTCCGATTGTGCCAGCACAAATTGTTGAAAAGACTATCCTTTCCTCTGGAGTTGCTTTGGCATCTTTGTAAAAGATAGTTGACCTTGACTGTTTATTTCTGGGCCTTCTACATAGTGAATAATACTGTGTGTGAATCAAGACAGTTTACCTTTTTGCAGTGATTGATTTTTATTTCTTAATCCTGTTGCTTGGGCTATAACATCCAATACAGTATCGAATAGAACTGAGGATGGAAGACATCGCCTTGTTCTCTATATTAGCTGGAAGGCATTTAGGCGTTCACCATTATGATGTTAGCTGTTGGTGTTTTATATAGGTCCTTGAAAGGATTGCTTTGTGTTGTTTAAATAAAAATTCAGACTTTTCCATGATCATTAATTTTTTCCCTGAAGTTTCCTAGGTTAACATTACTCTGTCATTTGTATTTTGTGAAGTCTTTTATTCTAGAAACTTGTTTTGAAACATTGGGGCCCGATGTTAATTAATGACTATTTCTATAGGGTGTTTATTAATGAATGGTCCAAGTGGGTAGGTTTGTATGACTCAGTTTTTTTGCCATACCAACTCTCAAAGTAATTGAAATGTTGCGATTGTAATGGGATTTTATTTTCCAGTTTTTAAAATTAACAGCTCTTTTGAGATATAATTTATACACAATAAACTATACATATTTTAAATGGACAATTTGGTAAGTTTTGACACGTGTACACTGAGAAAAACCACTGCAATCAAGATAGTGAACACATCTTTCACCCCCAAATTTTTTATACCCCTTAGTTAATTCTTTTCTTTGCTCCTTCCAGCCCTTGTCCTCAGGCAACCACTAATCTCGCTGTCACTGTAGATTTGTTTGCATCTTCTAGATTTTTTAATATAAATGGAGTCATATAGTATATACTTTTTTATACTTGACTTATTTTGAGACTTATCCATGTTGTTTCACGTACCAGTAGTTCGTATTTTTTTTTTAATTGCTGAGTAGTATTCCATTTTATAGATACACTACAATTTGTTTACTCATTCTGCCCATGAAAATTTGGGTGTCTGTTTCTTGGCTTTTATAAAGAAAGGACTATGAATATTTGAGTGCAAGTCTTCATGGTGACATATATTCACATTTCTCTTTGGTAGATACTTAAAGTTGGAATGGTTAGATCATATGATAGTTATATATTTAACTTTTTAAGAAACTGCCAAATGGTTTTTTACGTGACTTCTGTCCCACTAGCAGTGTGAGAATTCTTCTATATCTTCATCAGCATTGGTGGAGTCAGTCTTTTTTTTTTTCATTTTTTTTTTCAAACAGAATTTATAATGTTACATTGTACAATTCAGTGAGTTTTAGTATATGTACAAGATGTTACTATTGCTGCTATCTAAGTATAGAACATTTTCATCACTCTAAAAAGAAAGCTTATACCTGTTAACAATCATTGTTTTCTCATTCTTCAGAGCCAGATCTCTTAATAGAAATCTTTATCATCATTTATACATCAGTAGAGTCTTAGTTTACATTACCAGAGTAATAGTATATTGTATTTGCTTCACTGATAAAAATAAGAGCTTTTTCATTAAAGGGAGGATGTGTAAGAGGCTGAAAATTGTTAGATGATTGTCATCTCTAGTTATTTTATAAGGGAGAACAAAGGATACTTTTATAACTAATGCAGTACTCATTCTAGTGTGACCCAGAGCTATGAAGTTCCCCCTCTCTCAGTTCATTCTATATTTATGACCTTAGAGAATATTAGTCATATTTGAAGTATTGGAAGAACCTAAATCTAATTTTTTTTGTACATAGGTGCTCGTGTGATGGTAACAGATGCTGAAAGGTCAATGCTATCTTCAGGTGGAAGGTAAAACATATTTCGTTAGTACTAATAAACGTCCACACTTCACCAAGTTTAAGTTTTTGATTATTGAGGTGTTAGAATATTAAAAAGGCCTATATTGCACATTTTGAAGTTTAATATGCAGTTGAATTGTTTGGGGATCCTGTGAAAATGCAGTTTTTGACCTAGTTCTATATGGTAGATGTTCCTGGGTAAAGCTGATATGATTGTCCAGTGATCACATTGTGGATAGGAAGGCCTTATAGTAAAGTGGAATTTGAAAGCTAATATGCTACACTAATATTTTGTTATACTTTTCTTCTAAAAAAGTTTATATTGGAATTAAAGTACTAAATTCAGTTGACAAGTCATATTTATACGAGAAATAAGAATGTAAATTTTAAAGTTGAGTCAGTTATGCATTCAGCTTGGTCAGGTGAGTGATTTTATGATGAACCAGTGCATTTGAATACTGTGAGTGGCCCTCACTAATGCATAGCTTTATCAGGGTTCCCTTTTCCTTTCAGCTGTGGTCCCATCAAAGTGAAAACTGAACCCACAGAAGATTCTGGTACGTACTAGTGCTTTTAGAATCAATTATGAAAATTAAGGGAGCCTTTTCCTCAATTTAGAAGGTTATATTCTGATTCATTACTTGTTCTTTTGTTTTCATAAGAAAAGGACAAATTCATTCCAGTGGTGATATTATTTGTTAATGCTATCTTATTATGTGAAACCCAAAATGATAATTTGCTTGATAAATGGTAGCTGGGAGTTTGTTGCTAATTACATATTTGTGATAAAGTTTATTAATAATTTTTTCCAGTTGTACAGGAACAGTAGTATAAAATGTCAGCTAGTTCTCTAGTGCTTTTCACAAAAATCAGTATAGTACCTTCTTACTCTCCTTTTCCCTTTGCACTCCCATTTTCTACTCTCCAAGGAAACTGTTTTTAGCTCTAAACTTTTTTTGCTATTTAATTCTTTATTTTTAAATGTTATGTTTATACTGATATTTCATACAGATTTTTCAGATAGCTTTATTGGGATATAATTTATGTGCCACAGAATTTTGCCTGTCTTAAGTATATAATTCAATACTATTTTAAGTAAATATACAGAGCTTTACAGTTGTTCCACAATTTGATTTTAGAACATTTCCGTCACTCCAAATAGAAGCTTGGTTCCATTTGCAGTCACTCCTTGTACCCTCCCCCCACTAATTCAGGTTTCATAGGCATATAAGAAGAATTGTAACAGTACATGATGTTTTGCATTTTGCTTCTTTTACTCTGTATGTTTTGAGGCCCATCTTCAAAAAAGTGAAGCATATTTAAGTAGTTCATACTTGAATGTTAGTCCACTGTACAGGTATACTACCTTCTATCTATTTACTGGTAGACATTTAAGTTGTTTCTACTTGTTGGTTGTTTTGAATACCACTGCTGTGAACAACCACATATGTGTCTTTGTGTAGAAATACGTCTTCGTTTCTCTTGAATAGGTAACCTAGGAGTGAATTGCTGGTTCTATGGAAACTCTGTGCTTAACTTTTGAATTACTGATAAACTCTTTTCCCAAATGGTTACACCATTTCAGTTTCTTAGCAGCAGTGTATGAAAGTTTCAGTTTCTCCATATCTGGGCCAGCACTTGTTATTGTCTTTTTTGATTATAGCTATCCTAGTAGGTGAGAGTTTCCTTTTGCTTTTAAATAGACTTTCTATTTTTAGAGCAGTTTTAGTCACAGCAAAATTGGACAGAAATTACAGAACGTTCCCATATACCTTCTGTCCCCACACATGAACAGCCCCCCCTGCTATTACCATCCTACATCAGAGGATACATTTAGTCAAATCGATGAATCTACCTTGACACAT
This sequence comes from Eidolon dupreanum, assembly GCA_028627145.1. NCBI lineage: Eukaryota > Metazoa > Chordata > Mammalia > Chiroptera > Pteropodidae > Eidolon > Eidolon dupreanum. The sequence continues at coordinate 21,700,024 of CM053501.1, read as the reverse complement.
GATCACCCAAATTCCATAGTTTAGGTCTTTCATGTACATTCTGTGGGTTTTGACAAATGCATAATGACCTGTATCCACTATTAACAGTATCCTTCCTTTATAGTAGTTCATGTTCCTAAAAAATTTTCTGTGCTCTGCCTATTCATTTTCCCTAATACTTGGCCATCACTGATCTTTTTACTGTCTCCATCATTTTGCCTTTTCCAAAGTATCATATAATTATGGTTTTAATTGCATTTTCCTAATAATGTTGAACATCTTTTTGCATGCTCATTAGCCATGTATCATTTTTGATGAAATAGCTATTTAAATCTTTTTCTCTTTTTTTAATTGGGTTATTTATTTTCTTTCTTTTTTTTTTGAGTTATATGAGTTCTTTATATATTCTGGGTACTAGTCTTTTATCAGAAATAAGATTTTGTAAATATTTTTTTCACTCTGGCTTGTTTTTTTTTTTGTTTTCTTAATGGTTTATGTTGAAACCTAAAAATAAGTTAATTTTGATGCAGTCTAGTTTTCTAGTTTTCCCCCCTGGTTTGTGCTTTTAGTGTTACATTAGAAAAACTGCCCACCTAAGGTCATAAAGATTTTTACACTTACGTTTTCTTCTTTAGTTTTATAGTTTAGGTCTAAGGTCTGTTTCAAGTCAATTTTGTGCATGTTGTGAAGTCAGGGTCTAATTAATCAAATTTTATGTGAATATACTGTTGTCCTAGCACAATTTGTTGAAAAGATATCTTTTCTCCATTGGATTGTCTTATTAGCACTTTTGTCAGAAGTCACTTGACCAAGTTTACTTTTGTACTTTGATTTCTGTTCCCTTGAACTCTAATTTCTATTTCTATTCCAGTACCATACTGTATTTCATGTAGTTTTAAGGTTTTATTTAACATATGGAAAATGAAGAAGTCATTATTTCTTTCAGTTCTTCCCCCCCCCTTTTACTATAAATTGATTTTTACTGTTCAAGTTATTTGAGATCTAAGTGTGATCTTGAAAATTTTGCTTAATGTTTGCTTTCTTGCCATGTTTCATTTTTAGGGCACAAGATTGTTTGCTTATTTAAAGCACACAGCTCTTCCTGACTTGATTACAATTTTATTGTTATAATTGTTATTCTGGTCGAATGATAAAAGAATGAAAGCAACTTCATCTTTTAAAAATAATATATAGTTTTAAAAGATCATTGAATTATTACTAGGAATATATTTTATAGTTAGCCTTAGTGACTGGCAAAGAAAAATGAGTATTTACAGTATTTTCATAGTAAAGAAATGTGTAAACTTAATAAAGTGGGGTCCTAAAATTTCAGTTGCATTAAATACAGGTTCATATCATTATAAAATAATGACATCTCCAGTTTAACCTCTTGCAGAGGTTGGGAGCCAGTTGATAATTGCTACATCTGAATTCTGTTGCAGAGTCTATCATTGTGGGGCTTTTACTGTGCTCTCAAATTAGTTAAAAATTTGTCTTATGCAGTGAATTTTAGATTTAGGATTCGTCTAGAAATACAGGGATGATTTTATTAGAAAATCTCTTAATTCTCTTTAATCTCTTAACTCTCTTAACTTTCTTATGTTATTGAACTAATTAGAAATAATATCTGGATAGACGCTACAGCCATGCCACCCTGAATGTGCTCCATCTTGTCTGAACTCGGAAGCTAAACAGGGTCGGGCCTGGTTAGCACTTGGATGGGAGACTGCCTAGGAATACCAGGTGCTGTAGATGTTTAAAAAAAAAATCTGGATAGATGATAAAAAGGCAGCAGAAATCCTTAACATGATTGGTTGGAATATTACATATAATTGTAAATGCCAACCTAGTGAACTACTAGAAGCACTCCTCATAAGACAAAGTAACACATTTACACCTGTTTCTTACCAGTGTTCTAGATATACAAACCAGTACAGATATGAGGTGTAAGTAATTAGAAAATGAAGGACACCAGCAACTTTTACAGGAGAGTCGAGACTCCCACTGAAAACAAAACATTTATAATCTGGTTTTTACTTTAAGAAGTGTTAAAAATTCCAGATGTAATGAAATTTTAGATTAAAAGGGCATGAAAAATGTTAATAATCCTTTGAATGCTTTCTAAGCAATAAATTTGACTAGGGAAAAATCTAAAAATTTAATGTGGCAAAATCAGCCAAAATGTGTCAAAGGGTATGTAAGATGGAATATCTGTAAGACAAATGACAAAGAGTTGTTTTGTCTGACTTACTAAGAGCTAATCCAAAATATAAATGACCAAATATTCAAGAAACAAGAGAAAATGCTCAGTCTAGTTAAAGAAATGGAGGTAAAAATTCCAAGAAAGATAGTTTTACACCTAGTAGATTGGCAAACATTAAATTCTACTTGTACCCACTCTCAGTAAAAGGTATGGAGAAACAGCAAATTTAGAAGTTCTTGATGTGTGTATAAATTGTTGCCATCTTATGGATGATACCTTGACATTTTTTATCATTTTAAGATGCATATGTTCTTTGATCCATTGCCGCCTTGCAAAAATGGCATTTAACATACAACTTCATCAGTGGAATTCCTGTTGCCATTAAATGTAAGATAAGTGTTATCTATTGATAAGTAAGTATCCGTAAGACAGACTACTAGTTAGTTGGAGAAAAGCAAGATGTCAAAGAGCTGAATAGTGTAATACTTAAAATTTTTACTTTAAAATGTTACATTTTGAAATTACTGCAAGTAGAAAACCTGCACATATAGTGTAAGGTACTTTTTCCTGTACCATTTGACAATAAGTTGCCAATATTATACCCTATCATTCTTTTAACTACTTCAGAGTAATTCTTACAAACAAGGATATATGAACAGTAATACAAACAATATGATCATCAAAATAAGGAAAATAATTCTTATCTAATTCTCAAACCCTTTTCAGAATTTCAAAAAATTGCCAATTTTTTTTATTAATGGCTTCTTTACAGTAGTTTCTGTCTTTCCTTGGACCTTGGTACTTTTGAATAAAGTGTGATATTTCCTCATGATTAGATTTATATAATTTGTGTGTGTGTGTGTGTGTGTGTGTGTGTGTGTGTGTGTGTTTTGCAAAAATATCAGATGTGTTTTGTGTTCTTTAATATTGTCAGTTGGCAGTTGATTTCATTTATGCCTTTACTAATGATGTCTTGTTTATGGGACTGGTTAGGTTTTCTGGGCTTCTCCACTGTGAATTTACTTTTCCTTTGTAATAAATATATTCATGGGAGTTTCTCTGAGACAGGGGAAATATGTACCACTCTTGATCAAACTTTGAATTAAAGTCAGTTCATTTATATGAGAGTACACCATGTATTTCTGTTTTATTCATAGTGTACCACAATCCATTGTCATTATTTTGATTTGCCAGTAGTTCTTGCTTGGGCTGTTGGAGCCACTTCAGGTTGTCCTCTGAGTCCTTTTCTGGTCCTTGGGTCATTGAAAATATCACCATCATTTTTACAGAACTTTTTATTTTTTACTTTCTTGCAAAACAGGGTGGTCAGGTTTCATCTTTACCTAATTCAGCTCTAGAATCAGTCATTCTACCAAGAAGCCCTGGTTCCTTTTTGAGGAGAGTAGTATTAAGAAATCAGTATCTTGGTGCTAGATGTGCTTATTGTGGTTTGAATGGCTCTATTTCTGAGTGGACAAAGCTAGGGAATCTGTGTGTGTGTGGATGTTTACATACAGATAAATATATATGCATGCATACATACATTTACATCTATTTTTTTAATGCCTATATCAGTCTGTTAACACTCCAAGGTTTTTTCTTCCTCCCTTTCCTGTATAATTATGTTCTGTCACAGAACCATGGCAACTGAATATTCCCAGTATATTTATTTCATTTAACTCATGTCCTGTTATTCAGCCCACATCTCATTGCCACCCTCCATACTTTGCTTACACTCCTCATTGGGCTGTAACCACTCATGCTTGCCCCCTAGTCTCCCAAAGCCTTCACACAGTTTTCCCTGCCCTCTCATATAAATCTTCTTTTGCCACCCTGCTCTAGGCCATGGAACCTTCCTGATGCACCTACCTTGCTCAGCACCATCTAATGGTATTTGGAATAGCACTGTTGGGAAAAGGGGAAGAGCTGTGTTAATTCTGTGTGTGAATCAATGAGAACTTTTATGAATGTTATAGATCTGTTAGGTTTTTGATGATCTGCAAGAAAGGTAGTATTGAATTGTCCTTTCTGGGAAAAAGTATTTGAATCTATTACCCTATTTTTCAGAAGGTGTTTCCTTTTTCTTTATTAATGCCACGGTAAATCTTATTTTTCTGTTTAGTTTTTAGTCAGTTATGCCAAAATCATTTCACAAAATATCTCCCTTTTATTCATATATTCATCTCCTGCATATTTTGCATCCAAAAATAAACATGCTGAAACGAGAAAAATATTTTATTGAATTCTTTAACCATTTGTATGTATGGCTAGAATAGTATGCATCGCTATCTTAGAGATTTCTTTTTTCTTCTTTACACTTTGTATCTTTTTTCCCCTGGCTTTTTTGAAATATAATAGACAGTTAGCTATTCATATTTACATTGTACAATTCAATGAATTTATTTTTCCCAATTATAGTTGGCATACAATAATATATTAGTTTCAGTTGTACAGCATAGTTAGTGATTAGAGATCTATGAGTCACAAAGAGATCACCCCACTAAATCTAGTACCCCTCTTCCTCCTTACATATTTATTCCAACATTGTTAACTGTTTTCCTTATGCTACACTTTATATCTCCATGCCTATTTTGTGACTGTCCATTTGTACTTCTTAATCCCTTGGTCCTTTTTTTTACTGTCCCTCCCATCCCCCTCCCATCTAGTAGCCCTCAAAATATTCTCTGTATTTATGAGTTTGTTTCCATTTTTTTGTTGTTGTTGATTTTGTTCCACATGTAGTGAAATCATGTGGTATTTGTCTTTATCTGACTGACTTCATTCAGCTCAATACCCTCTAGGTCCTTCAAAACAATATCTTATTTCATCCCCTTCCTTTTAGTCTGTGTGTGTCTTTTAATCTGAAGTGAGTCTCTTGTAGACAGCATATGTAGGGGTCTTGTTTTCTTATCCATTCATCCATTTTGTCTTTTGTTGAGCACTTAATTCTTTTCCACTTGAGGTACTTGTTGATAGGAATGTAGTTATTACCATTGTTTATTCCTGTTTTTCATGGTTTTTTTTTTTTCTTCTTAAGTCCCTACAACATTTCGAGTAACACTGACTTGGTGTTGATAAATTCCTTGAGCATATTTTTGTCTGAGAAGCTCTTTATTTGTCCTTTGACTAAATGAAAGCTTTGCTGGATAAAGTATTCTTGGTTGTAGATCTTAGGTTTTCATCTCATCGACTATTTTGTGCCAGGGCCTTCTGTCCTGCATAGTTTCTTTTGAGAAATCAGCTACCATTCTTACGGGTGCTCTCTTGTAGGTAACTGCTTTTCTCGTCCTACTTTTAAGATTCTCTTTGTATTTAACATTTGGCATTTTAATTATAATGTGTCTTGGTGTGGGCATCTTCAGGTTCATCTTGTTTGGGACTCTGAACTTCATGGTGTTGTATGTCTATTTCCTTCACCAGGTTAGGGAAGTTTTTCATCATTATTTCTTCAAATAGCTTTTCAGCTTCTTGTTCTTCCTCTTCTTCTTCAGGTACCCCTATGACATGAAGGTTTTTACCATTTAATTTTGTCCCCTAGGCTCCTTAAATTATTATTATATTCTTGGGGTTTTTTTTTCTTGCTTTTCTGGTTGGGTGTCCTTGGCTTCCTCATCCTCTCTATACCAGTGGTTTCATCCTCCTCTTCATTTACTCTGTTGATTCTCTCTAATATACTCTTCATCTCAGGTAGTATATTCTTCATTTCTGACTGGTTCTCTTTTATAATTTCCATTTCCATTTTATGTTTTTTTATTTCTTTATTAAAGTTCTCACTGAGTTCATCTGTACTTCCCCTAAGTTCATTGAACATCTTCATAACCAGTGTTTTGAACTCTATCTGTGAGATTGCTTGACTCCATTATTCCTGGATCTCTTTTCTGTTCTTTTATATGGTTTCTGCTTCTTTGTCTTCCCATTTTGGCTGCCTTTCCGTGTCTCTTTCTGTGTACTAAGCAAAGCTCCTAAGTCTCCCAGTCTTATTAGCATGGCTTTGTGTATGTAGTAGGCATCCAGTGACACAGCCCTGAGAGAGGTTCAGCTGCAGGCTAAGTTTAGCCTCAGCCTGTCCCCTTCTGGAGCCATCTGTTAAGAATCAGCAAGCAATTCACTGATGCTGTGGTTATAGTTGTCTCAAGGCCATGCCAGAAACCTAGGCCAGCTGCCACCAGTGTGGGTCTTGGAGGTGCTCAGCAAGGAGCACTCGACTCAGCCGAGGATACAACTGAACGTGGCTTGGGTGGTGGGGCTGTGAGTTGGGTAAGGTGGGCTTTCAAGGAATCCTGTGAAGAGTGACCTCTGTTACCTAGTTTGATGAGTCTCAATTATGGCAGCACCTGTGTTCCCATACTGGAAGCAGGGAGAGCTCAACAAATACTGCCAGCACTTCTGCCTGGGAGAAAGCCTGGCCTCTGGCCCTTGTGCTCAGAGCAAGGAGATCTGACACCATGAAAGTCCAGTTGCGGACAGGGCCGCTTTGATAGGTGTCTTCAGCTGCCGACTACTGCTTCTGCAGCCTCTGTTGCACTCAGCCGCTCTGGACTGCCTCCTCTCATTCCATGGTGATTTTTTATTTCTCTCCCTAGTTATAGGGCTTCTGTTCATCTAGACCCCAGGCAACTCTGCTTGCTGTTTGCTCTGTGTTTCTGTCACAACTTTGATTTAGTGACAAGAGGGGATGAACAAAGCCTCTATCATCTATGCCATTTTTCTGTACTTTGTATCTTTACATTCATTTTATCTTGAAATTTCTTTTTAATATATCCATTTCATTTCATTTTTTATATTTCTTGGTATAACAGTCATGGTCCAGTCAGGAGAAAAAAAGTCATACCAGTTATTTGGAGAAAATTTAATGTAAAGATTAAATAGTTGTATTTATTAACTTTGTAATAAAAATCATGTAACAACTCAAGGAATTGGCAGCCAACTCAAGGAGTTGGCTGAGTATTTTTTAATCAGAGTTATGTGCATTTTGTTTGCTTCTGCTTTATTGAGATAATTGATATTACTTGTGTTTTAATAACAAAGATTTCCCTATTTTGACCTTCCTATATGTGGAATTATACAATATGTGCTCTTTTATATCCAGCCACAAAGGTCCACTTTAAATTACCTATCCTAATTGTGGGCAAAGGTTTATGCAGAAAAGTGTGCTTTGTACCTTTTGTTAACAAAGGAATTTTTTAGGAGGAACAAAACCAATATATCTCATTAAAATGGGTAAACATTATGCCATCTTTACTCTGGAATATTGAGTCATTAAAATTGATGTTTACAAATGATTTTTAATGGTTGGTAAAAGTATTTTTAATAGTGAGTGAAATAGAGTGTGACTAATTTACTTCAGTACCAAAGAAAGAACTTGTCAGAGAAAAAAATTAGCAGCAAATAATTCCAGAATATTACTTAGTGGTTAAAACTTTGTCTAGGTTGGCTTTTTGGTGGTTTTTATCTCCCTGCTACCTAGCATAGTTGTGTCCTTTCCTAGTCTTTAAAATATATACACATTATGCTGTATTATTAGGGGGGTAAAAGAGATTTCCCTGTACCATTTAACCGAATGCCTTGAAATATAATCATATAATTTTATTTGCTTTTACAGGTATTTCCTTGGAAATGGCAGCTGTGACAGTAAAGGAAGAATCAGAAGATCCCGATTACTATCAATATAACATTCAAGGTATTATCTAATACAATTTTTCTTTTCAAATGTTATTAGTGATTAAAATTAAAATTTATCAATCGTCTGGGTTCCTTAAGTACTTTTTGTTGATTGTTTTTTGACTGGCATGTGTACTTGTAATTTATCACTAGAATAAATAGATTTAAAATATAGGATAATACGGTAAACTCAAACAATTACAGGGGGAATGTAAAATAGCCATTAATATTCTTAAGAGGACAAGCAAAAGTGGCACAATTTAGAATTCAGTTCCAGTTTCTTAGGTTATTTGCAAGGCATGAGAGGTCTTCTGAATCTTTAATAGCTCTATTTGTGCAGCAGCAATAACTGTAAACATTGTCATTATCTTAAAAAAATATAAAAAGTGAGACATTAATAAGTTGTAGTTATTTTTTATTTTGTTACATATCTTTTTGCTTGATGAAGAAAGAATCAAGTTATAATTTCACAATGCAATTTGCTTTTATCCATCAATGGGTTTTAGTTTAGAAAAATGTTTTCTATATTTAATAGTAATTTTTATACATGCATAAAGTACATTAAAACTTTTAAATTATAAAATCTGATTAGTTTTATGTATATGCCTATAAAACCATCTTTATTAATCAAGATAATGAAATGACCATAACCTCCAAGTTTCCTTTTGTCTCTTTGTCATTCACTGCCCACCACTGATCTATTTTCTGTCATTTTAGATTAGTTTTCATTTTTTAGAAATTTGTATAAATGGAATGATCATATAGTTTGTACTGTTTTCTTGGGGTGGGAATGCTATGACCTGCTTCATTTCACATAATTGTTTTGAAATTCATACTGTTGCATATATCAGTAGCTAATTCCATTTTATTGCTGAGTATTATTCCATTGTATGGCTATACCACAATTTATCTATTTTGTCTATTGATGGATCTTTTGGTTATTTCCAGTTTGGGGCTATTAAAAATAAATTCTGTCAACCTTTGTGGGTAAATTTTTGTGTGGAACTATGCCTTCATTTCTCCTGAGTAGATTCGTAGAAATGGAATAGCTGGGACATATGGTAGGTATTTAACTTTTTAAGAAACTGCCAAACTGTCTTCCATAGTACTTGTACTATTTCATATTTCCTTCAGCAGTGTACAGTAGTTTTAGTTGTTTCACTTCCTTGTCAACACTTGTATGGTCAATCTTATTATTTTTAGCTACTTTAATAGGTGCCTTACGATACCTCATTTTGGTTTTAATATGTATTTACCTAATAGGTTTAGTTTATATAAAAAGATAAGCCTTTATCAGTTCTAGAACATAATAAAAATATTATGAATAATTTATTTTGGTTTGTAATCATATGGAAATCTGTATACATATATTAAACCATTTCATAGTGAATTCGATGACTTTTATCTGTCAGTTTTGAACATTGCTTATGATATTAGGAATTGCATGGCTACAAGCCTGAGATAATTCTGAGGATTTTTAATACGTTAATATTTTGGAAAATATTTAGACTTCATAGCAGTTGTTGCTACCTTACTAACATAAGTGCATAAATTTAGTATATGCTATTTAATAAAATATATTTTTAATACAGGTTACGTTTAATTTTTAAAATAAAAAGTTTGTCTTTGGTGTTCTTTTTAGTGTTGCCGTTATTAGCCATGATATTAGAAGTTTTTTTGCCCCCTTTTCAAATTGGGAATATGAGCGATTTAAGGTGATGCCTTTGTAATAAAGAGTTGGAAATAAATTTAGAGAGGAGAAAGATTGCCTGAAGTGATAATTTTCTAAGTTCAGTTGAAGAAGATGAGAGGTAGACAACTAGTTTTTTATCTAGCAGGCTGAGAGATACAGTCCATGCATTCTGAACACTTTTTGTAATAATTGCATCTTGACAATTCTTTGTCTATTCTGAATAAAAGTCCTTTATGGTGTGTGATTTGCAAATAGTTCAGTTTATTGAAGTAGAATTTATGGATTTTTTTTCTTATATGGATTGTGCTTAAGTATTGTGCTAAGAAATCTTGGCCTGACCTAGTGTCACCGATTTTCTTCTACGTTTCATAAAAATTTTTTATAGTTTTACAGTTAGATATGTGATTGATGTAGACCTAGTTTTTATATAGTGTGCAAGATAGTTGAAACTTATGCATATTGAGTTTTCTCGACACCATCTGTTGAAAAGACTGTTCTTTTTCCATTGTATTACCTTTACATCTATCAGTTTCTTAAGTATATTGTTACATTGATCTTTGTCGTTTTGCCAAAGTTTCATTGTCTTGAGTACTTTATATTACAGTAAGTCTTAAAATCAAATTGTGAGAGTCCTCCAATTTTTTTTTGATATTATTTTGCCTATTTTAGCTCCTTTTTTATATAAATTTTAAAAATCAGCTTGTTGATTGGTTTAAAAAATACCAGTGGTGGTGGTTGTGCTGAATCTAAAGCTTGGTTTGAATATCTTAATATTGAATCTTCTGATTCATGAGTATGTTGTGTTTGTGTGTGTTTATCTTATATATTCTATTCAGTTCTACCTTGATTTCTTTTATCAGTATTTGGTTTTCAGCATACAGATGTTGTACATACTTTGTTAGATTTATATCTTAAGTAGTTAATGTTTTTTGGTGTTACCATAAATGATACTGTTCTTTTACATTTCAGCTTCCAACTGTTTATTGCTAATGTATAGAACTACATACAGTAGATTTATATGTGCTGACCTCATGTCTTGTAACCGAATTAAAATCCACTTATTCTACCAACTTTTTGTTTAAATCTTTGGGATTTTCTAACGTGCATAAATTTAATAAATTCCTTTCTTTTTCTTGTGTTAATTGCCCTGGCTGGGATCATCTAGTGTTATGTTGAATACGTAGTGAGAACAGACATCCTTACCTTGTTCACAGTTTGCGAAGTAACTCTTTCAGTATAATAGCTGTGGGTTTTTTGTTGATGCCCTTAATCAGTTTGAGAAAGTTTCCTTGTTTCAGTTTGTGAAGAGTTTGTGTGATGATCAGGTGTTAAATTTGTGAAAGGTCTTTCTGCATCTGTTGAGGTGATTATATGGTTTTTCTTGTTTAGTCTATTCAAATGGTAATTGACATTAATTTTCAAAAGTTAACCTGCCAAGTATTCCTGGGATAATAAACGCTAGTTGGTTATGAAGTATAATTCTTTTTATACATCATTGAATATTCTTAAGAGATGTTATTTTTTAATTTTAAAATTTATTTTAATAGTTATAGGACTCTTGATTTGGCAGATTCTTTGAAGGAATTTGTCTACTTATCATAAGTTTCCTTTTTAAAAAAATGTTTGCAAGTTCTATCATGATGTCTTTCTCATTTCCAATTTTGTAATTTGTGTCTTTTTTGCTTGGTTGGTCTAGCTCAGGGTTTGTTAAGCTTGGCAATATTGACATTTAGATCAACCAATTCTTTGTTGTGGGCATCTGATGTATGCTGTGCACTGTGGAATGTTTAGTAGCCTCCATGACCTCTAATCAATAGATTATCAGTAGCATCTTTCTAGTTGTGACAATCAAAACTGTCTCTAGACATTGCCATATCCTTTGGGGGACGTATCATTCCCAGTAGAGAACCATTGGTCCAGCTCTAGAGTTTTCTTAAAATTTTTTTGCCCTCAAAGATCTAGCGTTTACATTCAGTGGTTTGCTCTTAATGTTTCTTTTTTTCTGCTTGCTTTAATTTTAATTTTTTAAATGTTTTTTAAGATAGAAGCTTAAATCACTGATTTGAGATCGTTTCCAATACAAGCACTTAATGCCATTAACTTCCCTCTTAGGCATTAGCTTAGCTGTACCCCATAATCTTTAATTTGTATTTATTTTCATTCAGTTCAAACATTTTTTAGTTTCCCTTGTGACTTCCTCTTTGTCTTGTGGTTTATGTAGCAGTGTGTAATTTTAATTTTCATGTAGTTGTGGACTTTACAGATAACTTTCTGTTATTGATTTTCAGTTTATTTTCATTATGTTTAGAGAACATTATTTGTATAATTTCAGTTATTTTAACTTTGTTAAGCTTGGTAGGTAGAGTGGTACATGTCTGCTATATCCTTACTATTATTTTTGTCTGCTTGTTCTATCAATTACAAGAGTATTGAAATGTCCAACCGCCTCTTGTGGATTTATCTGTTTCTCCTTTCAGTTCTGTCAGTCGTGCTTTATGCATTCTGAAGGTCTGTTGTTGTCAGTATCCTAGAAGCTCTTTTCCCTTGGGCCCTTTTCCAGGCACCATCGCCGCCCCCATATAGCGGCAACCCTTGTCCTGACTTGTAACAACTTAGATTAGTTTTGATGTTTTTGTATTTAATATAAATAGAGTCTTTCAGGCTTCATTTGTAAAACATAATTTGTGAGGTGCATTGTTGTGTGTACTTAATTTATTTGCATTGCTGTATTGCGTTTCTGAAATATTTTTTAAATGGAACATTTAAAATCTGCATACATAAAATATTGCTGAATCTTAATATTTTGTTGTCCCCTAACTCCCATATAATGTAACATGTGAAATATGTAAGTGACACCCTTCTTTGAGGTCTTTCAGATTCCTACTTTTTTCCCTCTTCATCCTGTTAACCATTTTCTTAAAATTGAGAGTTGTCCTTTCTGATAATGATTTTATACTTTTACTGTGTATATATCCCCACAGAAGTATCTGTATATATGTCCATACACATAATTTTATGTATAGTAGTTTCTCAGTTTTTAATCTTGACATAGTATGATGTCATACTATATATGTTATGTGTTTTTGTGTGTCAGTCATTCAATATAAGTTTTCAAGATTTACGTCTTTTGTCTCATGTAGACTTAGTACTATCATGGTGGTAGTTATATCATGTGATTAATTTGTTCATTCTTGTACATAAGGACATTGATGTTTTCTCTCAAAACTTTTGGTATTCCCAAATAGGCTTGGACATATCTGCATGTGTCAGCCTTCCTCTAAGATAGTGATACTCAGATGTGAGCTTTGGTAATGTTTGATTTTCACAGTGACTGTCGCATTTTGAGTGTGAATGTCAGATGTGCTGCTTAGCTATTTTTAATTTTTTTTCTGTATATTTTTACCCAGGATTACATGACTAGGAAGCAGTGAATCTGGCATTTGAATTCAGGTCTCTTTCATTCAGTGTCTTGCTTTTAGTTGAGATTCCAAATACAAACAATTTTTGTATTTTCAATGAAATTATTTTTCTCTATGATGTGTCCTTTGCTTATAATGTGTATTTCAGTGGTTCTTTGTGAAAGTTCTCATGTATTAGCAAGCTTTCCAAGTCTCAGGCTATTTTCCAAATAATATTCAGAGATAGTTGAAGTGGTTTGTATTCACTGTCATGAAAGAACATGTTTTATGTTACATAGCCATTGAAAATACATCTTTTCTTTTTAAAATCTTTTATCACTAAAATGTTTGAATAATACACTCCAGTGTGTTACCATAATTTCTATAGCATTTTGTGAAGGTGTAATTAACCCAAACACTTTATATATTAATAATTTGGAAGAACCATGTTATTAAAAAGCTTATGGATTTTCAGGAAAGGGGGATTTAGAATTAACTGTTAGTTTGTCATGTTTCTATTTCAATGGAGATTCAAGCTTACTGAAACTTTAATCACATGATTTTGGAGATTCTAAGAAAGGTATAGTAATTTATTCTGCATTTTTCTTCAGTATGACAAATGTTTAACAAAAGGTTAAGCAAATATTTGTCAAGGAAGGAACAAATAAACCTTGTAAGATAATCCTGCACCTACAATCTGTATAACATAAAAGTTGCAGTTAGCTGTTATGAACCTTTACTGTTTAAAAAAAACCATATTCACAATTTTAGACATCTCATTCCCATTCAATCCATATGTCTAGTCATTTTTAAAACTTCTTTTAGCTGTGTATATACAAATTTATCTGAGCACAACTTTTCCATTCACTGAGACCGTAAGTTGACACCATTCATATTCAGTCATTTTTTATTTTGCCTTTTTTGTTCATGAAAAGGCTGTATCACTCCATATCTTTCACCCAAATTTCTTTACTAAAGTGACCCAAAAAATAGTTTTGGGATTACTTTTGAAGTATTATCTTTGTATTCCAAAGCAGGCCCTTCTGAAACTGATGATGTTGATGACAAACTCCCCCTTTCGAAGTCTTTACAAGGTATAACTTTTTCACTTCCATTTTCCCACATGCTGTTTTTATTTAATGTTTCTTTATATTGGACAGACTGTGTTTTAGTATTTATATCTGTTATTACTTTTCTAAATGGAAAAGGAAAAAGAAATGTATTGGCCTTTTTAAAAAAAAAAAACATAAATGAACTTCACAAGCAACAATTTTTCAAAACCAATTTTCCCTTTTGTGAATCTAGTAATGAATCTCGAAATGGGTACATGACACACTTTCATATTTAAGGTAAAGTACACATTTATACCTTATATCAGAATAGTCAGAAGTAAGGTGTTTATTGTATCGCTAGTAATGTAAATATTGATAAGGTCATGTTGATATTTAGCTTTTTGAAAAATTGTAAACTACCACTTGTAAATCCCTACCTAAGTTTATTAATTGAATACCTTTTTGAGGAATTTTTTTATAGTACTCCCTTACTTGGTGATCATAGGCTGTTTGTGATGGCTTTTACTTCTGTCTATGCTGGCTTTGAGTGCATAAGATTTATTTTCTTTAGCTTTGCTTTAAATATAAATGTAATTGCTTATTTCAGATATAAAGAAAGACATAGAATCACAGTTTACATGCACTCTTGTAATATTGTGAAGGTGAAACAACCACCTTAAGTGTCCTTATTCTTTACCCAATATTGCTGTTTTAAGTACTGGCCTCATCTCCATTATCTCTCGTTCCTTTAACTTCACATCTGTGTTTTCTTCGACATTAGAGTCAGAGAACCTAATGCTCCATAAATTGTAATGTTAAAGTTTAAAAAGAGGAGGGAAGGGACTGTGTGCTGAGAAAGCATACTTAAAAAATTAAAGAATAATTCAGTGCTCTAGATTTATAGATTTACCTAGCATTTTGAGCTTAGATGAGTTTTTATTATATGAAGTGGAAATGAACCCCAAGATAATTGGTTATAATACTAGACATTGAAAACCAAAAATATTTGACCTTAGTATTGCATTTTAAATTCAAAGGTACTAGACACTGAATGGCAGTTTTTCTAACTATAGTTAATGATCTTTAAAAATAAATATAAAATATATTTAAAACATATCTGAGTTGTACATTTAGTACAATTTCTGAAATTAGTTTTCAATGTATGACAAAATAGACTTGATTTTGCTTCTCCCCTTCCCCCCTGTAATTTATTCTTACTCTTAGGTAATATATTTATACACAAAGGCAGTGATTTTCAACCTTTTTCAGTAGCTCAGACATTTAAGGTCAGATGATGTCTATTAGGGGGCAGTTTGGGTACTTAATTTTAAGTGGCTCTCTAATGTATTAGATTACTTCTTTCCTATTTATGAGTAAAGCTTTTGCTCTAGTAGGATGAGCCTGTTTACCTTGTGACTGCCTAACCTGATACGTTGCTTTATGTTCCAATTTTTAGAAGCAGGCA
This sequence comes from Eidolon dupreanum, assembly GCA_028627145.1. Lineage (NCBI taxonomy): Eukaryota > Metazoa > Chordata > Mammalia > Chiroptera > Pteropodidae > Eidolon > Eidolon dupreanum. The sequence goes on along the minus strand of CM053501.1, from coordinate 21,684,573 downwards.
GATTATATTACCTGAATTAAATTGCTTTTCAGACTAAAGGTAGTATCTTAAATTTTAACTTAAAATTTTTTTTTAAGTACAACTTTGAATAAATAATGGGGATTGAGTTTCCATAGCTTCCACCATAGTAAAACTGGAAAGCAGGAAACATTTCATGGCAAAACCTGAACTTGTTTATTTAAGACTTAATAGAGTCTATGAAATAGAGCAAAGAAAGAATTTACTCTAATTTGTGTTTGTGTGTGTGCATCATTGACAGATGAGCATGGTACTTTGAAACAGTTGTTCTGTTTCTCAGATTCTAACATCTATGAGTAATTATATGTTTAGTTACAGTAACTAACTTTAAATGCCCAAAACCACTTAGGTTCACTGTGTATGTTTGCATTTTAAAGTAATTTTTGCGTTTTCAAATAGAAGTGTTAAGTATTTTCTGAATTAGATCACATTGTTTGAAGTAGCTGCTAAGGAGTTAACGAATCAGTTTGTATATGTTCTGTTATATGTTTTAAAATTATTTACATTGTTGCCTAGTTTCTCTTCTTTCAGTGTAATTTTTGTTGATTTATTATATGAGATTTATTTTCCTTCTAGGAAGCCATCATTCTTCAGAGGGCAATGAAGGAACAGAAATGGAAGTACCAGCAGAAGGTTAGAAATAAAGGGGTTTTTATTTTGCTGTATTTGTATTATGCTTAAGTCCTAAGATATAATATACCTCTTTTACTGTATTGAATAATAAAGCATATGGGGATGAAAACTTAAGTGGTAAGTAAAACTCTTCCTGATGCAAAATTCTCACCCTTTTTACTGGTCATCTTGTACCATATTAAAATTTTTTAAAGAAAGAATGGCTTTAGTATTTTAGAATTACAATTATTACTGGCTCTGTTCATGTTTTATTTTTAAAAATACTATTTAATGTTGCCATTTTTAAAAGCAAGGCAGTGTATTCTACATAAGATTAATAAAGGAGAGATTAATAAAGAAGAGATTCTCTACTTATTTTTATACTCCAACTACCCCATGAACTACTTTGTCTATTTAGCAGCTACCCTCTTTTGCTCTTAGAATTGAATGAATATTTAACTGTGGTACAGCTTTTTTAGTTATTGGAATTTTGAGTTAAACTGTTATATAGAATGGCTTCCTATTTTTAAGTGGTATATGTAGTTTCAAAAGAATTTTTTAGCTTGCTCCCAAGGAAAATGACTGGTAAGGTAACTGTATCTTGTTTTAGAATTTTATTTCTCTCATAAACTGGTCATGTTGTACCTTATTTTTCTAGGATAAAATTGAAGTCCGTTTTGTAACTTTATTATATTTGCTTTTTTATTTTTTAAAATCATTAATTTGATCTATTACCGTTATTGGTAGAGAGAGTTCTTAAGGTCCTTGAAATGTTTTCAAATTTATTTTTAGAATTAGGGTTTCTAACTGGATTATGTTTCTTGCAGAAATATTGATATGCTCATTTTAAATAATATTTTACATTTCTTTTTTAACATCTTTTCATAGAAGATAGTGTGAATGAATTTTTTTTTAATGTTTTACTGTGTGAAGGTAATTAGATGTTTCCTCTGTAACAAGATTCTGTTTTGGATAGGTGGTATTCACAACAACGAAATACCTATGTATAGACACATGGTACAGGGATCATCAGGCAATATGAATTACTTCATTTCACAGTTTACAATTCTATCATTAGATATTAGGCTTTGAAGTACTTTGTTTTTGAGGATATTTTAATTATCATATTGCAATGTTAATAGAGTTGAATCAAACTTGGGTTCTGGTCTTTATTCCTTTACTAACCAATGAACATGATCTTTGGCAAATCAATTAATCTCTCAACCTTTGCAAAATGAAAGAGAATTGATAAAGGTACTTTCTAGCTGAACTTCTAGCTCTAACATTCTGATGTACATTTGTTTTGTGTAGTAACACAAATATTAATAAAATTTTAATTTTTAAACATGCATATAAAGTTAGGGAATATAGTCCTGTATGCATTTGCTATAGTCATTGTCTTGATCTGAAGGCCCCATTGCAGAAAATTGTTTTATTTAACAATATGAACCACTCCTAGGATTTCTGAAAGCAGAGAAGAAATAGTAAAGAAAGGAAAAGAAAGAAAGAAAGAAAGAGAAAAAAAAAAATCTTTGTTTTTATTCTAGCATTTTCTAGTTACAACAGGAAAATAATTGTGACCTTATTTTAATTTTATTCTCTAAAAATATAACTTTTTTTTAGTCCATTATTGCAGATAACTTGGTATTATCTAATAGTTTTCCAGAGTTTTTCTACTTTTTGTTTTTTCTTATCCCTACTTATAAGATGAATTAAGATGCCAGTAAAATTTTATAGTAGGCTGCTTTTGGAGTATCAGATCAATAAAATGTTGGAACATTAAGAAAGTGCTTTATAATGAATGTCATTTTAGAATTTTATTTTTTTCAAGATTCTACTCAACATGTCCCTTCAGAAACAAGTGAGGACCCTGAAGTTGAGGTGACTATTGAAGGTTAGTTATTGAAAAGCCTTGATTCCAAAAGTTTACTTCTGGTCATAAAAACACTTGTCACATTCACATTTCTAAGTATGCATTTCATTCATTCTTAAAGGAAACTTGTGATAAAAATTGAAGCATATATGTGTATGTGTGACCAAAGTAGCCCACTTCCCAGCAGCACACCCAGTGCTTTGGGAGATTTAGGCAACAAAAGTAAGCCATGAATGAGTGGTGGACCAGTATTTCTATCATTGGGAATCGAGAACAAAATGAAAACTATGACCAGATTGGATGCACACGAAACCAGATTCTGTAACCTGTTACTGGGTTGTGATAGAAGAGACCTAATTAGTATCAGTATGACCCCTGATATCTACTTGAGTAAAGTGGAAGAGAAAGTGTTGATAGTTCAGTCAGTTTTTAAAGTGAGTTCCCTGCAAAATGCTATTAGAGGCTAACGTATAATCTATTCTTAAAAACTGTTTTTGAATCAGTAGCTACAAATGTATTCTAAATTAATCTCTATAGCTAAAGTTGCTTCAAACCTATGTTTTTCATCAAAAATAGTGCATGAATGCAGATGAGCCAATATGTCCTGAGCTATTTAAAAATTGAGCTAATAGTAACAGTATCACATTTCATATTTAAAAATTAAATACATATTGATTTTTTCCTTTTAAAATAAAGTCTTATACTACAATATAAATTTTTCCCCTCAAAGTAATTCTTTACTAAGATAAAATATTGAAACAGCACAGCAAACTGTATATGTAAAATTTTATTTGTCCCTGCCCTGCTCCGAAGTCCCTATACTCAGGTTATTGTGTATACAATACATTTAAAAATACTTTGATGTGTACATAATTTTATAAAAATATATAGATACTTTCAGAATACTTTATAATAAACATTTAAAATACAGATATGTCACATTTCCTGTAGGTTTTTTTTTTCCATAACCACACATCTTGTTACTTTTTTTTTTTCTTCAACTGCTTCATAACCTTTCTTGGTTTGATCTCGATCTCTCTCTCTCTCTCTCTCTCTCTCTCTCTCTCTCTCTCTCTCTCTCTCTCTCTCGCTAATAATGTATCTTCTACAGGTATCACTTGTATAGTGTTGGCTACTTCTAACTATTCAAAATGTTTGTCTTCATCGCTTCTAAAATATAAGTTGATTGATAGCTTTCACCTAATAGAATTTTTCTCATACTTCAAACTAGTATCTCTAATATATATATTTTATCAATATAATTTTACTAACCTAAAAGCAATTTTGAATTGTTTAGTCTAGCATTATATAATTGAATTTAATTGGCTTTTATTTAGAAAACTCATCAGAGAAGAAAATATTAAGAGCGTGTAAATATTATAAACACTCAGAACTTTGTCCTTTCTATACAGATAGAAAAAAATAGATGATTATTAATTATTAGGACAAAATTTTTTCTTTTTACTTTTATTTTTTTTAAGTGAGGCAACCCTTGATTGACCTCACAGATTGCAAGGACCTATCAGCTTACAACTCCTTATTTTTTTATTTTTTACACCTACGACACCTGGTCTTCCTAGGTGGTCTCCCATCCAAGTACTAACCAGGCCCGACCCTGCTTAGCTTTCGAGATCAGACAGGACAAAATTTTTAAATAGGAAAAATAACCAAGTCAATTTTATCATATCTTAAAAGTAGATAAAGGCAGTATTAAAATTGTTTAAATACATTCTTTTATAATACTAGATCTTTACAACGATGTTAATGAGAAATCGCAAAATAGATGGCTCATGAACCTGAAATGTCAGTTGTTTCAATTTTCACTATTTGGGTGGAGTGAGAAATCTTGTTTTCTTATGCTAAGACGTACTACAAGAAGCTTGATTTATCATCCAAATTTGTCAACAAGTAGTAGAATTTTGCTATATAAGTAGCTTATTTATGTTTAGAAGACCAGGGAAATACTAGATCTGTGTAGAGTAGTTAATTTTCCATGGTATATATTTGCTCATGAACAAACTAAATATTAGAATTAATTAAATTGCTAGTTATTTTTTATCCGTACGTTAAGGACGGTAAAGTTTAAGTATGATATTAATAAGGTCAAATTCAAGAACTTATGCATTTGTTTGATAAGCATATAGTTTATTTTTTCTGGAAAGATAATTATAAAATGTTAGGTAGAAACTAGTTAAATATAGTGAGAAAATTAAGTTTTGATATAGCCTCAATGATAAAAATGATACAGAAAAAAAGGATAGAAGCACTGAAATAGTGATTTTTTTTTAATGTAAGTCATGCAAAAAAAGACCTCTATTGTAATATGTTTAATGGATAAAAAGAAATTATCTTCCATGAACAAGTCAGGGTTTTAAAAGGATAATTTTATTTAGAAAATGTTAATTTTGTTTTAAGAAAATACTAGAATATAAATGAAGATAATTCTGCATGCCTGTGGATGACTTTTATTTTCTCCATTTATATCTTTCTGTGTTTCCCAAAGACTTATAGAAAAGATTAAAAAAAAAAAAAGAAAACTTTGTCGTTGAGTAAGTTTGTTAGATTTCCTACAGTACTTCAACTTTGATAATCTTTATTTGAAATTAAGTGGAGTTATGAAGGGGCTAATTGACACTGATACAAATGCATTATCTCTGAAGCATAACATTCACCCATTGCTAGCAGTGTGCTCTTTCATTTGTGGTGATTCACTTGTACGTGAAGTCAGTGGTACACATTCATAACTTATGTGACAGGTTTGAGAAATAGCCCTTGGAATAATATGACTGTGCAGTCCTTAATTTTGTAAATACCACAACTACACTTTAGGGTAAAATGAAACTGCTGTCATGACTTTGATAAGTGCAGAGAACATCTTACCTCAAAACTTGAGGTCTAGTTGTCATGGCAGGCTAGTAATGGGTAGTTTTTTGCTTTAAAAGAGGTTTCCTTATCATGCAGTTCTCTTCTAGGGCATTGTTTCCCAAACCTGAGACATTCACATATGTTCATTCTGCTGTGGCTTAACCTTACTCTGTTCATCACTTTTTTCTTTAAATTAATTATTTAAATAGATTCATTTAAAAATTAATTTTGCATCTTCCAAAGTAGAACTGTCTTTGAAATTTAAAATTTTATTTCTCATATAAATTGAAAAATATATATAAATATTTCAACATAGGATTTTAGTTCTACATATAATTGGTTTACACTGGACTATAATTTGGATAATACTGTTTCAGAGCTTCAGTAGTTGGATTATGTCATCCTTTGGAGGTATCCTTTTTTGTGAAATTCATGCTTAGGACCTTGGTAAATATTTGATTGCTGCATATAATTAAGGACTATTCAAATATCCGTTTAATCATTTCGCAGATACTACTTTGTATGTGCCGGGAACTGTATTAGGTGCCAGAGATTCAGGAATAAACAAGATAGACAAGTCCATTGGAGGATTTTGAACAGAGGAGGGCCAAGTTCTGTACTTCACTTTGAAGAAACAAGGCTGCTGTGTTGCAAAAGACAGCAGATCATAGTAGAAGCAAGACATCTAGTTCAGAAGGCAATTGCAGTTATCTAGAACAGAACATAGTGCTTTAAAACAGGATGGTTGTAGTGGACATAAGTTGAATTCTGGGTATGTTCTGAAGAATAGAGCCAATATGTTCTGCTGTTTGTCATTGTTTAAGTACAGTGCTTATTTGATAAATGTTATTGGTGAGTTCATAGAATCTATGTAATTGGGTAGGTTACCATTTGAAGATTCTGTGCTTTGAAGAGTCACTTAATGACCTTTCAATTACTTATGTAAAAATTGGAGTTTTAGAGGAATCATAACCTGGATCCATGCGTGGAAAATGCCATTTATTAATTTGAAATGTGTAGAGTGAGTAATGGCTCTGAGTAACTTCAAAAGAGATACAGTGCCTGGTTTATTTTGATTTGTGTTTAATTTTAAATAGTGTCAGATTGTTTAGGTGTTATTCTACTATGGCCTAACGCTACTGTGTTCATTAAGTTTTTTTCTTCAAATTTATAAAAAAAAAACATTACCAATTTGATCATGTTGAAATTAAGAGTATTAAAAAGTTTGTTTCATATTCTGTTAATGCATTCACCATTGAGAATGCGGTGATAAATTTTAGCTCTCAAGTTTGTATTATCTATAGGCATATTTGTAAATATGATGTTAAAAGAAAAACGGTCTTTTTCTGAATGCAAATTTTAAGTTGTTGCCCTTTTTGAGGTGTGGGGGCTACTTTTGTTAGTACTGGTACAGTAACTTATATATTCCCGAATAATAGCTTTTGCATGTTTAAATATTTTGAAATTCATTTTATCAGCTTTTGGTTTGATGCTGTAAACATTTTCATTTTGTGCTTGATTTTGAAGTATCCTGAAATGTGTGTTTTTTTATAACGTTGAAACACCATGATAATTAGAAAACAGTGCTATCTGCTGGACCCGATTATTAGAGGTAAACTCTTAGAGCTTTACTTGATATTTTCTGCTAAAGAGAAATAATCTTGATCTTTGTGAAAAGGATTTTGAGGTCAAAAGTAACATTTTCTCATAGTTTCTCAATATCAAGGAGTTTTTATCAGCAGAGTGGAGAAAAAATGGAAGGTGTGGCTAAGTTCATAGCTATTCTTATGATTTAATTCCCTGTTTCAACTACGATTTAAATGGGTTACTCTTTTCAGTAGAACGTGTGATGTGATACTTTATCAGAAATAATTAAATTCATCTCTGTATTTGTTCATATTTAATAGATTGAACGTTATTACTTATCACTTGAGGAATGTGACATCACTTACTTTTTAATATTTTATAATCTATGTTAAATTGTTGTCTTGTTAAAAAATTTCCCCCCAGATTTGTCTGTTTTCTGTTTATGGTCAGTGAGTTTACTTTTATAAAATATACTTATACTATTAAGTCTTTTGTGTTCTAAAATAGGTTAGACTCATTTAAGAAGTGAGGTCTTCACACTAAAGAAAAGCTCTCTTGGCCTTTTACTTGGGCCTCAGTTTCAGTTTAGATTATAATTGAGATTTTCATCATGTAGCTATATATTTTTTTCATTTTATACTCTTTTCAATTTTTATTTTATACAATTCAATTTAACAACCAGTTTAAATGATGATCTTTAGATATATTTAGGTGACAGTAGCCTTTAGGGAAAATAATTTTGATGGAAATGTTATTGCTTAATTTTGAGAAGAAATATTAATATTAAGCATTTAAAATGCTTTGATAATAGTCATAAGTAAAACTAGTATATTTCATTTTACCCATTAGAAACTAGCATAAAAATACTTTTAGGCTTCTATAAACAGAAGTTGGAAAATAAGGGGTTTTCTTTTCAGCATATTTTCAGAATTGAAGGCCAAACATATTAGGATAACTAATATGTTTTCCAGAATGTATCTACTTAGGTACGACTCTAATAATTTAGTAATCAATTATAGGTCTTTTGACCATTTTTAATCCTTGTACTAATTTAACAATTATAAAGCCTGAGTGACATAGTCAAGTTTTATTTTACTAGTAGTTTGTCATTTTTAAGTAGTTTTCTACCATAGATTCCCCCCTCCCCCCCAAATATGAACGTGGATTTTTACAGTGGCATCCAACACATGAAAGTTTTATAGTGTTGTAAGTTGTTTGTATGATATTGTTTTCCTAAAATAGTGTCCCCTAAATTAGGATTTTTGTCTTTCCCAACATATAATTGTGTCCTGATGTGGCTTTATCTGGTATTGGTGTTATTGGTAACTTTTTGTCTATTGGTTGGAATAGTCAATTAGTAAATGATTCCAGGTTACCAAAATATCTGTTGGAATTATAAAAAGAAGCCAAAGTCAGTGCACCAGGGCAACTATGTCTGTGCTTTCTGATGCTATGATAGCAAAGAGATATAAGTATTTTAGGCTACATTCAGATTTTTTTCCTGATTGACATACAAAGTATATAAAAGTTATCCATTTCTGTCCCAGGCAGCATTGTATATATAAAATACTGACTTTGGATTTCTTGTTATCTATCTGAGAGTTAAACTCTTAGTTTAGGGAAAGAGTTTTGCCCTTAATCTAATCTTAACTGCACTAACTAGTAATGGACATGGTGAAGTCACGTAATATTCTCTGAGCCTGTTTCTTTAGCTATAAAATGAGAATGAAAATAATACTGATCTAAAAAGGTAGCTTGTATTTAAATGTTATGTTTTTGTTATTGTTGTGTCTTTAATAGTAATTTTGTTCTCAGCCTCATATTTTTAAGTACAGACATCTTTAAATGATATCTTCAATAATTTACACATGGTGTTTGAGCAGACTTCTAAGTAGTGTGCCACCTGACATTTTCAGGGAGTATAAATGATAATTTTCTTATTTGAGCCAAATGTCCTTAATTTTAGCATTAGATATATTAAAAGTATAGCAGATTTGAATTGCAGACGTATCTATGAAGAAATTAGCATGAACTCCTACTACAGATGTCTTGAGAAGTTTGTATTCTGTGCTTAAATATCTGATTGCTTGTTTCTACATAGGTTTTTGTATTGACAGAATCAGCGTTACCTGTTTCACAAATAATGCAGATCTATTTCTTTAATTCTGTAAATTCCATGTTTGTAGAAAGTGTTTGGCATTCAGTTATCCAACCTTCCTTGCTTATGTTTGCTTGGATTTTATATAAGCTTAAATTTTTTTTCATTCAAGCTATGTATTCTCATATATTTGTGTAGCTGTCGCCATTAAAACTTTTTCTTGAAAAACTTAAAGTAGACTATAATTCTATGCAGCCATCTCAGAGGATTTGTGAGAGGAGAGGGGGAAATTTATAATGACTTTATTCAAGTTAAATGAAGTAAAAAAAAAAGTGAAAAAAGACAGGGAAAATGAGGAATATTCACTTGAGCATATCCCAAAAGAGTAGGATAACTATGCTGAAAGTGACTACAGAAATGATTGATATTCCAAACAGTTTTAAAGCCCCCACATCTTTTAAAATTTGAGAATTTAACAGGTGGTGGCTGTAACTTTTTTAGTTTGTTCCTCCAGTGATGACAGTTTTCTTTTTCAAGATGATGATTATTCTCCACCTACCAAGAGACCAAAGAGCAATGAGCCACCCCAGCCACCAGTCACAGAACCCGCCAATGCCGGAAAACGGAAAGTGAGGGAGTTCAACTTTGGTAAGTTCTTGACTAAATGCAGGCCCTTTTTTGATTCTGAGGTCTTTATGTTACTGATAAAAGTTACATCATTCTTTAAAGGGATGCTTTAAAATGTATTATTGCTTTATATTCTAATCTGAGGGAAGCAACTTTACAGACATAGTTTAAACATTGTTTGGGTTTACCAGAGCAAAAGACATCGTATTATTAATTATAATTAGTAGACTTTAAATAAGTGTTAATGACTTAGTAATTCAGTTATTTTTCTTAGCTTTAAAACCTTTATTTAAGATATATTTCATATCTTGATTTTTCTTTTTCTGTGTAACTGCCATCAGTTAATCTAACCAAAACCAAGGGATGATGTAGTCTTTTGAGGGGACTAAGTAAAAGATTAATGACAAACTGTGTTTGTGATCTTTATTATGAATAGATAGAACATTTAACATATACATTTTAAAAAATAACACTTTAATATTTTAATTTTCATAGTCACAATTACTGGATATAAATTGAATTTATATAGCAAGTTTACATGTACATAAATTCTTCAACACTTGATTATAAGTTGCAACTATGTATAAAGTCTCATTTCTGTATAACTTAGACATATCTTAGAAATTTTCCTGAATGATCTTAGAGACCTCCTTCTTTTTTTGCCTCTATTTTTTCTTTTGGTGGGGGGGCCAATATTTAGAATAAGCATTTATTGTCAGAGTACCAATGATCTGAAAAGGCAGCAGATTAACACCTTCAAAACTGCCTCACCTTCTCAGTCTAACTGAGGGTAATTATGGGAAAATCTGGGCATTACTCCAGGGGCCACTTGAGAGTTCCAGGGGGGTTTGTTGTGCTTCACGGATCCATTCCTCTGGCAGCGTGGTCCTCTGGTGGCATTAGCAACCCAGGAACAAAGATGAGAGTAGTCTGGAAAGAATGCAAAAACTCAAAGGAGCCCCTCTGCAGATTTTTGGAGATCTTTCTCTGAGTAGTTTTCATCTTTCCATCAGCCCCACAGATTCTAGTTGTCTAATTCTTTAGTCCACATAAGAAATGTCCAAACTCGTAAAGAATTTTTATGAGTTTATTTGAGCCAAATTTATGACATGTTTGGGAGCAAGATCTCAAATGCTCCCTTTTTGCCTCCATTTTGTAGTGCTCTATCATACTGGACTTTCCTGCCTTCCCGCTTTTTAGAAATTACAGGGCTAAAAGTATGATGAGTTTTTAAAAATAAATTTTAGAACATCCCCTTATAATCTCATATTGAACCAATTCTAAGAACCACTGAAAATGAAAAAGTTCTCAGGAAAGCAGTAAAATTATATAGATGGAGATCGATTTTTAAAAATTAGGATATATTATGTGGAAAATAAGTCTTTTTGGGTTATCTTAAAAACTTATTAGTGCCCCAAACAAAGATTTATTGTTAAGATTTAACTTCTCTCAATTTTCAGAGAAATGGAATGCTCGAATTACTGATCTGCGTAAACAAGTCGAAGAGTTGTTTGAAAGAAAATATGGTAAGTCTAAACTCAAAAATTCGTGTAATATTTTGTTCATAAGCTTTTCAACAATGGAATTCCTTTACATTTAATGTGAACAGGTTCAGTTCTGCCAGTGAATTAAACCTTACTTACATATTTATCATGTGAAAGGTCCTTGGATAATATCTCCAAATATTAGAAACTTTGTTTCTAGATTACTACAAAGCTTGGGAAATGTTTTTTTTTTGTTTAAGTATCAATTAGCATTTCTTTTAAACTTTCAGCATGTATATTTGAGAGTTTATTTATACATTTGTTGCAAAGTCCTAGACCTTGGAGATTAAATGAACATTACTTTCTTAATTAATAGTCTTTCTTAATGTGTTATATTAAATCTAGATGCATTTAGGTGCTCTTATTTTCTCTTGATATACAACTGAGTTTAAATTAAATATCAAATTCTTTCCCTTCTATTTCACTGTTCTTTATATAGTGATCAAAGAAATAAGCAATTCGTTATCACCTGATGGTCACCTAAAAATAGCAGTCATTTAATAATATCATCTGTTTTGCTGGGGGAAGGGGATTGTTATTCGGACGAGTTTTTGCAATCAACCCTAAAATTCTATAATATACCAAATTTTAACTTGAAAATCTAATTTCTGTAGTAGTGCTGTCCTGCATCACTGAATTTTTCTAAGTGAATTTTTTAAATGATAAACTATGCTGGCATTATTTACTTTAATAAACTTAACATGAACATTTCTCTCTTTATCATAGATGATATCCTATCCCTTAACCAAGATTTAGAATTAGAGTAAATTTAATGAGTTCAATAACTTTTCCTTAATATTTTCGGTTATTTCCTTAAGTTTTTTTTTTTTTTTTTTTAATATTTATCTCACTTTTCAATAGTCAGAGCCTTTTACTAGTGATCTTAACTGGTCCATTTCAAAGCAGAAACTCATAACATATTCTACATGGAAAGCACTATAACATGGTGATTGGTGATTGCCTTAGGAGAAGCTATTTTCATTGTTATATGTGAATATGATTTTCAGATGTATTATATTAACAAAAGATGTTAAACCTAATTCATTAATGTATAATATAGTACACTTGAAACTTTAGTATGAATATTAATGTTTGTACAAATATTTAGTACAAATATTGATAGACTTACATAAAATGCCAGCAAAAATTGGAGCTGTTCTGATGGCAGTTCCTGAGGGAGAAAGGATTGAGGGGAGTCTCTAGGAGACATTTTTGCTTTGGGACCTTTTTGGCAGTGTCCATTGTACCTCTGCTGTTCTTTCCTATTATTGGAAAGCATATTTGGTAACTGTGTGTGAATTAAATGAAATAGAAGCTTTTGCAAAGAATAGTGGTATTTGTCTGCAGTCATAGAAAATTTGGCATTGCTTTATTTGGTGTGAAAAGGCTTACTTGTGAAATTATTACTACAAACTATAAATATTCCTGTGTTGTAGTTGAACATAACTGATGCTTTTTAATACCTTTTAATTATGAAAATTTCCACATAAAAACAAAAGAATACAAAAACTCTCAAAGTATCCATCACCCAAGTTCAACTTTTAACATTTTACAGTATTTCCTTCTCCTGTCCCATCTCTTTTTGATGCAAGAATATTTTAAAATTCCATGTCATGGTATTTTACCCCTCAAAAATCTGTATTTCAGTTGGGGAATGGGGTAAAAAGAAGGCATCGTTTTATTTATTACATCAGTTTAATTTATCAGTTTCATTTATCACATCTAAAAACATATTTAATAGCCAGTGATATTTGAATGTCCCCTATTGTTTAGGAAAACTGACCCTATATAGTTTAATAAAATTAGTATCTACTCATTATAGTTGATTTCTTTTGTTAAACTAAAATGTAGTTGACATACATTATTGTATTAGTTTCAGGTATACAGCATATAATGACTTGACATTTATATCTTAAGAAGTGATCACCATGATCATACAAAGTCATTACAGTATTATCGACTATATTTGATTCTTAACACTCCCCATGCTTTAAAGTTTTTGCAATTGTTGCATTATTTTACTTTAGGGTAGATAAATCTTATCAGAATTGTTATAGTTAAATCTTCTGTTATATTTTTTTAAAAATCTTTTTTACACTAACATTTGAAATGTTTTAAAAATACTGCCTCCCTCATTACATACTGTATGTATTAAGCTGATATTAACTGGTATATTTTTTCTGGGTTCATTTGTGGTTTAGATTTCAGTAGAAAGTCTGACTATATATGTACATTATCTCACAATCATATATTAGTTTATTGCAGATTTGGTTAAATTGAGCAGTGGCATCTTTGGTGTTCCCTTTTAGTTCTATTGTACTATTTTTCTCTGATTCAATTATAATTAACAGAAGCAGTTATAAAAATTACGAATGTTAAGAGCAATATATATTCAACTGTTATTCTTTTCTGCAAGTTGTGCTTAATCCTTATCATATAATGATTTTTATTCTTCTGTTTTTACCCTTAAAGCTCAAGCTATAAAAGCCAAAGGTCCTGTGACGATCCCATACCCTCTTTTCCAGTCACATGTTGAAGATCTATATGTGGAAGGACTTCCAGAAGGAATTCCTTTTAGAAGGCCATCTACTTACGGAATTCCTCGACTTGAGAGGATATTACTTGCAAAGGAAAGGATTCGTTTTGTGATTAAGAAGTAAGACTCTTAGATTCTTTTCTTCGTTCTTGATTAGTACATCTTTTCATATTGTTGATAAATATTTATTAACTACCAGGGCTATATTTAAATTAAGTTTAAATTATTATAAATCATCTTATTTTCTACTTTTTCCATGGATCTGTGTATAAGATTTTGTCGGTCATGCCAGAGTTGGCTTTTAGAACATGAACTCCTGCTCATGCTTGATTGCCATACAACTGTCATTTTCTTTTTTAATTTTCTGACAAGCATGCTAAAGAAAGTAAGTAATATGGTGTCAGTATCTTGTTTTTAAGTCTGAATTTTTTAAAGCATATGTGGAAATATATGTAAATTGTAAAAAAATAAATGAAATAATAGAAGTAAGAATGGAAAGAAAGCGGGAATGCTGTTCTTTAACATTGACGTAAAGGGTATAGCAAGGAATAGTTTAAAAAAAGTGCAGCAGTTGAAATTGAAAGGGTAAATGCTTCCATTTAAATAGGGCAGCCACATTTTCTGTTCTCTTAGATTCTATGAAGATTATAGTAAAAGATTTAAAAAGCTAAGAGGATATTTATCAACAGATTTAGCAATGCAAATATATGGAAACTTCCTATTACTTTACATCCATGGAACAAGAACTAGAATATTTATAAAAAGAAATAATTAGAGAATACTTGTTTAGGAAATGATAAAATATAATTACTAAACTAAAAATTTTAATGACAGGACTGGAGAATTGGTAGTCTTATAAATTGTAAAGAAGATTGTATATATGAGAGACGAGAAAGGATATTGAGTCCTCATCTAGTGATATCTGACTGAAAGTAGAAAGGGGAGAGCATCAGAAATGAGTTACTTCATAAAGTTTCAGTGCCCTGAGGATAGGGGAGAAAATCATTAGGCTCTGAGAGTAAAGTCAGGTCATCATAAAGATCTCTCTCCTAGCAAGGAGGTCAAAGATAGGATGGTTAAAATGTTGTGGCACATGGGGCTTTGTTCATTTTTCCTTCCTTTTTGCTGATAGTTTCCTTAGACTGGTCTTGAGTTGGGTATAATAGTTTTAGGCCTCACAGCCAGACACATCTATGAAGGAGAGACACAGTAGCTTTCTCTGTTTTTTTTTTGAGAGCAAGTCAACCTTGGAACATAGCCATAATTCTCCAGTTAGAATTGTGTCAAGTGCTTATTCCTCAACCGGGCATGGGAAAGATAACATGATGGGTTTAGACTAAGCAGTATTCGTCCCCCAGGGAGTGGGGATGGTTTGCTTCTCTCGAAATACATGGCTTTCATGTTAAGTCCTTCTATTTGTCTCTTTATGAGGTATTTTTTTTTCTGAGTCATGTGCATATTACAACTGATACAGTTTTTCTTCTAACATCTTTAAGCTATAAACAAAGTAGGATAATAGTCACATCATTTGGGAAGGTATACAACTTCGTTACTCTAATAATGCTCTGGTACTATTGAGAAAATGGAGAAATTAACAACCACCTTGATCAAAAAGTAAAACCAAGCCAGTTTGTATTGGCATTAAATAAAAGAATGACAGGAGCTTTTAAGATTTAAGTAGAGATGAAAAAGCCCAAGGGATACCTCAAGATAATAGGTGAACTATCCTCCACAGGGAGGATAGTTATTTTTCTTTCCAATAAATTGTAGTTTAAAGATTTAGTAGTCTCTCATGAAATTGAATTGTAGACATGCTATCTTGTTCTAAAACCCTGACACTATCCTAGAGCCATATTCAAGAATCCTCCTCCTCCCTTCACATTGACATATTAATAAGTTTCTTGTTTTAAGGACTCTTTTGTACTGTCATTTCGTTTTTTAATTTGTTAGAAGTTTTAAATTTTATTTTAAATTAAACTAAAATATTTTCAGGTTTTGCTTATGTTTGCTAACCTTAAAAACTACATTTGGATGTTTAAATGCTTATGCAAGCTTATCAGAGGTACTTTATGCTATGTATATCCTGTTTTAAGTCCTTCCAATACTCATTTATGGGAAGCCATCTTTTTATAGACTTTTTAAAGCCTTTCCCCAAAGATTAATGTGGTTAGGCTTGCTAAACATAAACTATTTTGTTTATTTAGTAGAATATCTGTAGAGTTGAGCAAATGTTTTATTTCACAGCTCACTAATATTGGTCAAATTTTATATATACTATTGATTTAATTCTGTATTAGTTTCCATCATTTCTTGGATTATTGTTAATCTAGGTATACTTTTCTGTGGTATCTCCTCCTCCTCTCCCCCCTTCCCCATTACTTTAGGCCATTACAACAAAATAGAGTGATATGGGATGTGGAATTTAGATTGTGGAAATTGTCATCTATAAATTATGTTTTATAAGGTGTTTACATTATGAAAAATAAAAAAGCAAGTATATTGTAAATGTTAGTATCGAAATACATTTAGGGTAGTTATAAACAATTTATATATGCTGAAGTAAGATAGTCTTAATGTAATGTAAAATTAAAGGATCCATTTAAAATTTTTATTATTTACTTCCTTTGGTGTTATGCTTTTATAAAATGCCTTTGGGTTGCAAGTTAATTTTATTTCTGTGAGGACACATGTTCTGTGAAATACCTTATGAAACAATATGCAGGTACCATTTATTTTTTTTTTATTCTGGAAATCTCAAGAAATTGGAATTTAATTATACTCAAGGGTCCAGACTGTCTTTTCTTTTTAAACTGGTCTTGACTGAATATTAAATAAGTACTAGTAGTTAACTACTTTTTACTCAATATTACCTTGTAAATATTTAGTATGTTTTCTCACCTTTCAGACACGAACTTCTGAATTCAACACGTGAAGACTTACAACTTGATAAACCAGCTTCAGGAGGTAGGTCTCTACTCCAGTCTGTGTCACATTGTGTGTCAGATCAGAATACTATGTATAAGAAACATCCACTGTCAAAATATTGTCCAGTACTTTTTAGAAGAATAACTCATTTTCTTCTTAATAACCCATTATAAATAAGTGCAAACATCACATTTCTGAGTAGACTAAAAGAAGCCTGTCTGTTTTACTTTTGAGATTCAGATTTTATCTGAACAATTTATTACCCAAGTCTGCATTACTCAGTTGAATAATCATTCATCGTCATACCCAGGACATAAAAAGATATACTTCTGAAAGCAAAAAGCTAGCATTTTCATCACTTGTTTGTTAGATGTGATTTGAAGGAAATATAATTGTGATTTTTTTCTCTTGCTTTTGCTTTTGAGTGGAGTGGGGTGTGTTTCTGAAATGGAAGTTGCATCACTTAGAATTTATACAATGGAAGGATTACCAGCAGTCTTATATGCCTAAATTTATCATTGTAGAAATCACCTGCTAGCTGTTCTTGAGTAAACTGAATTGTGGTGTTTCCTGCCTTCAGTTGTGATACTTTATAGAGTACCTGTGTAAAATTACTCTTAAATTATAAACTTCCATTTTGTCAATGTATCATTTGTTCTTTATTCAGTGTTAGCATTGTTTTAATAAACACATTCTGAAATCTTAGAAATAATTTTAGTCAAAAACAAATAATACTGCCCATTTTATAATTATAGTACATTAATGCCATCAAGTTGAGGAAATGTGTATATTTGTTACTCTTACAGTAAAGGAAGAGTGGTATGCCAGAATCACTAAATTACGAAAGATGGTAGATCAGCTTTTCTGCAAAAAATTTGGTAAGTCTAATTTTTCCCCCAACTAAAGTATATTATACAATAATTTTTCCCAAATTTTACTTCAAGAAAGTAAATACAATGAATGTGACTCCCAGTTTTCTTTTATTGTTTTCAAGTATTATGAAGAATTTTAAACCTGTGCAGAAGGGGAGAGAATAGTGTAATGAACCCCCATACACTCTTTACTGAATAAATTTTTTGTACAGTATAGGTTATTCAACATAGTGCATTTCACATTTTAGAAACCTTTTGTCTCGGGACCTTTTAACAATGTTTTGCTGCTCTGGAATAAAAGAGACCTTGAGTGGCAGTGTATCACTGAAATGTTAAGTTGGTACACCTGGTTATCAGAAAATGTTATATGTCCCGCATGTCCCAGACTCTTGTAGTAATCTTTTTTGTTGTGCTTGCTGTGCTTGTATCCCTGAACACTTAAAATATTTAGGTTTGGTTTTTCATTGCAACATGTTTTGTTACCAAAAGTCACTCTCCCCTGCTTTATCCTACTTCGCAACAGCATTCAACATAGTTGTCTTCTTATTTTTCTATTTAAAACTATTTTAAACTACTTTTATGGAAAATGATTGACTCATAGTTTCTTCCTGTCTCATTGACTGTCATTTCCTTTCTCTTGATGTCACCTCCCTTTTGTTCATTCTTTAAATTTTGGGAATGGTTCTCTACAGCTCAGTCCTGAGCTGCCTTTTTTTGTTTCTTCCTATGCTTTCTCCACAGGTAGTCACTTCACCTTATATCTTAAAAATAATATATTGTCTCTGTCCTGATGACTTTCTTTTTTCTTTTTTTTTGGTTTATGTAACTTTATTGAAGAAAAATAAATCCGTTACTGGCAGAGCTATTAGTTGAGCACTCATCCTTTGACAACTTGCATCATTTATTCGGTGCTATGTTAAACAATGTATTGGAAGATAAATTGATAGCTCCAAGCCTTCTAAAATTTAAATGAAAATCACAAAATATTTGAGACTCTTATTTTAGAATACAAAGATTATTTGACTTCCAATTTCCATTCTCTGTAGAATAAGAATAGGTCATTCCTTTATTGACATGCATAAAATACGTCACATTTTCTGTTAGACTGATGCTGTTAATTCAGTACCATGTCTCTAGCCATATCATTTATGAGCATAAACTATATCATGTAACAGATCTAACAGTGGAAGTCTTAAAATTGGATGCTGTTAGAATCATCCTTTTCCTTTGATGTGACAACTGATCATCCATCTTCTCCCTCAGGTGATTTCTTCAGCATGTTAGAGCAGTAAGGAATGGTTTTAGTGTCATAACTGAGTTAGAGTGAAGACATTGGCCACGTAATCCACATGTTCCATTTTTTTTAAAAACTTCTGAATCTTGGGCAGCTGTTCTGTAACTATTTTACAGTTTCTCAAAGCAGTTACTGTCTAAAACTGGAAGAACTTGACTTCTCAGATGAGCCTGTGATTGATTGGAGGGAGGTAAACAAAAAATAAAATAAAAAAAGATGAGGTCTGACAGGGAAGCAGATGGATAAAAAAATCAAAAAAGGAACAGTAATTTAAAGTTTATTCCAGCTAAAATGCAGGTTATTTTGACTTTTAGGTAGCATCACGTGGCATACTTCTGGTCCATTGGATAGAGTAAACACAGTCATCCTACCTTACTTCTAATGTCATCTCATTTTCTATCCCACTTGTTCATTTTGTACCAACTGTAATGACCATCTACTTGTTCTCCTTTTCTCCAAGCTCATGCCCTGCTTGGACTGTTGCACCATTCTTGTTCTTGTCTCTGTACTGCTCGTATCGCAGGTGTTTTTGTGCATCTCTTTTTTATTTACATCTCAATTTAAATGCAGCTACATTGGAGAGGTCTTTACCGAGTATCCTAACATAAATCAACTAAGCATGCTATAGCTCATCACCCTTTTTATTTTCCTCAAAAAATGGTACTAATGGTTGTCTAATCTTCTCCCAATATAACACATAGATATGACAGTCCAGACCTTGTCTGTCTTGTTTATTGCTAGAACTGTGCTTAGTGCTTGGTCAGGTGCTTGACAAATATTTACTGAATGGGCCGGTGTCATTAAAGTGTCTTCTAAAGCCCTCAGATACTTATTACTGAACCTTTCAGTCACATAGTGTACTTTAGGCCTCTTTAATAATACCGAGAAGACCAAAGTACAGAAGTGCCATAGCTATCATGAGCAAGAAAGGCTGCAGTGGAGGACTGTGTGTAAGAATCCCAAGGACCACAGTGGTTCTCACTGTTTTGTGAAAGAAACCATTGGAATTTCACTACAAAAAGAGCCAAGTCTCTCTTGGGTGAGGATTTTTGTCCTCTGGTTTCCAAGAGAAGTGCATGGCACTCTGTCTTAAAGTCCCAATAAACCAGTTTTTATGGGCAACTCAAGTGGCTGGTACAAATTGAGATCACTAATCATCTATTGTTTGCAGAATCCATGTACTTCTCTTTTACTTACACTGTTTAACGCCCTCAGAATTTAATGCATCAGGAAAAAGTCAGAATTTTAAGGTTTTTCTCCTCTTTGATATCCTTGACTGCCCACCACAAATATAGGACCTTAGTGGTAATTTATCTCCTCTTAATCAGCTAATGAACAATAAATAATCTTCAGGACTTTAAAAATCGTATTTCCAAGGTATTTGATAAATCAGATGATGAACATTGTTTGTCATTAGAAATGCCACCATACTTTCATTGTAACTCATGAGTGACATATGATAATGAGTATCCCCATGAACAGGCCTTAATTTTGCCCTCATGTTTACTTCTGGAAATGGAGCCTGAGAAAAGAAGCAGCCAAACCTATTAGGATCATTGATGCTTTCCAAGCAAGCTGACTTTTGCCTCATGAAAAGAGGAGGCTGTTGACAAGTTAGTGTTCCTATAAAGAAAAACTGGTCAGTGGAAAGTATTTTGACAATCTATCAGAGCTAAGAAAATAGATAAGAGATTATATATTGTGGCATTACAAACAACAAAAATTTGGCTCTTTTTAGTTGGGGTTAATGGCCTTAGGTGGGTCTAGGACTGTAGCTTAGCTACTTAGAATCCCAGCAGAATTCCTGCTTTAAGTTAAGGTTCCTAAAAGGGAAAGAAGAAAAC
This sequence comes from Eidolon dupreanum, assembly GCA_028627145.1. Taxonomy (NCBI): domain Eukaryota; kingdom Metazoa; phylum Chordata; class Mammalia; order Chiroptera; family Pteropodidae; genus Eidolon; species Eidolon dupreanum. The sequence continues at coordinate 21,663,878 of CM053501.1, read as the reverse complement.
CTAGATTCTCTATAACTGTCAAACACTACAAATCTTGAATTTTTAATAGAAGAAATTCACACAGAAGGCTTTTAAATTTGAAAGGAAAGTCAATCTAAGAATCAAAGAAATGCAAATAATTCTTCAAGGAAGCACTCTTAAACCATCAGATTGTAGAATATTTAAATGTATGATACAGAATACAAGGGAAACCTATATATACTGATATTGTGTGAATTGTCTGAATCTTATAAAAACTGTTTGGATGTCGTTTCAGAGCAAGGATTCATAATTTCATTTTTACATTTCAAAACTTCAATTCTGTTTCTGTTGAAAAGCAGAAAAAAAGTACAATGAATTCCATATGCCTAATTGCATATTCAGTGACCATTTACCACTTTTTCTACATTTGGTAGTTTTTTTCTCTTTTTTCTCTTTATAGGATTATTATAAAGCAAATCATAGGCATTGTGTCATTTTACTTGTTTAGTGTGCAGCCGTAAACAGTGTTGACATTTCTTTACACACAGTGTCATCACACCTGACAGAATTGATTGTTTCTTTGTATCTACCCTTATCTAGTCCTTCCTTAAATTTCCTCATTCATCCAGAAAGTCTCTCTAAAGTTTTTGCCTTGAATCTGTATGTAAACAAGGTTCATTTGTTTATTTTGGTTGATGTGTCTCTTAATCTAAACCAGTCTCTGTTTACTATTTTATTTCCCATTCCATGAATTCTTTGTGTAAAGTTATTTCCTTTTAAAATGGTTCATTCATGCCGTTTAAGGGGTAAAGAAATTAATCTCATGGTTACAGTCAAATAAAGGTATAGCCTGAAATAACTTAAGGTGTAGGAGCCAATAAAATGATTATTTTGTTCATATAACATTAAGTAGCAAAAATTTGTCTTCAGATATTTGAAAAAGTAGTATTTAAGTTGCATTATTTATTGCATCATGCACGATTTTGTTTTTATTTCTTCCCAAAGATATTGAAAATTTTTTTATAAGATCTTAGAGCTGTTAATATATATGGTCTTAGAATCAGGAAACAAGTTCACCCTAAGTTACCCTTGAACAGGAGCCTTTAATACTTGAATTTGCTGCATTAAGTCTATTTCAGCAGTTATTGTATATGTTTCCAGAGTATACTTGGCTTTTTAAAAAGTTGACTTATACTTTGCTTTGGATTGTACAAAAATATGATTTCAGCAAAAACTTAATCTCCTTTTGCTTTTCTTCTGTAAAGCTGAAGCCTTGGGGAGTACTGAAGCCAAGGCTGTACCTTACCAGAAATTCGAGGCACATCCTAACGATCTCTATGTGGAAGGACTTCCAGAAAACATTCCTTTTAGAAGTCCCTCGTGGTATGGAATCCCAAGGCTTGAAAAAATCATTCAAGTGGGCAATCGAATTAAATTTGTTATTAAAAGGTAATATTATAATCTGTAGAAACAAAGTTAATGTTTGCTTTAAGAAAAGATTAATTTTATGTAAATGGGCCTTTTGTTACTTTCTCAGTCTTATATTCAAAATTAAGATATTACATTTAGATTCATTTATTGAGCAAATGTTGATTTAGCACCAGGCACCAGATGTACAAAATTGAGATTGACAAGAACCCTTTGGGAGGCTTATTACAGAGAGAAATAAAATAAAGTATTACTGAGCACTTTTGAGAAGACAGGTAGCATGTAGATTGGTCAGTTGTATATGGAGAATGGAGGAAAGGAAATAAGATAAGTAGGGGCAGGGAGGTGTCAAATGTACTTGAATGTTTACTTAACCACGCCATTCATTGTGAAATGAGTGAGTTGCCTTGTGGGCATGATATGGTAGACTAACGTGGCCAAGTGGAAAAAGGCCTTATAACCTACACAGTCAGTGGAGTAATTAAAAGGTTTTAAAGTTGATTTCCCTTAAAATAATTTGGGTTTACATTTTTTAAATGTTATTTTGGCTTAGGTTTGAAAGATGGCAAAACAGATAATTTGGGAGTAGGGAGTGTGAACAGAAGGCCTGCTTTAATACAGAAGGATTATGGTGGGAGTAGACTCTAGTACTTGCTTACTGTTTAGGGGTTGTGCATTTCTGTATATGTATTGGGACTAATTTTATAACAGAGAGGCAACCTTAGAATGACATAAGCTAGATATTTCTAGCTGTGTTGAGGTACAATTCACGTGAGGTTTAGAATCAAAGTTGAGCTGGTTGGGGAAAAGGTGACTCTTTTGTACAGTTAAGCTTAAAATGCCTTTGAGGACCTGAAATCTGAAAATTGCTATTTTCAAAATAATCTGGAGTCATCAAAATGATCATTTTTACTGCAGAAGGCGAATGAATGACATTTAATATCAGTGGCAGTGCACAGCTGTGTGGGGAAGGCCTCTAAGGCATTCCTAAATGCTCTGTTGCTAATATCAACCGCATTTTTACAGACCAGAACTTCTGACTCACAGTACTACTGAAGTTACTCAGCCAAGAACGAATACACCAGGTAAAACAATTGTGAATTCCTCTTACTAGATCAGACATTTTCAAGCTTTAAAAAATCTTTTAAAGTGAAAGATATTTTGGGGTTCCTTCCTCCCAAAATATGTTTTGTGGAAGCTCAATACAGATACTCCTTGATTTATCAATATGAAAATAAGCAGTTTGGGGAAAGCTTGAGCTTTGAATTTATATCAGTGGTGTTCACTAGAAAAATAATGTGTGTCGCAAATGCCAGCCACATATGTCATTTAAAATTTTCTAGTAGTGAGATCTTATGTTTCAACTTGTAATCAGTATAAATACATGATGAAGGAATATACATTTTTCATTTCATATATTTACATTCTTCACACTTCATGTATAATTTTGCACCCTATCTCAAATGAACTAGCCATGTTTCAAGTAATCAGTGGCCACATATGACTGATGTGTCATACCATGAAGATTTAGACTTTAATCTTTATTCACACAGACCCTGTTTTTTAAATGACAAACACTGTAATTTCGGCAGCTTCGCTGACATTATTACCCAGTAGAAAAGAACTGTGAAGTCTCAGTTGTGTAAATAGTTTTATTTTCTTTATTTGAGCTATAAATATGCTTTTATTTGTTTCCTACCTTTTTGTTTACCATTGCATAATGTCAGAAAAGTGACCACAACTTATAGATCTTCTGTAACCCTAAGAACTTTTGTTGTCAAAAAACAGTGGTTGTTTCTGAATTCATGTAGTTAATCATTCTTGTAAATACTAAGGTGAACTGTTACACAAGATGGGGTTGTCTGTACTAAAATACTGATCCTTCAGCTCTTAGAGTACCTGAGAGCAGCTGGTAAATGTCAGCCGGTATGCCAGGTAGGTTATATAATCTTGTGTTTATCATGGCGTGAAAAGTGGTTGAGAAATACCTAGGGTGACAGAATTATCCTGTGACAGGAATTCTGCAGAGGAGAAGGTATAATCAGTACTTAACTCAGGTTGCGAATCAAAATTAACAACTTCCTCAGCATGCTTTTTGATTTAGGGAAAGAAAGTATTGGTGATGAATTGAAGGTCGGAGATGATACAGACTTTGCTAAGAGAAGTAATGAAAAGAAACATATCCCCAAAGGTAGAGTTTTAATATGAATTGGCCAGAATATGATGAAAGTCTTCCTTTTTCAAGACAGATCTCAAATTCAGTGTTATGATTAATGCCATCACTCCTTTTATTAGGGCTAATTCTAGTAGTGGCTGCAAACTGAGAATGTTAAACTTGTATCATTGAAAGGATAATTAGACACCATAGATGTTACTCCAAGGCCTGATTAATATTTTCAGCAGTACTTGAAGTGCTGTCTTCTAGCATAGATCATTTAAAGGCCTATTATCAAAAGAAGAATTTCGATACTCTGAATCATTAACAATATTTGGCCTTCTCTCATTCATAGAAGACTTTGGAAAGAATTCAGTTTATCACTCTTCATTCCATCAAAATGTATGTATACTTGGTCTGCCAGTGAATCAGGCATTAATAGCCTTTTGCTGGCCCAACTCAAGTTGTAGATGACATGACAAAAGAATTTTGTTAGTCACTATTGCTATCAGCAATGCCTACTTTTTTCTTGGTATGACCTGGGATTAGGTAATAGTCATATGTTTAAATACACTGTGGGTACACCTTTCCCTCAGTTTGGTAAAAAAATAAATGTCATGTGCGAGAAAGTAGAGCTAACCAGGTAATTGAGCTTTGAAGGGGAAGAACAAGGAGATGTTACTTGGCTCTTGTGAGGAGGAGGAGGAGGAGATCTTTGGTATTAGAGTAGCAAATACCGGAGAAGGAAGTGTACGGTTGAGGCAAAAGGAGTGACTGAGCAATGAGTTAACAGAAGCCTTGGAAAAGGAGAGCCTAGTTACCTTTATAATAATGATTCACATTTGGTTTATACCAAAATTACTCTGGCTGAATGGTTGAGCTACCATGTTAAACCCTTGAAATGCTAGGGGTTTTTTTTTAAGTGAAGGTTTTAAAGACCTCCTACAGTGAAAGTAAAGTAAAAGAAATGTTAAAAGATTGTCTAAGGCCACCGACTTTTGGCAGTATTTTCAGAACTTCAACATTTCCCACTGCCTTTCTCAGCAAACACTGACTTCCATACTTGATGTGATTCTTGTACTCTCTGCCCTTCCATCCCCTACCCCATTTCTCTCTTCCTCCTTTCTTTATCTAATACCCCCTGTTATCTTCCATTGTCCCCAAAGTCCATCCTCTCCATTCTCAACTTCGTCAAATACGCCCTGATTATCTGTCCAAGTAAATGACATCTTAACATGTCTTTTGTAAGAGCTTTTTTAAATATTACGTTTAAAAAGAGATGGTTGTCTAATAAATAAGGGGTAATGAAATAAACCAAGTTGTAGGTATGAGTAGTGTTGAATGACAACTCCCTAATCCCTTTAACATTTATTTCTGCCATTTATTTTCATTCCTTTACCATTTATTACTTGCTATGATTAGTAAAGTTTTGCTTTGTGTGGGTTTCTAGGCACATACCTCTTTGATAAAACAAGGAATGCTTGTATAGAAAGCAAATACAAGTGCAGCTGTTGTGGTGCAACCTGGTGTAGGAGGCGCGGAGCTTTACACAACCGGTCTTCCCTGTCCCCTCAGGATTCTTGATGTTACTCAAAAGAATAATGTTTGAAAACCACTCACTTAGAGTACTTGTACAAACATGTTTTTATTTACTTACAGTGTGAACTTAAATTTGAATTGTCTCCCTCAGTTCTTCTATTATTTGAGAAATACAGGAAATCATTCTTTTTCTTAAGACCCAAAGATTTTGTTCTTAGAATTGAATTAAGAGTAACACTGGATTGTATACCTAAAGCTAATACAATGTTAATATGTCAGTTACTTTCAATTTTTAAAAAAGACCATCATTGGAAAGAATGGCATCCAATCTAATTTTATGTTAGCACCAATAAGGAGCATTGTTATTTAGATTTATTTTTACTTTCTAGTCAAAGAAGATTGGAATGTCCGAATTACTAAACTACGAAAGCAAGTAGAAGAGATTTTTAATTTGAAATTTGGTAAGTAAAACACAGTGATTATGTCTTTGTTTAAAAACAAATGAAAGGCGTGTCCTGAATGAATTATAGCAATTGAGGACCTAAAGAAGGAAAGTCCCGAAACTGAGTTTTAGTTTATTTATGCTACTGAATTTGCCACTTAAACCAAACAAGTTACTTTACTTCTCTTGGATTCAGTTTTCTCATGTGTCAAAATGGGAAAGGAAGGGAGGAGTTGGGATAAATCTCAGTTCCACTGTCTGTACTTCTAATCTGGCTAACACCATATGGCAAATAGGTTTCACCATTTGTTTCAACTTAGATTTGTTGACAGCGGTTTCCTGGAGCGCTGTCTTGAGAAGGATTCTGAGGAGGCTCAGCAAGTGTTTCAGTTGATTGGGTGTGTCTGTCATGGAGAAGGAAGTAAGGAGTGAGAGTAATAGCATTATTCCCGGGGTGTTCCCATCTGTCATTTTAATACCTCATATTGACATTTGTGTCCTAGTTCAGGAATTTTGAATACTCTGCCTCTGATCTCTCTAACTCGATGGGTTCTGCTTAGATGCATCAAATGCAACTCTTATTGTTTAAACAGCAAACTTGCATCTAGATGACAACACAAAAGCTGGGTAGGTGCCATTTCAGTGTGGAATGGCTATAGTTCACTTCTGCTCAGAGCACAGAGATAATTTTGACTAACAATATAACCATCCTTTTGATTCGAAGTATTAAAATGTTCCTCTTAAAAGTACTTATTTTTTAGGCGTGTTCTTCAGTTTTTACAATATACTAAGCAAAATGCTTTCATACTAAGTAGATATTACTGGATTGTAGGGAACTTCTGTATAACATATTTGAGACTACCTGGATGTGACTTATTGTGGTAATCATTTTGCAGTATATAGAAATACTGTATCATTGTGTTGTATACCAGAAATTAATATAGTATTGTGTCAGTTATACCTCAATAAAAAATAAACGATTAAAGTTTACCCGCCATAAATTATGTTTTCTTATTATTTCAGCTCAAGCTCTTGGACTCACAGAGGCAGTAAAAGTACCATACCCTGTGTTTGAATCAAATCCTGAGTTCCTTTACGTAGAAGGCTTACCAGAAGGAATTCCCTTTCGAAGTCCTACCTGGTTTGGAATTCCACGACTTGAAAGAATTGTCCGTGGCAGTAATAAAATCAAGTTTGTTGTTAAAAAGTAAGTTCTTTTTTGCTAATGTAGTCATTTCTGAAGTTCAAATGATAAAGTTATATTTATATTTAAATTCTAGCTGCATGTGACAGCTAAGGCTTTGACATCCATGATGTAAAAACATAGCCCTGAGCTACAGTGCTGGCATTGTTCATTGCCTTTGCAAATAAATCTTTTCACATGTACTTGGTTTTTCTCCATTAATACAGGGAGACTTGTATCATCTGCCTCACAATGGTGGTCAGTTGGATAGAGACACTGATGTTCTTAATATTCCTAAATACTTGAATGGAGGGTGAAATGCTAATTTTTATCTTCTCTCTTATTCTGGTTAAACTTTTGGGCAACTGAATTTCAGTGATTAAGTTCCTCATCTACATGTCTCCAGAATTTCAGTAGCTGAAGAAACTAGTATTAATTTTCATTTTCATGAAAGCAGTTATTTACTCTTCCTAAAATCATTTTGCAAGTAGTTAAGGGAAGGAAAAGTGAGAGTTTTTGTTCAGAAAGATTGATATTATTGTTGCAAACAGAATGATTCCGTGATCACCTTTATAAAAACCATTGGTCATGATCATTTTTACCAGTTGTGAAAACCAATATTGTACTGGTTACTGTAATGCTTCTTGGTTTTCTCTCTAGGCCTGAACTAGTTATTTCCTACTTGCCTCCTGGAATGGCTAGTAAAATAAACACTAAAGGTAAGAGATTATGTATACTTTTTATTATACTTCAGTGCAATAAAACATTCTTTATCAGCATTACCTAAGTCATACTGAATCAGTGGCCAATATTTTTAATTTATATTTTAATTAACGGACCTTTTTCCACCCCAAAAAATATTTCATTGAAAATTTCATGTTTTCAATCCTCCTTCATTAATGTTTCCACAGCTTTGTTGAGACTCATGTGGAGGATTACACTACCAGTTTAATTCTTCAAGTTTCTTTGAAAAGAGCCAAGCTGTATGAATTTTAATACCCTGCTCTTATAAAGCATCCTCTCCTGTTTCTTTTACAATATGCAAAAGTAATCATGTGCTTACTTAACATTTACAGCTTTGCAGTCCCCAAAAAGACCACGAAGCCCTGGGAGTAATTCAAAAGTTCCTGAAATTGAGGTCACTGTGGAAGGTAAGGCCAATTTTTGGCATGCTTGTGTTGATTCTCCAGTTCTTCACTAGTTATATCTCTTGATTCTTCAGATTACTATTTATATTTTTATGCAAATGAGTTTTTTACAAAAGTGGTTTTCGATATGAATTAGCTACCTGTGATTACAACTAAGTTTCTGAATGTTTCTAATTGAAATTTTCAAAAGGATCAACATGATGTTTCTTGAGCATATTGTGAACTGCTTGCAAGAAAACCTCTAAAATGCCTTTCTTTCCTAATAACGCAATAGAGATACAGACAGGAATGTATGGAATTTTTTTCTTATCATTTTTTCCTACTTTCAGGAAAGGAAGTTTAGAGATGGTTTAAACAGCAATATCTTGGATTAAACTAGTTTCTTCTGCATCCTCAAGTTCACTCTCTTCTCTCCACTCCCATTGGATCTGTAGGATTCTTTTTCATGTTCACAGTATTAAAGTACTTCATATGATATTATAGACAATATTCAGCCTCCTCTTAGGTGGATAGCACCTTCTGTCTCTTCATTAAGCAAAAGGAAAGGACAACTTCATTAAGATAATTCTTTTTGTCACATGATCTCAAGTTTTATAATCAGAGTTTTCTTGTTGATAGTGAGTGGAACCTTAGTCCATTTAGTTATCTTGTATATTCAACAGAGAACTTACTTTTTCCCATGAAAGGCATCAGGGCTCCTTGGGCAACTTATGGATATCATACACCAGCTTAATCATTTCTGTTAAAAATTTCCAAGAATTAAATTAAAATGTACTCAATTCTTTCTTCTTTTTAAATAAGATCTGAGGAAGATGTCTCTAATACACAAGTTTAGCATACTTTCCTGAAGGCACTCATAAGTAAAAAGTAAGATGCTTGAGGTGTATGTACTGTTAGTAGAAATACACAGATAATGAACAATCAGACTGTACTGTTAGTAGAAATACACAGATAATGAGCAATCAGACAGATCAGGGCCAGAAACCATAAAAGATTTCAACAATATGAACAGTGTGATACTTCATAAAGTGTCGATGGAAGCTCATAAAGAAGGTTACATTTAAATTATGAGTAGAATATCTCCAGGCAGAGACACCGGAATACCATTCCTGAGAGAGAGCCTAGCGTGAGCATAGGTGCTAATTAAATAAGTAACACAGTTTGACTGATGACTAATAATCTCATATTCTCAGGAGCAGTTTTGTATCTTGTTCCAGCTGTACTTGTTAGGAATTTTAAAGGTATCAGTGGTCAGAAGAAGGCCTAGAACCAGCTGATTCTAGTGTCATAATAGTTGTGTTCTTTAAAGGACCAATCCATGTTGTCTTCATTTGATAGATTAATGAGTAAAGTGATTAAGGGAGTAATGGCCTCATAACTTCACTAGGGTCGTGAGATTAGAAGTCACAGAGTGAGTTCAGAAGGAAAGGTGGGGTGGTAAGATGACAGGCTACCATGAAGTTGAATAACACGTGTTTAGGTTAAGAGATAGAAAAGGTGTTTTGCAATATAACTATATTCTTTGATAGGAGTAAGGTTGACATAAAAAAACAGTGTACACCTCAAAAAAAGGAGAGACCGCTGTGTCAAAGAACCCTGTTAGAGCTACAAACTTATTTTAGGACATTCTGAACATTAAGAAAGGCTTAAAACCTATACACAGGATAATATTTAATAAAGGTCACTACAGTTTCTAAACTGTTTTTCTCCTCTTTGACTAGTATAAAGTTACATTGTGTATACAACGGTGTCCTGATCTCAAATTAATCTATGGGTGTTAAATATTAAAGTTGGGGGAAAATGAAACAGTTAATACATACCATTTCTATAGGTACTGTACAGTAATAGCACATTAGAAACAGCACATTTAAAAAAAATAGATTATTTTGCAGTTATCAGTTGGCACACTAGAGATATACTTCTGGAGGTTATTACTCTTATATTTTCAAACTTTTGGTCCATTGAGCTGTTAAAATTTATTTACTAAGTATAAATAAATTCCTGTCCAATTAAATGTTAGGAGAGTTAGTATAATGGGTTAAAATGATTAGGCCTGTAGACATAAGGTTACCAGGTATTCCTTTAGGATTGCAAAAAAAAAAAAAAAAAAAAAAAAAATCACTGCTGCACCTAACAGTGATTTTACAAACAAAGACATATACTCATTTTTCTTACATAAAAATATTTCTGAAGGTTGGTTACCTTCAGTAGTTTAAAAAACTAGAAGAATAGCTTCTCTGTTTCCTCTGGGCCCTGTCTTTATGAGTACAGAATGACCACTCGAGTTCAGCGATCACATCTACATTCATAGCAAGATATAGATAGAAGATATGCAGCCCTGCCTGGACTCATTGTTAGAAAAAGCAAGACACCTTTCCAGAATCCCGTAGCATGTTTTTTTGCTTAAGTCTGTTGGAGGGTAGGGGTGGGGGTGGGAAAGGAGAACTTAAAATAAAGCACAAGCTTTTGAAGCCAATACATTTGGATTGAAATTTTGGCTCTATCAGTTAAGTAAATTACTAAAATCTCTGTTTTAGCTAGTAGATCTGTAAAATGGCAATAAGAGTAGTAGTTAACTCAAGCTATTTTTCAGTTGAGATATAAATCACATAAGTCACCATTTTAAAATACACAATTGAGTAATTTTTAGAATATATATATAAGGTTGTACAACTACCAGTACTGTCTAATTCCAGAACATTTTTATCACCTAGAAAAAAACCATATTCATTCATAGTCACACTCCATCTCCCACCACTGATCGACATTTTTGTTTCCGTGGATATGCCTATCCTGGACATTTCCTATAAGTGGAATCATATAATATTTGGTTCTTCATGACTGGCTTCTTTTATTTAGCATAATATTTTCCAAGTTCATCTCTGTTGTACCATGTGCAGGTACTCCACCCCAACTCTTTAAAAATGGTGGTTAAATATATATGACCTAAATTTTACTGCTTGAACCATTTTTAAGTGTACAGTTTTGTGGCATTAGTACATTCATATTGCTATATAATCATAACTACTGCTCATCTGCAGATCTTTTTCATCTTTCCTACTCACATTCTGTTAAACAGTAACTCTCCCCTCTCACTCCAGCACCTGATGACTTATCCCACAGTAGCTTTTTATAAGTGCACTCTGAATTTAATTTATATAGGTTAAAATACTATAAAATAGTTGTTAATATTTTAAAGTGATTTTACTAGTGAATAATTATGTCTGTATCCAGGAACCTTTTGTCAGTTTAGTGATATGTTTATACCTTTATTTATATTTTGTTTTAAATAATATGCTTAGAAGTGGAATTTTTTATTACTCTAAAAATGCAATTTATTATGTATAATTTATACATGAGAAAATGCACCCAGTTTAGTTATTCAGTTTGAGTTTTGAAAAATGTTTGTATCATCACTTTAGTTAACATATAGAACAATTTCCATCACCCTAAAATGTTTCCCCATGCTCCTCAGCAGTCAGTATCTTGCAAGTCCAGGCCACAGACAACCACTGATCTACTTTTTGTCACCACAGAATACTTCTGCCTATTGTAGAATTTCATGTAAATGGAATATTACTGTATTCTTTTTATGGTTGGCGTCTACTCAGCATAAAGTTTTTAAATTTATAATTGTTGTTACCTGTTGTATTTCCTTTTATTACTGACTATCACTGTCTCACATGGATTCCCCACATTTTGCTTATACATTTGTCAGTGGACATTTGAGTTTATTTCCAGCCTTTGTCTAATAAAGACATCATGAACATTTGTGTATCAAATGTGTCATATGCTTTTCTTCTCATGAGTAGATATTTAGGAGTGGAATTGCTAGGTTTCTATTTTTCTAAGAAACTACCCAACAGTTTATCAATGTGGTTGTATTATTTTATACTCCTGCCAGGAATATGTCGGAATTCCAGTTGCTACACATCCTCACAGTACTTGGTTATTGTCATTTTAAAAAATTTAGCTATTCTTGTCTACGGCCATGCCACCTTGAACAAGCCCAATCCTGGTTGATCTCGGAAGCTAAGGAGGGTCGAGCCTGGTTAGTACTTTGATGAGAGACCACCTAGGAAGACCTAATGCTGTAGGTGTAAAAAAAAAAAAAAAGATTTTAGCTATTCTTCTGGTGTATTTCACTTCAGTATAAACCAGAATTGCAGTTTATTGATTTAGAATATGAACTAAATATTTTAGCCAACTAAATTCTGTCAGCCAATCACAAGTTTCTTCCTGTCTTGCCCTGTTGATATTAAGAAGTTGCTTCAAGAGCATAGAGTTTAAGTAGAGATGTTAGTTGGATGACTTTAATAGCCCATTACAGAACTATGGTTAATGGAATGTACTTATTTCCTCTGTATTATTATTATATATATATCAAGTAAACCAGATTGCTATGCCCAGGTGGTCCAGAAACACTTTGCTTTCATCACTATACTATCTAAGGTAGCTGTGTTTTTTATCCAGGAGTTTTGAGATAAAGAATGTTGAATCTTGACTTTTTATAGGGGATGAGAGATAAATTTCATCTTCATCCCCCATTCACATCAGAAATTTCTAATACTCTTATGGATTCTGAGTCCATATCCAGGTTAAGTTAAGAAAATAAGAGTGGCTATATGTGTGTTGCGTATTTGACATCCATTATTTAGATCTAGGAAATGATTCATCAAAGCTCTGTCCACAAGTATGTCGGGGAGATAATGTAGTGGCGAAGGCCGAGGAGTCAGACTTTGGAGGTTGGTGTTCCAACTCCACCACTTACCAGTGGTGTGATTGACAATAAGTTACATAGTCCCCATGACTCAGTTTCTCCATCAGTAAAGTGGAGATGGTAACGATATCTGTAAAAACTTAATTAATTAATACATATATTTGATATAGTGACTGGTATGTATTTCTAGCTTTTAGTAACATTACTGCAGAAATTATTCATCAAGCAAAAGTCTTTATGTGAAGGATAGCCATAGGAAGTAGATGACTTAATAGAATGATAAATCAGGTGAAAGCCCAGAGCCTATACAAGTATTTTTTTTAATTGGAAAATCCAATTTCAGAATGTATCGTTAGAATGTTGATTATTTTATAAAGAAATCTGAAGATGCTTAATTTCTTATTGTTTCAGCTCTTTTTAAAAATTGTTGACTTACTGCAGATTAAGATAAGTTTATTGTTTAAGCATTAGATGACCTACATCAAGAAGAGTTAGGGCCTGGGGTTTATGAGAATAACTGAAACTAACACTCATTTTCATTTAATGGAAAATAACTAATTACTTACAACATTGTTTTTAAGACGTACTATGAATTCAAAGAAAGAATATGTGAGTCAGCTAGGTAATCCAAAGGAAAACTTCTTAGTGTAGATAATATAATTACACCTAAAGTTGTGTTTATGTTCAAGAGTTGAAAGAAAACCATATAAGCAAACATAGGTAACCAAAAATTACATGGCTCCAAGAGGTCATGGCAAAGCTATTAAGTAAATCGAACGTACCTCAGATGAGCCAGAAAGCTAATTCTGTTTTGGGGAATAATGCTTGATTGTAAGGATGGAAGTAGAAAAATGGATGGAGGTCTATGGAACTAGCAGCAGTGCCTGTTTTTATTGCAAGGTGCTTATATACCGTTTGAACTTAACTTTGTTTGCCAGTATGTGCTAGACTTCAATAAGAATGATTAAATATGTGTGGTGATTTTGTTGTTTGCTTTTTAATTCTTCTTTAGGCCCTAATAACAACAACCCTCAGACCTCAGCTGTGCGAACCCCTACCCAGACTAATGGTTCTAATGTTCCTTTTAAGCCTCGAGGGAGAGAGTTTTCCTTTGGTAAATGTGCAATTTATTTTTTTTATTTCATCATTTTAAATAAAAGGAATTAATAAAAATATTTTGCTAGGTGAATTGTTTTTATAAGTATATATTAGCAGTCAAAGGCACACAGACTGTAGAGTCAGACTGCTTGAGTTCAAATTCAGTGCCATTACAGTTATAATTCTGTGACCTTGGGCAAGCTGCTTACCCCTTCTGTGCCTCAGTTTCCTTTTTTGTAAATGGGGATAGCATTACTTCCTGCTTCATCGGGTTATGAGGATTTTAAATACTAAACCATTTAAAGGGTGGAATTATACCTGGCACATACATAGTAGATACTGTAATTGTCTTTTGGGAGATTTGTTCTGCTTTGTTTTTTAATTTGCTCTAGCATATGTCCTTTATTTGTAGCCAACATATTAGTAATATAATAAAACATTTTAATAATGTGTCAAGATTAAAGTAGTTATCAAGACATGACTATTAAAAACTTGCGTATTTTCTTATACTCCTTAAAGATAGGCAATAAAATAAGATGAAAAATCCTGATCATGGTTGTGTATTGGTAAATGTTACTAACAACTTAACTATTTTGTTTTTTTACATGCAGAGGCATGGAATGCCAAAATCACAGACCTAAAACAAAAAGTTGAAAATCTTTTCAATGAAAAATGTGGTAAGTTTATTTTGAAGCATTATTATTAAAATATAAGGTAGCTTTTTAAAAACTTTATTATTAATTTCAGATACACAGTATATTGGTTAGATGTTTATATAGTTTATAAAACGATCCCCCTCATTGCTCTTTCTCTCTAGCTCTCCACCTAGTCATTACATTAATGCTGCCTGCATTCTCTTTGCCGTGCTCCCCATCTGTCAACTACTAATTTTAACTTCCTTAACTCTTCACCCCATTTTCCCAGCCCTGCAATCCTAAGATAGCTTTTTTAAATAGAAGAATGTGAGCAGAGTAAAATGTTCAACACTTAAATTATGCTGTTGCTGGAGGTGTATGGGTTTTACAGGCATGAATTTCATAACCTTTCCTGCTTTTCTGAGCACCAAGAAATTTAAGAAATTTTTAAAAATTAAAATCAATGTGATTTTTTAAAAAGAATGTAATTTTAGTAGCCACGAAATATAATGTAAAATATGTATTTTTAAAAGGTTTAGTTTTTAAAAAGTTACAAATATGAGAAATGTATGTGTGTGTTTTATAGGTGAAGCTCTCGGCCTTAAACAAGCTGTGAAAGTGCCATTTGCATTATTTGAGTCTTTCCCAGAAGACTTTTATGTAGAAGGCTTACCGGAGGGTGTGCCATTTCGTCGACCATCTACTTTTGGCATTCCAAGGCTGGAGAAGATACTCAGAAATAAAGCCAAAATTAAGTTCATTATTAAAAAGTAAGGAAATAAGATGAATTGGTATTGACCGTGAGTTGAGACTGTTTGCCACTGGAAGATGGGTGCATGGATTCACCTTTGCAGCAGGGCCAACTTAACCCTAGTGTCAGAAAGGCTCTTTTAGGCTGTACTTTTGTATATCTTTTAAATTTTCCATATTTGGTTAAAAGAATAAGGAAGGCTCTGGCTTATCAGAGGAGTGACAAATTGATTTTGTTAAATCTGCCCATGGTCATATTTTTAATGGTGATGCTGATGTGATCTAAGCAGTGGTTCAGTTTTATAAAATCCTTTTATTCCTCCAACTTAAATAGTATTTTAAATTTCTCTCCTGTTTACTTGGAGATATATGAATTAAGTCAACACAGTTGAAATAGATGGGAATAGTTAGAATTAGAAAATACATATTTATATTCAAAAATTATTTAAAATTAATTGAAATGAATTTTAGGTTTTGTTAACACTTATTTTTGAGTCACCTAGAGATGTTGTTAGATAATCAAAGCTGACATTGCCAAGCATGTTGGTCACCTTTTGTACTTTTGTCCAGGTCTGTAGAGGTGTGGCCTCTGCTCCCCCTTCCTGATACAGAAAGACTCCTTTGCTTAAGTTTTTACTGCCTGTCTTAAGTTTCCATGGTACTTGCATGCAGGGTGCTTCCTATTTCAATTCTCAAGTCTAGCACTGAATATATTCAGGGTATCTTGAAACCTGGGAAGAAGAAACTATTTAAATTAGGTAGGGCTGAAGTAGATGTTATAATTAGTCTTTTTGTGTGTGTTCCTTTGGAGAAACTTGCTTAATTTTTTAATGTTTTACTTTTGGATCATTAGCACACATGTTTTTTCTTTTGTTTTTAGGCCTGAAATGTTTGAGACAGCAATTAAGGAGAGCACCTCCTCCTCTAAGAGCCCTCCAAGTAAGTGTTCTTGCTACAGAAAACATACTGTTAGAAATTTGTTTTGTAGCAGTGGTTAAAAAATTGTTTAAAGAATAGCTATTGAGATAAAACCAGGAAAGCTCATTCAGAATTGGGGTTGTGACTAGTTTATGATTTCAGTCCTTTGATAATTGAGAATCTGTATGTGACTGATGCTGTACTAAGCATCAGAAGGAAAAGGTTAAAAACAGTCTTTCATGAAGCTTAATGATGCTGAATGACAAAACATTCCATGAAAAAAAACCTTCAACAAAAGTTGGGTTAAAATAATATTATTGTGTAGTCTGAATTACAAGCACATTATTAGAGAAGATATTATATTTTGTACATGTTATAATCTTAAATTTCTATTTTAAGGAAAAATAAATTCGTCGCCCAATGTTAATACTACTGCATCAGGTGTTGAAGATCTTAACATCATTCAAGTGACAATTCCAGGTATGATTTCTCTGCCTTTAGCATAGTTTGTGGAGTGTTTTCCTATTCAGTTTTTTTCACTTTCATGATAATGGTAACTGGAATTTGCTCCAGTCATTCAAGGATGTCAAGTATATAGCACATTGCTGCATTCTCTTCCCTGCCCCCAACAAATTGTTAACCAAGTACATTACCTTGTCAGTTTATTTCTAAACAGCTCTAGGCATTAATGGACTTGCCATGTAAAACCTGTTGACCACCCAGATGCCTAGTGTGTTTAAAAAATCAGTATAAAGCAGTAGGTAAAACTTTTTATAATAAGAATAAAGCTGTAGCATTGTTATTGGTGGTGGCGTTTTTGTTAAATTGTTTGGTTAAATCATTTTAATCTTGACCTGTTTAAAATAAATATTCCAAAAAGTGAGTTATACATAGCACCTAAAAATTTACTTGGAATTAAAATGGCATTATTAAGTTTCATGTTTTAACTGTTTTTAGACGATGATAATGAAAGACTGTCTAAAGTTGAAAAAGCTAGACAGCTAAGAGAACAAGTTAATGACCTCTTCAGTCGAAAATTCGGTAAGTTTTTCCTTTGTATAGTGCAACTTGCAATAAGCAAGGAAATTTTGTTTCAGTGTTATTTTAACAGTAAATTATGCTCAGATAGTTGTAATCTTCCTGTAAAAAAAGGAAACAAAATTATAAGTATTTTGGTTTTGCTAAAGCTCTTTAGTAGAAAACATTAAATGTATTATATTATTGATAATGGTCAATATCAAAGTGAATAAAATTAAAGTTTATATGTAAGGTTGTTTGAATTGTACAAAAACCTTAGTTAACAGCGGAAGAAGTCTTTAAAATAAACGTTGACCATGTGCTTTTTAAAACATTCCCTAAGGTGATAGATTAATCTGTGCTTTTATGCTGTTTGTCTCATTATAGGTGAAGCTATTGGTATGGGTTTCCCTGTGAAAGTTCCCTACAGAAAAATCACAATTAACCCTGGCTGTGTGGTAGTTGATGGCATGCCTCCTGGAGTGTCATTCAAAGCTCCCAGCTACCTGGAAATCAGCTCCATGAGAAGGATTTTAGATTCTGCTGAGTTCATTAAATTCACAGTCATTAGGTGAGTGAGAGAGTTCTCTGCTTGGTCATAAGAATGAACCTGCAGATCATGATGCTAAGTCATCCTCCAGAAGGTAGTCATATGTAGTAATAGAATCAAGTTTACCATGTAATGAAACGAACAAATAAAATACTTTAGTAATTATACTGTTAGATTCTCTCCTCTCTGTGCTGATTCTTTTAATTCTCCAGTTTTTAAGGCAAGGTGTTAGCAAACCATGGCCTGCCTATTGACCAGATCCAGCCTGCCTCCTGTTTTTATAAAGTCTTGTTCAAACACAGTCACATCCATTTATTTACATATCGTTGTCTGTGGCTACTTTCATGTTATAGTGGTAAAATTGTTGGGGCAAAGGCAATATGGTCTGTGCAAAGCCTTAAATATTTATTATCTGGCCCTTTACAGAAAAATTTTGCCAGTTCCTGTCCTAGGCGTCTCAGGAATTCTATCCTAAGGCAGCTGGGTCATTTCTGTTTCTTCGTCTGTACGATAAGATTGTAAATGTTCCCTTTGAGAGCATCAGCTCCTTATCCACAGAGTAGGCATGATGATTATACCCACCCTTTAACAGCATTATGAGAATTACATTACTAGTATGTGCTTATCACAGTAAGTATTCAATACATGTCCTCTTTGCTATCCACCTAAGGAAAAAGTCCCAAGGTATCTTCACTCTTCTCTTCTAACTCACAGAAACTTGGCAATCAATAAATCTGCCCTAGTCAGTTCATTATCAAGTTCCCACTGTCTCAGGTATAAAATACTTAGCACTACATTCAGAAATAGCTAATATATTACCTTCCCAAGGCTTTTTCTCATCCAGTCCCATCTTCTGTCATTACCCTTTCCCTAAAAATTCCATGGTTTTGTCCCACTTAACTAATGTTTACCCAGAGGTCTGAGAAAAGGCCTACTTTCATTAAACCATTTCATTAGAATTACTCTATTCCCTTTTCCTTGTTCCTATTTTTTGTTCTTCTACCACTTTTAGTGTAACATTTTCTAATGATGTTCCATATTAGCTCTTCATTTATTTTTATATTTATCGATTAAAAAGTATAAGATTAAAAAGTAGTAGATAATATTTTTCATTTTATCACTTGTGACGGGTTAAATATGAGTTGTGTAAACTGAATATACTTGTAAATTCTTGTAGAGTGAAAATAAACTTATAATTTCTTTCCTTAGACCATTTCCAGGACTTGTGATTAATAACCGTGAGTACTTCATAAGTCTTGTTTTCTTTTCTGGAATGTGAGAAGGTGGGGTGTGTACTCATGCACTTAGCTCACAGAGCATAAAATTTTATTTCACATGTAACAATAACCATGCAAATGCAGACTCATTTTTAAGTTTAGCCCTCAGTGTTAAAACACCAGGCACTTTCTAGATGTAAAATTGGGCAAGTTGCTTAACTTTTAAAATCTCAGTTTATTCATTCACAAAATGGTAATGATAATAGTACCCATTTGGGGAGTTTTAGAGCATTTTAAATGACTCATGTCAGGCATCTAAAACAGGGGTCAGCAATCTCCTGCCCATGCTTGTAAATAAGTTTTATTAAAACACTACCAGGCCTATTTGCTTATGGCAGCGTTAAGAAGTTTGCAATGGAGAATTTGTGACCTGCAAATCCTAAAATTTACTAACTGGCTCTTTATGGAAAAGTTTGTTTATCCCTAACTTAGTGCCCGGCCTTAGCGTATATCCTCAGTAAATAGAATCTATATTTGTTATTATTACTACTACTGTTGTTACTTTTACTGTTGTTACATAATTGCTGTGTTGGAATAAGTAGTAGTCTTTTAAATGGGATTTATCTTACTTCTATTAATATTAAGCATAGCATCTGGTAGACAGTTATGCTCCTATTGTTGCATGAACAGATTGAAGTGTTCTTCCAGTTCCCTGGTGCTCACATTATTTTAAACAGTGTTTTTAGCGAAACTTAATTGTGCTAGAATGTTTTATGTTTTGTATACTTTATTAAACTTTGTAAAGTGAGAATGATTCTTTTTTAATACCATTGGCATTTCAGTTTTTTTTTCCGATTGGTGTTATTATTCTAACTCTTTAAAATCCATTGAATATTCACTCTATAGTTTATTAATTGGGAAAGTATAAGCCTCTTTAATTTCATGTTCAGGAGTTTTCAGTGACCATTGAGCAGCAGAGCCTTATGAATTGGTTTGCCCCCCGACCTGAGATATGTGCTCTCATTACACCTGTTCCCTGCCATTCTGTACTTCTTCACACTGTTGACCCTGTTCTCTGACTTTAATTTGTCAGGGTCATGGATTTGGTTACATCTCTTCTGCCTCCAAGTTTTGAGTTCTGCTTTATCATAAAATTTATTCATTTGTTTGTACTCCCAATCCCTGAGTTCTTTTTTTTATGGATTCTGTTTTTAGTATATCTTCTCTTTTGACCAAGTATGTTAGTACCTGGTAATATCAGTCATTAAAGAGAGGTATATCTTACTTCATAGATTTTAAATCATCTTTGTGACATTTAACTTTAACCACACCAGGGAACTTTGTTCATTTAAAGAAATCCCATGATCGTGTTTTTTTTTCCTTTCAAATTTTTTTATTAATCTCAATTCACCTGTCTCATTTGTAATTTTTAGTTTTAAAGAACATTATGTTTTAAGCGTTTTCTGCCCCCTTTATGTTTAAAATGTTTAATTTGCTCTTATCCTTATGCAGTAGTCTATAATTTTGTAGTAATTATTATGAATAAGTTACTTTGATAGGACATACCAGAATTCTTAATGTTTGTTCCCTTCTTGTCATACGGAAAATAGTGCCTATTATGACAAAATTAGAATATCAAAATAGAGAATGTATGTAAAAATGCTTTTAAAATGTCACAGCATGTCATTAATTATTAAACAAATTTGCTTTATTTTCAGAGTTGGTTGATCAGAATGAGTCAGAAAGCCCAGTGATCCAAGGTAAATTAAACGGGGTAAAACATAGAAATATTCCTACTTTTTCAGTAAAATGGATTAGATAAGATTGTGTGGCCTTACATTCCTACATTTGCCTAACTTAAGGAGTCAGTTACACAGAACACACATGTGTATACACACACACACACGTAGACTTTGTTTCTTTGACTCCTATGTTTGAAAACCTGTATAATCTCAATCTGTAGGTCCTGATTGAGAACTGGACCACATGCCATTTGATCCCACTGTCCTAGGTCAGGTAAAATAAGTCAGGAACCTTAAAACCAATGGCGTAGAATGTAATTTTTGAGTGAGAAGGTCATCTTTTAACTTTACTCTTTATGCTGTTTGTTTCTAGTGGTAGTTGTCAGCCAAATTGTGCTAGGAAGAAATGCATATATTATACTTTTGAAATTTTCTTAGAAAAAGATTGGACCTACTATGATGCGTTGAAAGTAATGAAAAGCTTTTATTTAAAGGGAGCTCACAGAAGAAAGGGAGGTGGGAAGATATAAAGAAAGAGCTTCTTTCACGTTAGAACTGTGCTAATTAAGATTATTATTTAAGACTTCGCTTTTGCTTGTATATGCTAACTTAAAAAGTTTTAGAAAAGTAGAATTTTGAAGATTTAGTTGAGTAATTGTGTGTTTAGTCCCAAGAACCTGTGGCTCTTGTTTCATCCTCGGCTTGTGATTTGTGTTGTCTGCAGAGCTTTCTCTCCTCTTTCTCCCTCTGACTCTTTAAATAATTGAAAGCCACTTTTGAACAGTGTTACAGTAAATCTTTTCGTGTTTCTCTTCAGAATCAGCTGAACCAAGCCAGTTGGAGGTTCCTGCAACAGAAGGTAAAAAGGGTAGTCTGGTCGTCAAAAAATGAAGTTCCTTAAGACTTTTACTAGGACAAAAGACTAATTGTGTTTTTATATCTTTTAAACTAGAACTGTAGTGGTTTTGTTCTTTTGTTTTTGGGTAAATTGGATTTGTAGCTTATGCCCAGAAACATTGTGTTCAGAGATGACTCATGGGTTCTTTTGCTCCATTTCCCCTAAATGACTCTTCCTGAATTCTGAAACAGTGAAATGACTACTATATAACCTTGATAGTGCTCAATTTTTACATACATAAGTAATAAGATGTTTGCTGCTTTGAAAACATAGTAGCAAATTTTAAAACACTGCTAGAGAAACATTGCTGAAATCTCTGAAGACATTATTTTTAGTGCCTTGTTATTTAAATCATATTA
Organism: Eidolon dupreanum; assembly: GCA_028627145.1. NCBI lineage: Eukaryota > Metazoa > Chordata > Mammalia > Chiroptera > Pteropodidae > Eidolon > Eidolon dupreanum. The sequence goes on along the minus strand of CM053501.1, from coordinate 21,642,118 downwards.
GTAAATAGTTTAGTATGAGTGGATTTATAATTGAGCAGGTTTACATTAATAATACAATGAAACGGTTCCCTTTTGTTTTTCTTGATAGAAATAAAGGAGTCTGATGGAAGCTCTCAGATCAAGCAAGAACCAGACCCTACGTGGTAGACCTCTTCTCTCCTAGGGTAACTCAACTCCTGTGTCTGGGATGCCATGTAGTGTCCATCTGAACCCACCTGCATATTCATAAGCTAATTCGTTTTCCCTGCTTCAGCCATAAATGGTGACCTCACCTTCAGGGCATGTGAGGTCCAAGTATAAGCTGTACCACATGGTTTGAGCTAGAAGATTCAAGCAAAGATTTTCCTTGGATGAATATATGTTTGTCAATCAAAGATGTAAACATACTTTTGCCTTAAAAGGAAAATATTTTGTTTTAGTCAGCAGGATAAATCTTGTCCTCACCATTGGAATTCACTGAGTCAGTATTACTACACTGACTTTTCCCCTGATCATAATGGTAGTATTTGCAGAGTCTGGCTGAGCTGCACAGTCCATTCATTGTGCTTCTTGCATAGTTAAGTTACAAGCCTGATCCTATTATTCCAGACTTCTTAAATTTGGCCAGGTTGGTAATAGGAGTTACTAGATTGGGAGTCAGCAAAACGTGGTTTTCATTTCTGTTGAATTTCACTAAGCCTGAGCTGTTGAATGTTTAGGGAATAGTTAACAAGACATAGCTTGACAGTATTGATTTGTACCTGACAAGGCATTTTTTTATACTGAGACTTTTTTTGTCATGCTATTTGCTATATATAATCAGTTCATGGATTTAAGTGCTAAGTTGTGATATGTGTGAATGTTAAATTTCGATAATTCGATTAACCTGTTTTCTTGTTTGTTTTCTCTCCTGTTTTAGCTTAAAGTATCAGTGGGTGAGAAGAGCTTTTCGGACCTGTTACTGCCCCAAGCTGTGTAATATACTTGTATAACAGAAATACCTTCTATACAAACCTTTTTTTCTACTTTTAGATAGAAATGTCTACTTTTTCAGCAGTTCTGTGAATTGAATTAAAGAGCAGAGTGACTGTAGATTTGGAATGGCTGGTTTACTTTGGAATGTATTATAAGGATTTTACAGCAATGCTGGAAAAACGACAGGGAAAATGACAGGGATGAATCTCACCAGATTTTTTTTATGGATTCAGCAGAGCCTTCAGCTATGGTGTTTATTTTCCAATCAAGTGAAGATATCTCTTACTGGAACATCTCAGCTTCTGCAGTGAAGAAAACACCTGTGATAGTTTAGTTCTTTAGTTTTTCTATTTGAAAAATCATTTAAATGATCCTTTTGTTCACGGCTCTCCTTAATGACTGAGTGAACAGTTAGTATCTGTATATTTGACTAAACCTTTTCCTAAGCTATCTATCATGGTTCATACGTTTTTTATCATAATTAAAAAACAACCATCTGGATTATCTTAATAGCCGGTAAGAGGTCAGTATCTCAGTGTGTGGCTTATAGATGGAATACAGAGAACCTCTTCCATATTTACTTTTCATCCAAATAAAATGCATGGTGTACCAGAAGTTTAAGATCAGGTATGACTGTTTGGGCAAGCTAAATGACACTAAAGCCTCACTATCATGTAACCTGTTGTGGTGTGGATTTCTTTGGAACACTGTTCCAGCTTGAATCAATCTCAAGGGGTTTTCATTGCCGTCATTATTTTATAATTCTACTTGTAAAATTGAGGCTCCAGTGTGGGGAATGAAGGGTCACAAGCTAATTATGCACCCACTGATATTCTGCGCCATTTGTAGGAGAATCTTACATGTGTTGAGATTTCACAGACAATAAGAGTTGTAAAATCCAAGCTATATGAAAATCTAGAGTATGTGATGGCATAGAGTGTTCATTAGCTTTATCACAATATTCACAATGGAGAATTATATTACATGGTAGCAGAAATAGGCATTTTTATGTGTTGCTTATATTTTACCTCAAATTAAAATGTAGATATAGGGTAATAAATAAAATCCATCCATGCCTTTCACACACTAATTCATTTCTTTCTAAGGTGTTTTCATGATTATGTGTGGGAAAACTTGGGGGTGGTCGGTGGTAGGTGGAATACAAAATGAGGGTTAGGTTGGCACTGTTTGAAGGCTCAGGTCCTCACAAGGACACCATCGTTCATGGTGTTTCTGAGACCATTGTGCATCTAGTTCGAGCTGAGTCTGGAGCCTCCAACTTTTTATCTGTGACATGCCAACTGTGTGCAGCTGGAGTATGATTCTGAGGTCAGAGTCCCACCCCAGGCAGAGCACATACATTAGCTCCTCTTGTGTACAAATTACATTGGCGCCAGAGACAATTCTATTGTCTCAGCATAGCCCTCTGCCTCTCGTGTACTCTACAGATTTGTGCTCAGGAAAACCAATTTGTTATTAATCTACCAAGACATTAGGAGGAGATAAAGTATACAAAACCATGGTGTCACTCACACCTCCCATCCCAACTACTGGAGAGTCATGTCCATCCAAAGGCTGCTTTTAAAAAGGGAGTTAAGCTCTTAATACGTAACTTTTTTTTAACAAAAATTTTGTGGGATCATAGACTTAACCAAGGATATTTGTTTTCTTGTCCAGTATATCCAGTATGAAAATTATATAACTGTGCATACACATTTTTTTATGTGTACTGTTAAAGCATTTTTTTAAAATGTTCTCCACATCTGCCAAGTAGACCAGTTCCTGTACACAGCATGGAATCAGTGCTACATCCTCCACATGATAACTTTTTTAAAGTTTAAGGAATGCTCTCCTGCCCTATTCTGGCTCTCCTCTAAAAAACAAGCTTAATTTCTTCAAGAAATGTTGAACGTCAGGTAAGGGGCACTGTGCTGCATTTGTCTTCTGGCACAGTGTGGCGGTGGACTGTCATTCCTGTTAACGTACTGTCTCCCGAATCGTAATGTGTCTCAGTCTTTACCCTCTTACAGTCGTGTGTTTCCAAGGAAAGCCTCCCTTAGAACAGCTCTGTTCCTGGCAAGGTGACAACCTTACCAGATTGCCTCCTTACCTGCAGTGGTAAAATAAGCCCTGGTTCCAGTGCTGTGGGCTTGTTTAAAGGTGGGTGGCAGTGTCACCCTGGCTTGCTGAACCAGTGCCCAGGAGCAGTCTGTAAGATGAAGCCTTCAGCTGCCTGTGTTAATGAATAGGTAGTGCATCCATAAATGAGAAGACAAATAGCATGATTCCTTGTGGAGATTAAATTTGCCCACCAAGATCTTTATGAGCTCAATAAGGACCAGACTAAAAAACAAAATACAGGTCCAGTAGGTCTTATCAGTAATGCAATGTGCTTAGTGTTTCAGAAACAACATCCTGATTTCATAATAGTTCAAGGTTAAACATTATTTTACCAGGGAATGTAGTGACTGAAAACAGCCTTCATGACCAAATCTAAGCTTCTAGACAACTGTTCTCGAGTATATTTTCATCAGAATAAAACCAAAGAAATACGTATATAGTACAAATTAAATTGTCAGTGGAGCTGGGCTAAATGCTGCCCTCATTTCAAGCTCTAGACCTTCCAGGGTGGGGAAAGCAAAGCTATATCCCTGGAGCAGCCTCTGTCCTTAGGCTGGAGGGCAGGCCTGAGTGCATGCATCTGTCCTTTTCCCAGGTACTGAGATTCGAAATAATGCACAGAAGCTTGCCCTTTCCAGCAGTAGGCACACCATAAGTTAACTTGATTTTTTCCCCCATTGGTTTAAGCCACCTATGGTATGTGAAGTGAGGTTAGGTGTATTTACTGTTCTCACAGGTGGTATTACCAAGGTTGCTTTGAAACTTAGGAAATGAAGACAAGTAGTTGTCCCAGTCTCTTTCTCCTCTCCTCTCTTCCCCACTTTCCGCCCTCTTCCTGCTCCTCTCACTCTTGAGACTGTGGGCTCTGACTTGAGTCCAGGTCTGTAACACTCAGTCTTCCCGCACTATAGCAGGCAGCTCTAGTTCCCTTTTGAAGTAAGTTAGCCCCTCTCTGCTTGCTCCCCCCCCCCCCCCCCAGGGACCACAAGAGAAGGAAGATTGGCCAGATCTTTCCAGTTTCTACTTAACACTGTCCTGAAATTCAGGGGACTTGCATGTGGCTTAACCGCTGGTGGGCAGATGGTTATTCACACCAGGGGGCCTGCCTGGAAACACACAGCCCAGTACTTGTCTCCTTCAGCTGAAGCCCTGTTTCTTCACTGGTATGTGTTTGGGAGACGAGTTCTCCAAGGGATGCCTTGGTTTCCCCAGAAGGAAGGAGATGAGATTTTAGGAATTTTATGTGACCTATGGGGCCACTTTAGTGCGTTAGCTCTACCCTGTGCTGCTCAGACCTGTGCTCATTCCAGTGGGTTGAGCATAATTTTTTTTTCTTCTGTTTTGACCTCTACAGGAGTTGTTCTCTCCAGCTCCTGCAGTTTGGATTCTGTTTTACTCCAATATGTGACAAGACGTAATTAGCTTTCTGTACTTCAAATCATGGCTGTAAACCTTTTTGGTTCAAAGAACAGATTTGAAGCAGGTTTTAGCTAATTGTAGAAATCGAGTCCCTAGGAACCTGGTGGCCTGTTACTGAAAACAGTTGAGTGGACCCAGCCTTGCCTGGCTGCTCCAGAGGGGCTTCCTCACCTCTAGAACTCTTGAAAACAGCAAAGGAGGGTTGATTCGCTCATGGTTTTCCCCAGCAACAATGCCTTGTGTCTCACCTCCCCCCTCCTGACCTGCCTCAACGCCAACCACACATACCTGTGGTTTTATTTTGAGGAAGTGTCAGAAAGTTAACCATAGAAAGTAAGCTATGATACAATACCCATTTGTAAAGGTGTTTCCTGCCGGATTTCCTTCTCAAGAGGCAAGAGTAGGTGGTTGATGGGCATTTTGTAGTGTCAACATCATGCGTGGTCTCGAGGCCGCTCGTTTGAAGCCTGCAATGCTTCAAATTCTATAAGGCATGATGACTTCTCAAAACCATGCCCTTGGTAGCACCTGAGAGGATATGGTGAGTGTTCCACTCATTTCAGTAAAAACGGGTAGGCCCACCCAGAGGCAGCAGAGAAACAGAAGGCCCACCTCCTAGATTGTGAAAAGGTCTATTCATCCTCTGCAATTTAGACTAAAATTGTCCTACCCTCTATGACGAACAGTCTATATCTAGGGAAAATCCTTGATAAAAGCAAGTGCAGGTTTCCAAAAGGGCAGGGTTAGAGCAGGTGTATGCTGTACGGTCATAAAGCCATAGCAGGTGTTGACTTTTTTTGGACTTCAAGAAATGAGCTTCAGTCTCACAGGTATCATTTTTAGCCTGGTTCTTGCAAGATGGCATGACCAGCCACTTCACACATTTGTAAGCCACCTTTCTGCAAGGGACCTGCCTCCTCAGTCCAGATATGTGTTTCTGCTCTCTTGTATTCCTTTGGGATTGGCAGAAGTTCTGAGCCATTGGCAAGTCCCAGTCTGACTTCATCAAACTGCCAGGTGACTTTCCTGCACTCTGTCTCGGGGTTGAGGGGTGTAGAAATGGCCTCCCAGCCCTGGTGACTGGATCCAGAGACATGGTTTACTCATTACTGGAATTAGTTTCAAGTTCAAACATCACAAAACTCCCTGTGGTTGCAGCTTGCTGCCCGATTTAGCCTTGGTGGTTGGTTGATGAGTTTGAATAACCACAAGACACATCTGGGCTCACTTAGCAAGGAAAAGTGGAGGTGGAACAGACACAGGCCAGGCCCTGGGGCCTCCCTGGTGGCCCTGGCTTTGGAGCAGACTGACTTGCAGTCACCATTCATTAGATACTCACCAAGGGCCCAGTTAATGTCAGGAGCTCTGCCAGACGCTGCAGTGCAGTGAGACACGCTCAGCTCTGCCCTGCCCCCAGGACTCCCAGGCTCCTGTTATGATCTTGCTGTCTTCAGCCCAACCTGGTCTGGGAAAACCTCCATCCTACCCACTTTAGGGCCTGCCCTCTGCTCCATGCCCAGGCAGAGCAAAGACTAAGCTCTCCCAGCTGTAGACAAGTGCAGCCCACACTTCCACGCACCTCTCCACCTACAGTTCTCACAGGGAACACAAGCCTGTTGTGTGGGGTCCCGAGCCTTGCGCAGGTGGTCTCAGCAATCTGGAATGCCTGTTCTTGTGGGACACAGTAACCCCAGAAGTAGAAACACTCGTTAGTGCCATTTTACGGGTGAAAAAACAGGCTTCATGCTTGAGTTAACTTCCCAAGAAGCACACAACTAGTGGAGTCACGGTTCCAAGCAGGTTCATGAGTGTAGGGCCACCATGCCCATAGCCAGTGGTGTGTGTGCATGTACTCCCATGTCCCTGGGCCAAGGGATGAAGGAATTTCCACAATGCGTGGATCCCACGGGTGGGACACAGGTGTGTCCTCAGCCTGTCTCTCGAGTGTAGGCACCTGGTTCCCTTCTGATGAGACTTCAAGGTCCATCCCTGACCCAGCCATAGCCCATTCCTGGTATGATTTTGCTGAGAAAGGAAGACTTGATGTCCATCGGGAAACATCATGAGTGGCCTGCATTTCTACAAAGAGACCCTGCTTGCTGTTAGAGCCTCAGCCCCACACAGCCAGTGTCACCACCAAGTGGCTCCTCTGGCTACCAGTCAGCAGTGACTCAGGGACCATATTTACTCTAGGCTCCAGGCGAGAACTGGCTCTGTGGGTTGGCCCTGGACGCCTTCATCACAGAGCCTGGTATGGGGATTCAGGCTGTTTTTGCTTGAGAAGTGGCAGGAGGGCTTTAAGTTAGACTTGGGGAAGAACTGTCGCATAGTGAGGGCTGATTTGTTCCAATCCTGGGAAACCCTAAAGTCCCTCTTCTGTGACCTGACAGAAGGTCACAGAGGGCAATACCTGGCCTTCAGGCTCTGATGCCAAACTCCCCTCCATACAGCCTGTCTCCATGGCCCAGCCTTGGGGATTTCCTGGTTGAGGAACTGACTAGCCCAACCCATCTGGGTAAGGCCTGAGGCTGGAGAAAATGGCATCTAGAGAAAAGTGAAAATTCTTGAGGCCAGGCTGGGAAGCCCTGCCTCCTCTCCACTCTGGCTTGATGTGAGCATGTCCCTCTTTTAGAGTGTTCATGCAGGCTGGCTCCTCCCTTATGAACGCCTCAATCATTGTTCATTCACATATTCAAGAATACGGCAGGGAAGCCCTTCCTTATTGCTGATTCCCCGTGTTCACGTTCCAGCTCTTTGCTTACCAGTTGTGACAACCTATTTACCTCTGTGCCTCAGTTTCCCCACCTACAAAGTGGGGATGATAATTGTACCTACCTGAGAGCCTCAGTTGTGAGAATAAGATGTAGTCATAGATAGCACTCCTGACCAAGGGTAGGTCCTCCTCTAGACTCAGTGGGAAGCGGAGGGATTCTGGGGGCTCAGTGTCGTTCTCATACCAGATGATATATAACTAGATATCGCTTTATTATAACCAAAATTTTATAATGATCAGTTAAATTGTACATTTTCCTGCAATTTTCTATTATTTCACAATTTAAGTTTTAAAAGTTTAAAGTTGGTATTTTGTGCCCCTCAATCTTATATTTATTCATTACCTTCTTCATTTTTGTTTCTTCTTTTTAATCATTTGAACACTCACTTATTTCATCCATGCATTAAAGTAAATCCTATCATTCTGACAAAAGGCTTATGAGCCTGCTGACAGAGGTCACTCGAAGGTAAAACATGAATTCCTGTCACTTCATGCTTTGGGCATCTCTTCTCTGCTGAGTGCCATGTGCCGTGTGAGGAGCAAGGCAAGCCATGGGGAGGCCACAGGAGGGAAGTGGAAAGGTAGCAGCTGATGGCCTGGGGCCGCTGCGGCTGGAGTGCACAGGACAGGGCAGCCTGGCCAGGCAGTTATGCAAGAGTGGAAAGACCACTGGGAGGAAGGGGAGGAAGTGCTGAGGGTCATAGACCCTGCTCCCATGAGGAGGTCCTGCTTGCAGCAAGCCCTGCTGGCTGACTTCATCTACCCTACCCTCACTATGCCCAAGTGAGCAATGCTGTGAGTCTGGCGTCTGTGCAGGGACCTCAAGGCAACATCGTGGGGCAGAGAAGCCCAGAGGCAAGCTGAGGGTCCATCATGGATGGGACATTTACTGAATAATTAAGACAGCTGCTCAGCAGTAAGCCAAGTGCCCTGTGCTGCCAGGGGCCACCCTCCTGACATGAAGTTAAGTGAGGACAATCATTCATCATATGACCCCACTCAATCTATTCTTTGTTTTCAACATTTTATTAAAGTAAAACATACAGAATAGAGCCATCTACAAGCCTGCTGGGCTATGTTAATTTTCAGAAAGTGAGCACACTTGTGGAACAAATGTTATCAAGAAAAGGTCCATCACCTGCCACCTCCTGCTCCCCTCTAGATACTACTGAACCCCCATCCCTGACCCAGGTCATCTGGCTTCCAACACCGTAGACTGGTTTGGGGAGTTGTGAGCTTGGTATAAGTCTTCTGTAGGTGTACTTTGCACTTGCCTTCTCTCTCCCACCACATCGTGTCTGGAAGTTTCATCCTTGTGTGGGATTTCCTTCTCATTACTGAGTAGTGTATCCTTCTGTGTGGGAAAATCCTAGGTAAGTAAATGAAAATGACCAGAGAAAGAACTTGCAAGGCTGGTCACACCCAAGGCTGGTGACTTCCATGATGGGGAAGGAGGGCAGCAGTGACCGGAGGGGACCTGCCAAACAAATCTTTCTGAGCTGGGTGTCAGTCCTTGCCCACAATATTCCAAGGGGACCATGACTCTGAGTGCTTTCAGTGCCAACTGCCTTTGCCATGTCTCTCAACTTTGCAATCTGCCAATCTGGGCCACAGACTGGCCCTGCCCACCTGAGCCTGCAGTCAAACTGTCTGGGTTTGAGCCACTTGCTATGTGAACTAAGGTCAGAATGTCTGTCCCAGCTGCCATTGGCACTCAGCCAGGCTCACACACTAGGGATGTGCACCTAAGGCTTGCACACACTCCCATGGAGGTACTCATTCACTCAGTGAAAGATGCAGTTACTATGCAAATATTTATGGAGGGCTCACTGGGCGCCAGGGTAGGCCAAGTCCTTGCTCTAATGGGGCTCACACTGTAGTAAGGAGAGACATTGTAAAAATAAAATAAAAGAGGTAATATGCCAGTTGTGATAAGTGCTTTAAATAAAGACAGAAAGGAAGCATGGCGGAAGCATGAAGTTTTGATATTTTATGTAGTTATCATGGAAAGCCTCTCAGAGGAAATGCCATTTGAGTAGAAATCTGGAGAAAGTGAGGAAGGGAGTTACAGATCTGGAGAAGATGGTCCAGATGGAGCCTGACAGGAAAGGCCCTGAGGTGGGGGCAGTTTTGTGTTCCAGGAGCAGCAGAGAGGCCAATGGTGGTGGGATGGGGGCTGAGGGAACCAGGAGGAGTTGGGTAGCAGATGGGCACCCTCCAACCCATGGGGCTTTGCAGGCCACGGGGAAGACAAGGACAAGGATGTCCTCGCACACATGCGTGAGTGTGGCCACCCACGTCGCTGCCATGGGTGCCTGGGGAGTCCCATAAACTGAAAGAAGGAAGCCCTTTCTTCACCCTCCTCCAGCTCCCTCCTGCCCCTAGCCCAGCTGCGACAGCAGCGACTTCCTCTTTCTAGCCCATTTAAGGCCCAGCTGGAAGTGCCCAGAGTAGTGAGGCCACACGCAGCACCACCATGGGGGATACCTTCATCCGCCACATCGCCCTCCTGGGCTTCGAGAAGCGCTTTGTCCCCAGCCAGCACTATGTGAGTAGTTGGGATTGTGGGCAAATGACTCCCAGTCTCTGGGCCTCAGTCTGCCCATCTGAGCCCTCAGTGGACGTGGGCCCCTTAAAAACATGCCAGGCCACCTCACTCCCCGCTCCCCTGCCCCAGCCAGGAGTCCTTTGTGCCCTTCCCAGCAGTCAGCCAGCCCCCACATCCGTGGTGTTCCTATGGGCAGCCCTCCCTGACCATCCCTGTTCTTAGGGAGTGATCTGGAGGGCTGGTAGCTGGCTCTCTTTCCTCCCAGCTGCCTATAGAATTGGTTTCCTCAGAGTTGTATTACTGCCAGTAGAGTGACACCACCATAGGGGAAGGTAGTAAAAATATCCCCACTCCCCACTCTTGTCCCTGGGGTGAAGAAATGTCCGCCCAAACATGACCACCCCACTATAGGTTCCCCAAGCTCAGAAGAAGTCCAGGGAAGATCCAGATATATTCTCTTTCTCTTTCTCTTTCTCTCCCTCCCTTCTTCCCTCCCCACTTCCTTCCTTCTCTGCACATAAATTTTCTGAAACACTTCAGAGTAAGTTGGAGACATTATGTTTCTTAACCTCCAAATACTCTGGTGTTTATTTCTTAAAATCAAGGACATTCTCTTACATAACTACAGTGCAAATGTGTCAAAATCAGGAAATTAACATTGTTACAACACTGTTATCCAGCCCACAGACTTTATTCAGATTTCACTCATTGTCCTATTTGTCCTCTGTAGTAAGAATTTTTAGGTCCAGGATCCAGTCCAAGATCACCTGCTACATTTCAGTTGTCACGTCTCTTCAGCCTTCTTTCATCTGGTTCAGTCTTAATGAGCCTTTCTTTGTCCTTCTCAAATTTGACATTTTGAAGAGATGGGGCCAGTTATTTTGTAGAATGTCCTTTGAGTTCATCTGATACTTAATTAGATTCAGGTTATGCATAGGTGACAGGAATACACCAGAAGTGAGCTGTGTTCTTCTCATTGATCATATCAGGTGGCAGACAGTTGCAACTTGTTCCCATATTGGTGATGCTAAGTTGATTGTCATGTCCTAGACATGCCTTCCAAGTTTCCCTACTGTAAAGTTACTATTTTCCCCCTTTGAAATTAACAACTAACTGGTGGGGAAATTATTTGAAGCTATATGAACATCCTGTTTTTTTAGTACATTGATGGCTCTTGCCTGAATCAAATTACTGTAACGATTGCCAAATAGTGATTTTTAAACTCTATCATTCCTTCTGCATTTTTAGTTAATATTTTATTGTAAGGGTCTTTTCTCCTCCCTATCTATTTATTTACTTCTGTCAGTATGGATTCTGATTCATTCAATGGGTTATATAATCCATTACTATCATTACTTATTTTGATGCTTAGATTGTCCCAGATTTGGCCAGTGGGAGCTCCTTCAAGCTCTAATGTATTCATTTCAGTTATTGTATTCTTCATTCCTGACTGGTTCATTTTCACGGTTTCTATCTCTTTGTTATCTCACTGAGTTCATCTATTCTCCTCTCTAATTCATTGAGCATCTTTATAACCGGTGTTTTGAACTCTTTATTTTATAGATTGCTTGTCTCTATTTCATTTAGGTTTTTTTTCTGGGGTTTTGTCCTGATCTTTTGTTTGAGACATATTTTTCTGTCTGCTCATTTTGGCTGTTTCTCTATTTCTTTCTATAAATTAGGTGAAAGAGCAACCTTTCCCAGTCTTGAAGGAGTGGACTTGTGTAGCAGCTACCTCTTTGTAGCATGCATCTGCTGTCTTTGGCAGGCCAGCCAGAGCTGGAGTATTTGTGGGATGAAGGGAGTTCCACAGGCAAGCTTTATTGGGACCTGGAGCTGTAGCTGGAATGGTCATAGGCCAGGGGAAGTCCCTAGGGGCAAGCTATGCTGGGACTGCCTTGGCAGGCCAGTTGGAGCTGTAACAGGCCAGTTGGAGCAGGCTCAGGCTTCAGGTAGTCCCAGGGGCAAGCTGAACCAGGGCCTGGAGATGAAGTCTATATGGTCTGCAGGAAGTCCTGGGGACAAGCCACACCTAGGTGGGAACTGTAGCTAGGGCATGTATGAAGCTGAAGGAAGTCCTGGGGCAAACAGAGGAGCTGCTTTGGGTCTTTGGGTCAGGGGCTCACTGGGATGGCTTTGGCCTATGATGAGTTCTTGGATCAAGCTCTTCCCTTTGTCATCAAGGGGGAGGAGGAAGGTTGTAAATGGTTCTACTTTGGTGCCTGCAACTCTGGGGAGAGTTCCTGTAGCTCCCCTCCAGCTTGGCAGATACTCTAGGGTTAGTAAATGAATTTCCCTCCTGTATAGATAGCATAGGTGTCCTTTAAACCAGCAGTCCCCAACCATTTTGACATCAGGGACTGATGGTGCTCCTATGAGAATCTAATGCCTGATGATCTGAGATAGAGCTGAAGCGGTGATGCTAGCGCTGGGGGTGGGGGACAGGGGCCGGGGGGCGGGGTGGAGCGGATGCAAATATAGATGAAGCTTCGCTTGCTCACCTGTTGCTCACCTGCTGTGTGGCCTGGTTCCTAAAAGGCCCAGGCCAATAGTTGGGGATCCCTGCTTTAAACCAGTTATTTCTGCTGTGCCTCAGGGCAGACAAGTCCACTTGGGCCCTTCCGGGACCCTCCTGCCTGCAAGGAGGTGGGTTGGGGTAGGGTGCCATCTCTCTAGCTTTCCTACTGGTTTCTTCTGTGTGGTCACTCTTGTTTGTTGTGCAAAAACTGTTCAGTCAGCCCTTGGTTCTTCTTCAGGGGGAACTGCTCTGTCTGTAGGTGTAAATTTGATGTGTTCGTGGGAGGAAGTGAGTTCAGTGTCTTCCTACACCACCATCTTGGACCAGAAGCTCCTCCTTGTGGATTTTATTTTTAAATATGTAAAATATTCACATGTGATCAGATATCAAAACTTCATAAAAATACACTCAAAGACTCATTCTGGTTCATGTTTTCTGTATTTCTCTTCGCAAAAATAAGTGCATACATATGTGAATATTTTCTTGTTATTCTGTCCTAACTACACACAGGTAACAAACAAGGAGACATAGTATATGTGCTTTTTCTCATTTTCCTATAATATCCCGGAGTTCCCTCCAAATTAATTCATTGAGTCTCTAATTTTTTTCTGCATCTTTATAATTTTCCATTGTGTGACTATGCCATTGTTTCTCCAAACAACCATTTAGATAGCTTTTTACTAATTTGCAATCACCTAACCATCCTGCATTTATGTTATTGTGAGTAAAGTTGAACATTTCTTTACATGTTTAAGAGTTACATATATACACGTGTGTGCTGTGAGACATCTGATGCCTTTTGCTCATTTTTCCATCATAGTTTTTGTCTTCTTTCCTTCAAATTAAAAAAAATTCTTTATATTAGGAACATTAACCATTTATGTATTGTATTGAAACTATTTTCTCTTTATTGTTTGTACTTTGGCTTTACTTATAGTTTTATATGCAAAAGTTTGGAAAATTTTTGATGTATTTGAAATAGACATCTTTTCTTTCTTGCATTTAGGTTTTGAGTCATATAGAACATCTTCCCATAGATCATGTTTCCTTCTTGTGTTACCAACCAAAGTTGGTGGGTCCTTTGTCGGTCACATACAGAGAGGCCAGATTCCGGAGCAACAGGTTTATCACAGAGAAAAGTAGGTTTTATTTCTGAGGTAGCTAGATGAGGAGAGAGGGAGAAAGCCCAAATTTGTCTCCCCAAATAAAGATCTGAAGCAAATTTAAAGAGCAAGGTGAGGAGGGGCTATGCATGTTAATTAATTCTAATTCAAGGGATCTGAATAGGTAGTCTTGGAACTAAGCCATCTAAGGTCAGCAATGTGAAAGAGAGCGGGACAGAGCAAAGTAATTTCAATCTGGTGGATTTTGACTGTTCAGTAGTCCTATATGTGTTCGTGTTTAATCAATAAGGGTTCTTCCTTATCGATGGAACTCTCGCTTCTTAAAAGGTTCCGATGGCAAACAGTGGCACCTCTGTTACTTGCGTTCCAAGAACTTTGGATCTGTTATGCTCTTGAGGTCAGCTTAGGGTCATCTGGCTGCTAACTGTACCTCCTAAAGACTCTGGGACTAGTTTGATCTCTCTAGGTCTGTTGGTCTCTGGAGTACTGTGAGGAAGCCTGGTGTTAACTGCTGAAACTCGCTAAAAAAAAGGGGAAAAGAAACTATCATGGTCTGGTTTCAGTGTTAGGTCCCTCGGGGGCCACCTGGGTTTCAGTGTTAGGATCAGTTTCACTTGCACTTATATGGTTTCAATTTTTTCATTTAGATCTCTGATTCATTTGGAGTTTATTGTGCTGTGTGGTATGAGAAATTAATCCAATTTTACTTTTTCCTAAAAGGCTAGTTAGTTGTCCCAACACCAGTTTTTTAAAAATCCACCTTTACTTCTGTGATTTCAAATGTCACTTTTATCATATCCTAAATTTACATAAGTACTTGATCTATTTCTAGATTTTCTATTTTGCACCACGTTTTTTTCATTTATGACGCTGCTGTTTTTTAAAGTTATTGTGATAAAATATACATAATAAAATTTATCAACCATTTTAAGTGTAAGTTCAGTGGAATTAAGTATATTCACATTGCTGTGCAACCGTTGCCACCATCCATCTCTAGAACTTTTTCACTCATCACAAATTGAGACTCTGTACCCATTAAACACTAACTAACTTCCTATCCCTTCACCCTAGCCCCTGGCACCCATCATTCCACTTTCTGTCTCTATGAATTTGGCTGTTTGGGGTATGTCATATTTAGGAAATCATATGATGTTTGTCTGTGAGTATGTGTCTGCCTTATTTCACTTAACATAATGTTTTCAAGGTTAATCTATGTTGTAGCGTCTGTCAGAATTTCCTTCCTTTTGAAGGCTGAATATATCCTATTGTATGTATGTACCACATTTTGTTTGTTTACTCATCTGTCAAAGGTCACTTGGGTTGCTTCCACCTTTTAGCTATTGTGAATAATGCTGCTATGATCATGGGTGTGCAAATATCTTTTCAAGACCCTACTTTCCAATCTTTTGGATATATACCCAGAAATGGAATTGCTGGATTATATGGTATATGTTTAATTTTTTTGAAGAACTGCCATGCTGTTTTTCATAGCCACTGCCCCATTTTACATATCTAACAGCAAAGCACAAGGGTTCCAGTTTCTCTATATCCTTGCCAGCACTTTTTTTTTTTTTTCTGTTTTCCTTGTTTTTAAATAGCAGCTCTCCTAACAGGTGTGAAGCACACTGTTTTAATTATAAAGGTTTTATAGTCTGTTTTAATATATGATAGAGATAGTCTCTCACATACTTCTTCTTTTTTAGTTATTATTTTGTCCCCAGGCTTATTTATTTACATCTCTTCTGTGGTTGTTTTTGTGCGTAAATGACAGAGTCGAGTTGTTGGGACAGAGACCGGAAGTGTTTACTATGTGGCTCTTTACTGAGGCCCCTTGTCTGAGATCTGAATTAGAATGCTCATATCTAATCGTGAACGTCAGAGTCGCCTGTAGTTTATACTGAAAGCTGCCCGAAGTTCATCATACTCGTCTTCCTCTTAAACGGCTTTATTGACATAATTTATATACCAAATTGGTCACCCATTTAAAGTGAAAGAGGATTTTTTTTATATATTTACCGAGTTGTCCAACTATCACCATAATGTAGTTTTTAGAACATTTTTATTATCACCAAAGAAACCTTGTATTCTTTGGTAGCTATATTTTTTATTCCCCCAAGATTTTATTCTGAAAATTTTCAAACACAGTTACAGCTAAGTAGAAAGAATTTTACAAACAAAACAAAAATAACCCTCACCTCAAACCAACCACTCATACACCCACTACCTAGGCAATACCATTTACATTTTCTTATATTTGCTTAATCACTTATCTATCCACCCATCCATCTTCTGTCTTATTTTCAGTGCATTTTAAAGCAAAGGGCAAAAATCAGTATTCTTTGCCCTAAATACTTCGGCATACGTATCACTAGAGTTTAGTATTTGTTTATAGTTTTTTTTCTGTTTTGATATAAAAGTAACATAAAATAAAATCCATAAATCTTAGAGATATATTTACTGAGTTCATGATGGTGCATGTCCCTATGTAACCCAAACCCTCATCAAGACAGAGTGTTACCATCATTCCAGAACATTCCCTCATGCCCCAGTCATTCCTCTCTTGTCCTCCAAAGATAACCACTGTTCTGATGATGTTTTTCTGTCTTAAATTAGTTGCACTTGCTGTGGAAAGTCCTGGATATAGACTCATACACGGTGTGACCTTTGGTGTTTGACTTTTTTCTTTCTTTTTCTTAAATTAATTAATTAATCAATCAATTGATTAATCGCTTAATTAATTTTTGGTGACATTGGTTAATGAAATCCAATAAGTTTCAGCTGTATACTTTAACAGTAAGGCATATATATATTTGCAGTGTGTGTTAACCTCCCATAGTTAGATTTCTTTCTCTCACCACATATTTGACTCCCTTTACCCAATCTACTTCCCCTCACTCATCTCCCCCTTACCCTTTGGTCACCACTAGTTTACAGTCCATGTCCACGAATCTCTGTTTGTCTTGTTCATTTGTTGCTTTTAGGTTTATATCCCACATATAAGTGATATCATGTGATTTTCAACTTTTTTCTGTTTGAGTTTTTACTTAGCATGATTACCTCAAGGTCCATCCATGTTGCACAAATGGCAGTATTTCATCTCTTCTTATGGCTGAGTAATATTCCATTGCATATATGTACCACAGCTTCTTTATCCAATCATCTATTGTAGGACACTTTGGTTGCTTCCATGTCCTGACCACAGTGAATAATGTTGCTATGAACACTGGTGTGCAAATATCTTTTCAGATATGAGTTTTCAAGTCTTTGGGTTAAATATAATTGCTGGATCATATGATAGATCAATTCTTAATTTTTTGAGGACCCTCCTTACTGTTTTCCATAGTGGCTGTACCAATTTGCAGTCCCGCCAGCAGTGTATGAAGGTCCCTTTTTTGCCACATCCTCTCCAACATTTGTTATTACTTGTTCTGTTAATTATAGCTATTCTAACAGGTGTGAGAGATGTTTGACTTTTTTCACTAATGCTTTTGAGATTCATCCAGGTTGTTGCATACATCAGCAATTTGTTCCTTTTTTGTGGCTGAGTAGTATTCTAGCTATTTCTCAGGTTTATTTTTCTTTACTGATTTTTAAAAATTCTGGCTTTATTGAGATATAATTTCCATATAATATAGTTCACCTGTGTAGGTGTACAAGTCAGTGGTTTTTAGTGTATTCTCAGAGATGCACAATCATCACCACAATCAATTATAGTAGATTTTTATCACCCCAAAGGAAACTCTATACCCACTAGCGGTTATTTCTCATTTCCCAGCCCCCTCTACATCCCTCTGTTCCTGGCAACCACTAATCTACTTTCTGTTACTACAGACTTGTCTATTTTGGACACTTAATGTAAATGGAACCATACCTATTGAGTTCTTGTATTGTTTGAGTTTGGCTCTTTCTATATCTTATGTCCTGAAACTCATACTAGCCCTAGCGTGAAGTCCTACTTTTATCTCCAATTGACAGATAAGGAATTTGAGTTAGTAAGAGAGAAGCCGATTATCTTGCCCTGGGTCCTGAAGCTGGAGAGTGACAGCTCTGGGGTCCATGAAGTTGGCGCACTTCCTATGGCCCAGGTTGCCCCCAAAAGCACTCTCCCCCAACTTCCAGTCCTCCAGACTTCTACCAGGGGGTGGGGTGCTGCCCAGGTGCATAGCAAGGCCCTGTTGGAAGCTGAATGAGGTCCTCTAACCCTGGCTGCCCTCCAGGTGTACATGTTCCTAGTGAAGTGGCAGGACCTGTCTGAGAAGGTGGTCTACCGGCGGTTCACTGAGATCTATGAGTTCCACGTGAGTGCTCAGTGGGGAAGGGTCAGGGAGGGGTCAGGGAGGGGACACCATACCCAGTCTCAGCTCTGCTGTTTGGGGAGGAGATTGCCCCAGGTGCTGACTGGGAGCTGAAGAACCCAGAGGCACCCCGCCACCAGCCCACAGTTAAGGGGGCATATTTCTAACTTTAAAAAACATTTTACTTAAAGTATTTTTATTGTGGTAAAATATACCTAACATAAATTTACCATTTTAACAATTTTAAGTGTTTAACTCAGTGGCATTAAGTATATTCACAATGTAGTGTGATGATCACCACCATTCTTCTCTAAAATATTTTCATCTTCCTACACAGAAATTGTATCCATTCAAGATCAACTCAAGGGGGCACTCTTCAAACATGTGCTTGCTCTATCCCTGCAGGGGGCAAACTGGCCAGTGTCACCACCATGGTTGTCATCCCAGGAGCTTAGACTTTTGCTCAGGGTCACTGGCCTGATGAGGATTGCTGGTGGATCAGAAGGAGGGTTGACAATCATGGCACCCAAGAAACTCGGTCCTCTTCTTTATGGGTGCCTGCTGTCAACAGGGTTTACATGAGCGAATCCCATAGGCTCTAAAACTGCATAGGATCCCCACACCAGTGACTGCTGGATGGAATTGAGGGTGGTCATTTGTGGGGTTATAGTGTGCTTGGCTGCTGGTTCCTGGTCTGAGATAGGGTCAAGTGGATGAAGGTCCGCAGAAGCCAGATAGGTCTCCCAAGAGCCCACTCTATACACAGGACCCTTCCTAACCGGGGAGGGAGTCCTGGAATGTGTGGGTTCCTGCATTTCTCTTATGTGAGAAATAAAAGTGAAATGCATTAAATGCAAAGAAGACTATAACTAGCCCTGTACCCCTAGCACTTGGCATCACAACTGATGTCACTGGGCTGTTTGCTACAAGGCTTTTTTAAGATAAGGGAAATAAAGCATTACAAAAGAAGTGCATGGGCACGCGCAGGCACACAGAGCCCAAGAGCAATATGCGGTAGTGTTGAACATGCATTTCCTGTAGTCCATATAAAAGCTGTCAGTGTGCCACTGGCTTCCTTCTCTATGGTTTCGAGACCTGTCCTTGCTGATAGGTGTGTGTGGCTCCATCTCAACTTTTTAAACTGTTCTGTATTATTCCATTGTAGGATTAGTCCTTTTTATTAATTGGTGGGCTCATTCATTCAACAACTATTTATTGAACACCAATTAAGTGCCAGTCATATTCTATTTCGTGAGCAGGAAACACTGCTGAAGGTGATGCGGATATAAACAACAGATGCAAATCCTTGCCCAGCCTTGTAGACTTTAAGTTCTAATGGAGGAGTTAGGATAACAGGTTAAAAAAAAAAGTAATTTACATAGTGTGTTAGACGGCCATTAGAAAATGGAGGAAAATAAAGTGGCGAGGGAAGGAAGAACTGGGTAAGGAGAAGCAACTGTCAGGGAGAAGTCTTCATTGAGGGGTGATATCTGAGCAAAGATTTGAAGAAAGGGGAAAAAGCAAGAGCACCATTGATATATGTGAGAGGATAACGGGAATAGCAAATGCAAAGGCCCTGGGGCAGGAGTAGGGCTGGTGCAGAGTGAAGGAGGGAGAGAGCTGTTGCAGATGGAGTAAATGAGGTGGGCAGGGACTTGTCTCTTGAGGACTTGAAGATTAGTGTTGATCTTTGGCTTCTATTCTGAGTGAGCTGAGAGGCAGGGAGGGTTCTGAGCAGAGGAAGGATAGGATCCATCTTAGGGTCCCTCTGGGTGCTGGATTGAGGACAGACAAGGATGGAAGGGGGCTGTTGCAAAATCCAGGCCTGGTGGAAGCACAGCCCAGGGTGGTAGCAGTGTGGGCAGTGAGAAGGGTCAGATTCCCTGGGTAGATACTGGGAGTAGCATCGAAAGGATTTGCTGGTAGCTCGGATGTGAGGCGGGAAAGAAAGAGGAATCAAGTTTCTGCCCGCGTGACTAGAAGGGTATTTAGGTCATTTCCATTTTGTGCTTTTACAGTGTTGTAATAAGGAATATTCCTTAACATCTCCTTTTCTGTCTAGAAAACCTTAAAGGAAATGTTTCCTATTGAGGCTGGGGACATCAACCCAGAGAACAGAATCATTCCCCACCTGCCAGGTGAGGGGCTCAGTCACTTGGGCCGGGTTACTTGTCCTGGCTCCCCACACCTGCCCTCTAAGCTGCCCCCTTCACCCCCTACCCCTGCTTAGACTTGATCTTGAGAATGTGCTCACTGCTTCTTTGGTACCCCTCCTGGTCTGGTTAGCACCACGGTGGTTTGACGGACAGCGGGTAGCCGAGAGCCGCCAGGGCACACTCACTGAATACTACAACGCACTCATGGGCCTGCCTGTTAAGATTTCCCGCTGCCCGCAACTCCTGGACTTCTTCAAGGTGCGCCCCAACGATCTCAAGCTCCCCACAGACAGCCAGTAAGTGGCCTCCTTGTCCCGTTCCCAGGCAGGTGGGAAACGAAATGGGGTGATGAACCCCACCTTGGAGCAGGGCGGGACTTTCCCCATGTTACAGATGAGGAGACTGAAGCTCAGAGAGGGGAAGCAACTTGCCTAAAGTCACACAGCTGGAAAGAGAAGGAGGCATGATTCCAACCCTGGCCCATGTTATCTGAAACCATCCAGCATCATTTCCAAGTCTCCACCTGGACCCCCTTGAGTGTCACAGAGCCGGGGGAGGTATACTGGGCTAGAGGCCTGAAAGCCTTCTGAAAGCAGTTTCCCTCTGTGTGATGGGGATGAGGGCCAAATGTAGTCCTGGGCACAGTGGAGAGTGCTTACACAAGGTGCAGTGAGAGAGCCCACTTCCTGAGGGCTCTGGTCCAGGGAGCTGGGCCAGGAGCTGACAGGAGCCTTTCCCAGACCCAGCGCATTGCTCTAGCCCACTGGGGGACGAGGCCCTTGCTCTCTTCAACAGCTGGCGTCTTCTCCTTGGGGTCTGCAGCAGGCTTAGGTCCCTCCTCAGGCTGGCCAAGCAGCTGCCCTGTTCTTCCCAATGCCCTTTCCTTGCCAGTCCCAGTCACTACCTTCTCTCTGTATCGGCTCTCATTTCCACAATCCTTTTCCTTGTGGAAAGTTCTGTAGGTCCACCAGGTTCCGTTCCCCTGTGGGAAGCTGAGTGTCTAACCCAGAATGTTCTCTTCTGCAGGGTGAAAAAGCCAGAGACATACCTGGTGCCTAAAGATGGCAAGAGTAATGTTGCAGGTGAGAGGCCCAGGGGCAGCCAGTGCAGGTCACCCTAAGCAGACTGTTGTCATGATCAGGGACCCGAGTGTGGGGTGTGCAGGGAAAAGGGCAGGAGGTGAGAGCAGCTGAGAAGGGTGTTGGTGGCCACACTAAAGAGCTGAGATCTTTGAGGGTCACTGGATAGCAGAGAGAGATCTTTGGAGAGGAAGGTGCTTCCCCTGCCTCCGTGGCTGCAGAACTCAGCACAGACCCTGGGGGATATTGTGGCTGAATGAACAGGTTTAGGGGCAAAGGTGACCTTCATGGGTGCCACAGGGGCATGACAGTATTTAATCTTTATTGCATAATTGTTAATAATACTACCTAGCATTTATCTAGCACTTACTCTGTTCCAAGCATTATTTTAAATGTTATCCACGTATTAACTCATGTAATCATCTTTATTACAATAGGAAATGGGTACTATAGTGCTATGATCCTCATTTTATAGCTGGATACATTGAGGCTTGATTTAATTTGAGACTCTCACCAAGGGTCACACAGCTACTAAATGTGGAGCAGGCTTTCCACCAGTCAGTGGGATGCCTGACGAGTACTCTAGGCCACTCAAAGTGTGGTCCAGGGATCAGCAGTATCTTACTTGGCCAGCTTGGGCTTCCATAACAAAGTATCACAGACTGGGGGGCTCAGACAAGACATTTATTTCTCACAGTTCTGGAGGCTGGAAGTCTGAGATCAAGGTGTGAGCAGGGTAGGTTCCTGCTGAGGTCTCTCCCCTTGACTTGCAGATGGCTGCCTTCTCTCTGTGTCCTCACATGGCCTTTCCTCTGTGCACACACATCCCTTGTGTTTCTTCTTCTTATAAGAACACCAGTCCTATTGGATCAGAGCCCTACCTTTATGACCTTGTTTAACCTTAATCACTTCCTGTATTTGGCTCTATCTCCAAATACAGTCAGATTGTAAGGTACTGGGGGTTAGGGCTTCAGTGTATGAATTCTGGGTGGTAGGGGCAGATACAATTCAGCTCATATTAAGCAGCAGCAGCAGCATTGCCAGGAGGTTCATTGGAAATGCAGACTCTCAGACCACACTAATGGAATCAGAACCTTGTTTTAGCATGACCCTTGGGGGATTCTTGTGCAGGCCTGCTTGCTAACCTTGTTGAATGAAAAAGAGAATGTATAAAGTGTGTGACTAGCATCTGGGACACACTAGGTGCTCACTAAATGAAGGCCTGCAAAGGCTAACTTGTTTCTGTGGCTTTCCAGCTTGCAGGGCGTGTCCACCTTTGACGTGCCTGGAGCTGGGTGGGGTTGGGTTGCCACTGCCAGTTGCGGGAGAGCCAGAGGAGGCGGCCCACCCCTGCAGTGTGTCCACTCACCTTGTCCTCCCTCTGCCCAGACATCACAGGCCCCATCATCCTGCAAACCTACCGGGCTATCGCTGACTATGAGAAGAGCTCAGGCTCTGAGATGGCTTTGGCCATGGGTGACGTGGTGGACGTCGTGGAGAAGAGCGAGAGTGGTCAGCCTCCTGCCCTGCCTGGACCTTCTTCCCCTGTTGCCTGGGCTAATGGACACAGCCCCCACCAAGGCTCTGCCTCTCAGGCAGACTTAGGCCTCCTCCCCACCTGGCCCATTTGGGGCTTGACTGTCCTCCCCACACTGTGGGTCACCCTCTTTCTGAGCGTGTACCCTGTGGCAGCTGTGGGTGTCTGCACATATTGTATACTTCACTGTGTACCTCAGGGGATAAAATTCAGGTGGGGCGGGCATAATCCTTATCACATGTGTCAAGTGGGTTCCGAGCTGTGATTCTGTGGTCGTGTGTGTGTGGGTGTGTGTGACTTTGATGTGGAGCGTGGCAAAGGTGATATTTCTGGATCTGAGCGTTGGATGTCTGTGGGTCTGTGTCCGAGTGTCCTCACCACCTGATGGCTGAGGGGGACTGCCAGGCCAGACCTGACTTGCCACCCCATGCCCCTGACACAGGTTGGTGGTTCTGCCAAATGAAGACAAAACGCGGCTGGGTCCCAGCATCCTACCTGGAGCCTCTGGACAGTCCTGACGAGGCGGAGGACCCAGAACCTAACTATGCAGGTGACCCCTGACCTCCATGGCTGTAGGGGTATGGGAGGAAGGAGCAGGAAGGGCCTGGGGCTATTGAAAAGCCACAACTGATTACTTTGGGGTTAAACATGTTGAAGGCTGGACAGAGGGGGAGTCAGGGTTGAGACTCACAGTCTGGCTTGGTTTTGGTAGGAGGTGATGCCTTGGTCAATGCAGGAAATCAGGAGGTGGAATAGAGGTGGCAGTTGGCTGGGGCCAGGTCCAGTGGGAAGCTAAATAATGAGCAGACCTGAGGCTCAGGAAGGAGGGCTGCCTGGAGGAGGGGCCATCATCATTGAATAGAAGGGGTAGAGGGGGCTCTTGTGGACTTTGAAAAAAATAAGGTTACCCATATTTTAAAATTGAGATTTCATAATTTTATATGGATTTTTGCCTCCTCTTTAAAAACTGGAAAAGGTGTGTACACTGGGCCTGAAGTCCACTATGCCAACAGTTGGCTGGAGTAGAGTGGCTAAGGTGCCATGTAGATGGGTGCTCCACCCCCATACTTCCCCATCCAACTACTCCTCTACTTAGGTGCCTGACAAGGCCTCTGCAGTCATGGGAGTTCCTGTCCCCTGGTGTGAATGGCGGTGGTTGAGAGTGGGCAAATTGCCCTGAGTTGAGTGGGTAGAGGGCAGAACTCCAGGGTGCCCACAAGTTGCTGGAAGGAGCCTACAGAAAGAGACCAAAAAGGACCAGCTGGAGGAAGCCCCAGGCCCAGAGAGGACAGGAGAGGTGGCGAACCTCATGCTAGGCAGACCCTCATACCTTGCCCCTTCCCCCGCCATGGACCAGGAGAGCCCTACGTTACCATCAGAGCCTACACTGCTGTAATGGACGATGAAGTATCCCTGCAGCAGGGCGAAACCATAGAGGTCATTCATAAGCTCTTGGACGGCTGGTGGGTCATCAGGTAGGAGAGCATGCCCTCCCTTCACTATTCCTTCCCTGAGAGTCAGCCCTGGCCTGTGGCAGGGCTATTTGGGCTCAGTACTGATGTCCACTTGGCTATGTGACACTTGGTAAGCCACTGGCCCTCTCTGAGCTCAGCTTCCATTGTGGTAGCAGATGAGTGATAATCCTACCCTGTCTCTCAGATCCAGTGTCCTTGTCAGCGTGGGTACATTTTTCCTTTGTGACTTGGGGTCACTTCCCCTGACCAGTCCATCTATTATTCCTTCTTCAGCAACACAACAAATTGCTGTATTAATCATTACGCTTGATGACTGGTAGAACAGATTTGTCCTCCCTTTTCCTTTTACATCTTTCATTGCAATTCCCTTGTTATTCCTCCAAATGAATGCAGGAATACCAATCTCCCCTCCCCTCCCCTCCCCCCAGTTCTGGGGAAAGCAGAACCCCTGGGACTTGTAGAGCCATTTCCCTAGAGACACTGGGCCTCCCCAGGTCCTTGCACATGCTTTCAGAGTCTTGGGTCACAGGGCCAACCCATGATCCCAGTGAATTGTGGCCACAACACTCATCTTCAGCATGGCCCTGGTTTGGAGGCTTTGAGACAGGGTTTCTCAACCTTTTAGACCCACACTCAGTTAACCCCCTTCAGGCACCCCTGGGAATCTGCTTGTGATTCTCCCACTGGGCAAGAAGAATCAGTTTTACTGAGAGAAGTGTGTATTATTCAACATTTTTTTTCACTCCCAAATGTAATAGTGAGAATGAAAAAAATCTTTTCAACAAATGGTGCTGGAACAACAATAACAACAACAACAACAACAACAACAGATCTAGACACCTACCTCGCATCATACACATTTGGGATGATGGATCATAGGTTTTACCAAGCACAAAAACCCAAACTAAAAAGTTTTTGGAAAAAAGCATAGGAGAAGTTGGTGATGTGGAGTTGGGCAAAAGTTTCTTAGGACACAGAAGGCAATCACCATATAAGGAAATACTAACAAATATAGTATTGCAGATATTTCACAGCAAATCTTCCTGGGGAGATTCAGATCTGCAAATTTCCTCCCCCTTCCAATGTCACAGCTGGGAGGGCCTGTGTTGCACAGATGAGGAACCTGAGGCCCAGAGGGACAGGGTCTGGTATTGGCCAGTCCAGGTGTCTGCAACATCCCAGCTGCCTTGACCCCAATTGAGGGAACCCTGATCTCCCCACTGCCGGGGCTTCTGTCTCTGTTGCAGGAAAGAAGATGTCACCGGTTACTTCCCATCTATGTACCTACAGAAGGCAGGGCAGGACATAACCCAGGCCCAAAGCCAGATCAAGAGTCGAGGGGCGCCGCCCCGCAGGTGAGCGAGTCCCTGGGGCTGGGGCACTGGGCGGGGCTGGGGAGGGTGTAGCTGCGTTCCTTCGGCGGGTCCTGAATTGGCAGGGTTAGGACAGGAGAGACAGGGCAAGAGCTCCGAGCTTGGAGAGGGAGGCAGCACCCTCACCGGGTCAAGAGCCCGGACATGCCCCTCCTCCGACCTCGCACCGTGGGGCTGACACCGAGGCGGTGGAAAGCAGGAGTGTAAGGTGGAGAAGGCGCCGATGATCTGAGTCCTTGGGGATGGTCCGTAAGGCAGTCCGGAGGGCTTCCAGGAGGGGGCCGCCTGAAGGCTGGCGAGGGGCGTGGGAAATGGGCCTGGACTCCGCGGCACGGCAGGGGTCCGCGTCAAAGGGCAGTCGCCTCTGGCCGTGCCAGACATCCCCTTCTCCGCTTCCCCCTGCCTCTCCCTACTTCCTTGGTCCAGCCGTTGGACCCCAGGGGAGGCCATGCGAGTCCCCATGGGCAGGGACGTGAGCGCGCGGACGCCGGGGCGATGACCAACGCCCCCACTCCGCCGGGTCCAGGTCTTCCATCCGCAACGCGCACAGCATCCACCAGCGATCGCGGAAGCGCCTCAGCCAGGACGCCTATCGGCGCAACAGCGTCCGCTTTTTGCAACAGCGCCGCCGTCAAGTGCGGCTCGGGCAGCAGAGCGCAGGGAGCCCGCTGAGTGAGTGTCCGATGGAGCCTGGGGGCGGGGCGGAGCGGGGCCTGGAGGGCGGGTCCAGGCGCTTCCGGACCGCAGTGCTCTGCGTTGTCCGCCAGGGCCTAGGGCAGGGGCGGGCCCGGAGCATGAGAGGCGGGGCCGGGGGCGGGGCCTCTCACTTGACCGACCGCGCTGTCTGCTAGGAGAGGAGCAGCTGCAGACAGAGCGCCCGAAGCCGCAGCCGGCGGTTCCCCCGCGGCCCAGCGCCGACCTCATCCTGCACCGCTGCAGCGAGAGCACCAAGCGGAAGCTGGCGTCAGCTGTCTGAAGCCCGGGCACCGCCCCCAGATAGCGCCTTGGCTCTTCCACCTCCTCCCGCCAGGATACCTGTGTATATGTATGTGTATAGATCCCCCGCCTCTATATCACCTAGCTTTCGGCCACACTCAATAAACGTTGCTTGGAATGGACAGAGGCTTTGCAGAGAAGCTGGGGGTGCTGGGCCCCGCCCTTAGGTGTATTTCTAGAATTAGGACCAAGGGCTGTGAGCTCTGCTGGGGAGAAGTTGCAATGGCTGAAGTCAGGTTGCATACTGCCCTGGCCTTGGTCAAATTTGCACAAGATCAAATTTGCACAAGGCCAATTGCAAGAGGAACTACCGGCCCCCGCTGGCCATTTGGACAGAAACTGCCTGTTTGAACTCTGGCCCCACAACAGAACAGTCCTGAAGAAGGGTGGACACAGTGCATGGTCAGGGGGGTAAGTGCGGTGCTTACCCCCCTGTAGGAGGCTGTGCCAGAAAGCAAATATTCAATGATGAACAGATCCTCACTACTTACTCTAGTATGACTGCCAGCCCATGGCCTCAAAGGCTTTGCTGGTGGGTCTTTCCTAAAATGCAAAGACAGTAAGGTGCAAACTAGAGCTGCAGATATTGCAGAAGATGCAGCTTGTCACCAAGGCCATGGGTGGCATGGACAGCTGCTTCTTTCTAGGCAAGGCTAGTTTCCTTAGAGATTAGAGAAAATCTGCAAGGGGACAGATGCTTCTCAAGAAAATAATTAGCCATCAAACGATTGAGAGAGGCCTTGAGAAAACCACTTGGGCCCTTAACTCCTTTTGCTTTTTGCAGACCCGTTTGCTAGAAAAGTCTGGCATCAAGGACTGTCATAGGAAGCTGTGGAAAAATTAATCACAGGCAACCCCAACCTCTTTGCTTGTTCAGTTGCAATTGTAACTTTTAAATAATTAAATACAGCATAAGGTAAAATACTTATTTTCATAATTTTTTTTTTAAAGTCCCGATCAAACATTTTCCTTGTTTTTCTGTATCTCTGATCCCCTGGAATTGACCTCGTCCTGGCCCCATGACAGCATGCTGGTGTAGAGGCTCTGGTGGTAGGTGTTCCTGAGGTCAGGATGGCACCCCCGATGGGCCTCTGCCATGCACAGAGAAGCAGACAAGAACGGGTGGGTGTGCCCTGCAGGCATCTGGGTCTCAGTTAGGCCTGCACTATCTGTGCAGCCAGTTTTCTTGGGTCTAGGCATTGTGCTGGGCTCTTTACATTGTCTTTAGCTCTGAGAACAACCTGGTCAGGCAGGTATTTTATGGATGAGAAAACCAAGGCTCAGAAAACATAGGTGATTTGTTTAAAGTAACAGGGCAAGTAGGTGGCAGAGCTGGGAGGTAGATCTAGGCTTTTTTTTCTTCTGATTCCCAAGCCCTTCTGAACCCACTTCATTATCCTGACACCACAGAGCTCATGATCTGTGCGTCAGTCCTGGTGGGTGGTGTGCTGGCTGAGGGATGCTCAGAGGGAGGAATGTGATGTGGCCTGGCTTCCAGAGCCCTCTCTAGTCCCCACTTCTGGGACCTGTCCTGGAGGAGTAACCAGCTCATTCCTCTGCCCACTATGGATAGGAAGACAGGACTTTGGGGCAGATGCAGTGCACCCTCTGCCCTGGGAACTTACAGGGACCCAACAAATCCAGCCCCCGTCTCTGTGATCACAGCACTCCTAAGTGCTCCAATTTGTAGATACTGCATCACCCTGGCTACTGAAAACCACCCCACTAATTCAGTCATTTCCCCCAGTTTTGGCTTAGTGACATGAGTGACAGTGCTGGTCCAGCCACCCTGGTCCTAACACACTGCAGGGTAAAGAAGGAATCTAGGGGCCTTAAGAGTTGGTTCAAATCATCCTATTAATGCTCCCATCAACAGAAGGCAGTCCAGGCCACATCCTGCTATCCCTTCCCTGTCACCAAGGGGCCAACCACCAGAAAGCCACACACATGATAGACTATGAGCTGAGGCTGTACAACAGACACCTGGTAGGTCTCCACATCAGGCACAGTGGCCACTTAGAAAAGGAAGAATGTGAACGTTATAGTCACATGGACCTGGGTTTGAAGCCTGAAGATTCCTCTATTGGCTGTGTGGCCTAGGGCAGGCCACTCAACCATTCTGAGCCTCAGTTGCCTATAAAATGAGGAGACTGATCTTTTCCTGTCAGCCACACTGGGATGTTTGAAGATTATGTGAGATCCCAAATCCAAGAGAGCTGGGAGTCCTGGGCAAGTCTGATTGATGCAGCACCCCACCTCTGATATTCTGGATACACATCTTCTCAGGTACACTGGGAGCTGGTCCCTCTGACCCCCATTGTAAACCAGTTCATCCTGGATCCCTCCACGAGGAAGTGAGCTTCTGAGATAGCGAGACTCAGCTGTACCTGCAGTCAACCTCCCAATGACAGGAATGGCTGGAGTTGGGTTATTTCCCCGGTGTCTGAGGACATGCATTCAGGCTTTAACTGGGGCTGGGGCTTTGTGCTAGTAACCACCTGGAGGTTGGTCTCTCCCACCTGCAATCTCCCTTTACTTTTATAAAAACCTTCTTCTTCATTGCTTCCTGAATGGGTCATCAGGTCAGTACCCTCAGCCTTTTTGCATCCTAGTCAGATTAATTCTTCCAACTTAGAAAATATTCACAATTTTGGGTCACTAATTCCAGTGGCGAATAGACACTGAGAACACAGATACATGCATATATACATACACACATATACATATACATACACACATATATGCTTTCAAATGACAACTCAGCAAGGGGAAAATGCTCTAAAGGAAAGGACATTATTGGGTCAACTGACAAAACTGGAGTATGAATGGTAGACTAGATAAAAGTATTGTATCAAAGTCTGAGTTGGTAACTAAATTATGGTAATGCAAGAGAATAGCCCTATTCTTAGAAAATACTCCCTAAAGTATTTAGGTATAAATGATGTATGTAACTTTCCCTTAAATAGTTCAGAAAAAAATTAGGCATATCTATTTATGTACACATTATACTTAGACATTCATTTATATATTTATAGGCAATGTTGTACACACACATGCACACAAAAGGGGTAGGGGAGAGAAAGCAAACAAATGATAAAACATAGAGGTAAAATGTTACAGTATGACAATCTGTCTAAAAGGTGCATTCTGTGTTCTTCATACTATTTTCATTGTTGCAATTCTCCTGTAAACTTGAAATTATTTCAAAATAAAGTTAAAAGAAAAAGACAACCTCCAAACCTTAACTTTGCTTGCCTTTTCAAGGCAAATGTTATTTGTTTTGGGGTTTTCCATTTTAAGCCCTATATTTCTGTGTTCATGTGGAGGCAGAGGCTGATAACAGGAGTACAACTGCCTCTCCTTACTTAGGTCACAAGAAACACCATGTGAAGGTGGCGGGGGTGGGGGTGGGGGGAAGATAAATGTGTGCGCATGTACCCCTAATGAATACACACCTCTATTTTCCTCTGTTCTCTGTTGATTGATTTAAGCCTCGAGATGCCAGCCCCAGTGCCTTCAGAGGTCAGGTGAGTATGTGAAAGAGTGACACAGGCCAGGCATAAGAGAAGTCAACTACCAGAAATACAAGAAAACTTTTTTGATTTTTACTGAACTATATTGAAGCATAAAATGGCATACAAGTAGGTATGATCCTGAAAATTATATTTCCAAGTCATAGTGGGAAAATCTGAAAAAATAGAAGTAGTTCATAATTCATTTTCCCATCTCACAATCCCTTGGGCCTAGATGATTCTAGTCTTACATCCCAGAGGGTGTTGCCGGGAGTGTGTTCTTCATCATGTGGCGATGTGGAGTACAGAATCCCACTGTGAGGCCTTTAACTGGGAGCAGTATTTCGTTTTACTCAGTTTCATAATGGAAAACAGCTGTTCACAAATGTAGGTACTCCCAAACATGGAGAGAATCTTTGCACAGTGGTTTTTATATTTCGGGTAGCTACTCCAGAGGTATTTATAGAATTCCGGTATTCCCACCTTGTCGTATTTGGTTTTCAGTACTGTGTTACACTGCAAATCAATAACCTCCATTTGCAGTGCTTCATGCACGCTTTCGATTTTCATGGAGAAAGGGGAGCTGAACAGGGTCAGTTCACTTTCGTAGAGTTTGAAATCGGACAACCTTTTCTGGAATTCAGTCTTTAATTCCACGATTTTGGGAATGTAGTTCAGGCCATCGCTTTCATTTCTGGAAACTGATTTCAGTGTGGGAAAGTGGGCCAGATTATTCCTTGCCAAATGAGTTTCCCAAAGGCACAGTTTTGCCAGAAACGCTCGAATCAAGTCATACATTTGTGTAATGATTTGTGAATGCCCTTGAAGAGATATGTTCAAAGTGTTCAAATGCATTGTCATATCGACCAGGAAGGCCAAGTCTTTGATCCAGTCTTGAGAGCTCAGTTGAGGCAGGGGCTTTCCTCTGGATGACATAAAGGAATCAATTTCTTCCAATGATTCAAAAAATCTCTTCAGCACAAGCCCGCGACTGAGCCACTTGATCTCTGTGTAGTACAGAAGGCTGCCATACTGGCTGTCCAGTTCGTAAAGCAAAGTTGTGAACTCACTGTGGTTCAGTCCGCGGGAGCATATCCAGTTCACGGAGTTAACTACCACATTCATGACATGGTCCATCTTTAGCTTTTGAGCACAAAGTGATTCTGGGTGAATAATGCAGCAAACGGACTTCAGATCTGAGCCCTTGCAAACCATTGCCACCTTGGACTTAAGTTTTGTAACAAGTCCATCGTTCGCATCTACCATGGCAGGGGTGCCAGTTGAGGCCACGCTTACTAATTTCGACCAGTCAATATTAAACTTCTTAAGACTTTTCTCGACACGCAAAAATATCTCATTTCCAGATTTTGTACCTGTCATGGGCACTGTATCCAAAAGTTCTTCTGACACATCAAAATTCTCATCAACACCACGGATGAATATGGCTAACTGGCTGGTATTATTTATATCTGTGATCTCATCAATTGCAATAGAATATGCCACAAATGATTTGATTTTTTCACGTAATTTCTCCCATAAGTTCCCAGCCACATCTTCCACAGGCTGAACGGCAGCATTTTCCTTGGGACTCTCATTTGAAAACACTTGTTTTTGCTCAGGACACATGATTTCTGATGACCCTAAGAGATACTTTCTGAGTCCTTTTTTCAGCTCATGAAGCTTCTCATCACGCACCTTCTCAGTGTACTGGTCATAGTGCTTACTGTGGTTGGTCTGATAATGGCGTCTTAAGTTGTATTCTTTTGACACGGACATGCTCTGTTTGCATATTAAACATGTAGGAATATTCTGCACTTCCACGAAGAAATACGCTCTCTCCCACTTTTCTTGAAATACACGGCCCTCTTGGTCTATCTTTCTTTTTCCCACTTTTGATAGAAACATGGAGACAAGAAATATTTCATTTTTCTCTTAACTCTACTATCAGAAAAGCAGCAGCAAAAGGACAATGATAAACAGGAGAGATAAAGTGGCTGTGGCCATGGTTAGCTGGAGAGTAACCTGCTCCTACAGAGAGGGGCGGCTGACACTCAGCTCGAGCAAACTGCTACCAGAGAGAACATGGGCCCACTGGGGCTGGATCTTCAGATTTCTGAAGAAAACCTGGAAATCGATTTTCATGAAAAAGTCCCGGCTATTTAATGTTGGCTACTACTTCTCATTTTAAAAATGTATGTGAGCCAAACAAAAGACGTCTCCAGTGGCTCTGTTTGCCACATCTGGTTTAAACAGGAATAATTTAAAAATATATTTGCATTTTAACATATTTTTTTTCATTTGATTCTCAAGAGAATATTGAAATCAAAAAAGAAAATGAGCACAGGTATATGATTTACTTGCTGCGAATCACAAAAGACACTGGTGATAGCCACAGAACTGCAAAAAACTTACTTGTTTTAAATTTAAAGAACCTGGCCATGATGCAGGTAAGCTTTACTTTGAGAGAACACAGACATAATAATTCACTTTAAGAAAATGTAGGCAGGACAGAAAGTCAATTTAGTGGCTGCCTGGGGCTGGGGGTGGGAATGGGAAATTACTGAAAATGGGTAGGAGGAATCTTTTTGGGAGTGATGGAAATGTTCTAATATTAGATTGTGGTGATAGTTGCACAACTCTATGAATTTACTAATAACCACTGAATTGTGTACATTCTAAACAAGTGAATTTTCTGGCATGTAAATCATGCCTCAATAAAGCTATTAAAAATGTAAAAAACCAGTTAGCCACCATATAAATTTAGGAATAATAACTGAGCATCTGAAAAGAATACTTTAGTTTCCAAACTTTAAATGAGGAAGTTCCTGTCTACCACCATGCCACCGTGAACACGCCCGATCCTGTCTGATCTCAGAAGCTAAGCAGGGTTGGACCTGGTTAGTATTTGGAAGGGAGACCACCAAGGGAAACCAGGTGCTGTAGACGTAAAAATAAATAAATAAATAAATAAATAAATAAATAAATAAATAAATAAATAAATAAATAAGTGAATAAGTAAATAAATAAAAATAAATGAGGAGGTTCCTTAAGTGACTCAAGCTCTTGAGAACATCTCTACATCTTCTGCCTTACCCGCCCTAAAGAATACTGACTTGCTTGCAAGGACTCCAGGAACATTCAAGACATTCAGGATTCCAAAACATTTAAAATATTTAACCAGCAGAGTGGCTGGGGCATTGCTCTACCAGAACAGATGTTGTCCTCAGCACTGGGGGTGGGGTAGGGTAGTTCTGAGAGTCCAAGCTGTACCAGTTGGTACCCTTTTTGGTTCTGAACTATGGGAGTTTGGGGGTGGGGCTGGGGTGGCCAGGCAGGCACTATCTACCAATTGAGGTGAAGTAGTTCAGTATTATGATATGAGCCCCTACCATTAAAGGTTCTCGGATAAGAGTGTGCTACGTTACAAGTCACACATAGTCTGATGTGGAGCAAGATCCATCGAACTGATATGAGAAAAAATGTCTGACTAATAAAACTCAAGGAAGATAACTAAAAGACTTTGTAACAAGCAAGAAAAAGAAAATGCATATAAAGAGCAGCATGCTTTGCTCTCAGGCTCAAGAAGCAAGGACCCAGTGGTGAGTGCCTGCCAAAACATTTCACACTTCACAGCGGGTGCTGGGATGATTTTCTCACCACCCAAATACTCACCATTGCTAAGCTCAAGGCCTGGAAGTGGTCTGAAGAGAAAGAGACACTGGTGAATACAACAACACTCATTTTCCTCTCTTGTCCGTTTAGTTCTATCTGACAAACTTTTATGTTGGGCACAATGGGAGAGAAAACTGAGAGAGGCTACTCATAAAACAGGAACAGGGTCACACAGCTTGCAGATGTAGAATACAATAAAATGAGTGTGAGAGGCAGCTTGGCACAGCAACTGACTGCAGGGACCCACCACCCATTTCCAGGGGTAAAAAAATCCCTGTGCTACTGCTTATCCACCTCAGGCAAGTTATGATCTGCAGATTCATGCTCATGACGAAGAGGGAAACTCTCACTTACCTAATGACTGTGAATTTGATAAATTCTGCGGCATCCAAAATCCTTCTCATGGAACTGATTTCTAGGTAACCGGGGGCTTTGAATACCACCCCCGGGGGCATGCCATCGATGACCACACAGCCAGGGTTGAATGTGATTTTCCTGTAGGGGACTTTCACAGGAAAATCCACTCCAATGGCTTCACCTGTGATGAGACAAAACAGCAAAAAACCAATCACGTTTGTCATTTGCTTTTTTCAAACCACGCTTTATCTTTAACATCAAGATTTTAAAATCATTCACATCAAATGACAACATTTGGTGATTAGCCTTGATTTCTTATAGTGTTACTATGGTGTGTAAAAAATTTTATTGATTTTGAAATTGGTTGTACAGCAGACTCAGTTTTGTTCTCTATTAAATAGTGATTATCATGGTATCTACCAAAAAAGGTTTTTGTGAGTATTAAATTATTAGTCACATGTTGAGCACTAAAAACAATGTTCAACCATGATAAAAACTCAGTAAATCATCAAAGATAGCTATTATTATTATTATTATTATCATCATCATCATTACTATTGCGATTAGTTCTTCCATGTATAAGCTCTTCAGTAAAAATACACACTAATCTTGATCAAAGCTCTTTCACAGAAAGATCAGTTTCCTAGATAAAGTATTCAATTAAAAAGAAATAAAACTTACCAAATTTTCGGCTAAAGAGGTCATTGACTTGTTCTCTTAGTTGTTTTATCTTTTCTATGCTTGATAATCTTTCCTTCTCATTATCTAAAAATAATTAAACAAGTAAGAAAACTAGGGTTGTTAATGTATTTGCCCCAAAGAAAGCTATTGGAGGAAATGCCTGTTAGCATATGAAAAAGTACTTTATGTGGCTTATTATTCAGTTTAGTTTTAGCAAAAATTAAGCATTTTGGAAATTTGTAAATGGAAGCCATCACAGATGGTAGATAATTTTCCTGATTATAACTCTATGTAAACATACCACAACTACTTTTGGGAACATTTTCAATATCATGTAAGACAAGGATGTCCACTGTCACCACTACTCTTCAACATAATAATAGAAATCCTAGCCAATGCAATATGACATGTAACAGGAATAAGATGTATTGAGATTAGAAGAGAATGTTTTTCAATACTTAAAATTTTAATTCTATTTTGAACAACTAGAGCAACTATGTGGTTTAAAGTTCAAGAGGCATAAAATAGTGCATAGTGAAACATCTATCTCAGCTCTCAGTTTCTTTCCCTGGAAGAACTATGTTATTAGATTCTATTGTATCTCTCCAGATATATTTTACATACATTTATTCAGAAAAGATGATTACTTGATGGGCAGCAAATAAATTTCACCTCTTTGGCCAGCTCCAATTCAATGGCAGCTAGTGCTTTGAGTTGCCTGCTCTGAGGTATATTTTCCAGGTAATGCCAGGGCATGGCTGGGAGAAGCGATATACCTGATTAACAATGTTCAAAATAAGCAAGATATTTGGTGTGTGGTAATCTGAAGCATATTTTGTATTCCTGAATTGTCATTCCTTAGTTGATAGGGTGAACTAAGCAGAAAATAACTCCAAGAGACTAACCCATGTTGTAAAATGGTTAAAACATAACAAAATAAAAAATATAAATTATGATAAAGCCAGATAAACTTCCGTACCTGGAATTGTCACCTGGACAATGTTAAGATCTTCAACACCTGCTGCTGAACTTGTAATACTGGATGAATTTGTGTTTCCTTAAAACAGAAATTAAAATTTAGAACTTACAGAAAATTAGGCCAATTCTCCTCTAAAATGTCAAAGTGCCACTTTGATCAGAAGCCCAGAATGATTTTTTTTAAAACCAGAAAACATTGAGCTGTACAGTAACAAGGTGGCTTGGAATTAATTGATATTTGAGTCTCTCTGCAATTGAATGGTGATGTAAAAAGGGAAAAGGGCACAACTACTGCCTTTATTTAGTTCAGAGCCCCAATACTTCAGTTAGTCTAATTATATTTTAAAAGGACGGTGTTTAAAAGCATACTTCCTTTGTTATTTTCTCAGTTTAGAGGTAGGAAAAAACAGAAATCAGACATATAAATGTGTCCAAGAGGACCTTTAAGTAGCAGACAGACATCTTATTAACAATGATTTAACAGGGTCACAGCAAGTCTCAGACAGGGTTAAATAGTAAAAGCAGAGTTGATATTATCACTTTTTTTTTTTTTGGTCAAATGATAAACACAACATTTACTTAAGTTCCAGGTTGAGAAATGTGAATGAGCCTATCTAGTCCTTTCCCAGGAACTCACAGCTCACTTCTTGTGTTGTGTGAATGATGACCCATTTGGGCATTTGAGATTCTGCATCTGAAGAGCAAGACCTCAGAGAGACAAATCAGAATCTTAAACGCCCAGGAACCACTTCAGCAACAAAGACCCTTGGGTTTTTCTGCAGTTTCATGCTGCTTCAGACACAGAATTTTTGGAGAAAAAGTGGACAATTTGCTGCTCTTGTCCTTAAAATTACTCCTTTTTCTGATAAATCTAATAAATCCTGAAGGTCTGATTCTTACCAGTCAGCTTCAACATTAAGGGATTACTGAAAGTACTGTGAGGTTCTATCACTACCTTGAAACAAGAAAAATCATTCAGGGAACTTAACATCATTGAGTCTCCAAAACCTAGAACCAAATTCAGGTCATCAGAACCAACCGAGAGACAGTGCCAGAAGGTGGGGCACTATGTTTTGATGAAGTGGTAATGTTTTACCACTAAAACTGACTTTTCAAAATATAAAAATCTGTCACAAAACACATGAAGCACAATTTAAAGACTGATCAAAATCCAATTATAATCAATGCATAAACTGGAAGTTAATTCATTTTAATTGCCTTGCACATTTCAAGTAAATGGATGGGATTTTCCCTAATGGGTCCAAGTCTTAACTACTCTAAAATGCAGTTATGTAAACAATGATTCTTTTTGAGCTAACTGCTCAATTACCTTATAAGTTAGTTTGAAACTGCTCATCTGGCTCATAGTCCATAAGCCATCATAATAATCCTTGTCAGATGAAGGACAATAATACTCCCAATACTCCCACAGAAGGACTTCCAAAAGCTTTAGTCCGTTGCTAGATGCACGCTTATTAGTGGCTAAATTATTTACCAAATAATTTATGCCTAATTCTTTAAACACCTGCTATCCAGAACAAAAGGATGATTCGGCTTGCACTTGCTGTACAATCGTGACACCCCACAGGACAGCAATACAGTTTAGGGGCTACTTTGGAGGACATTTCCAGCATTCAAATCACTGTTGGACTTTGATTCCAATGTGGGATTCTTCTCTTCATAGTGTTAAAAGTACTTTAAGAAACAACTCAAATGTCTATCAATGAAAGAATGGATAAATTGTGATTTATACACAGAATGGAATATTATTCAGTCTTAAAAAGGAAGGAAGTTTTGACATATGTTGCAACATGGATGAACCTTGAAGATTTTAAGTGAAAGAAGCCAAACACAAAAGGTCACATACTGAATAATTCCATCTATATGAAATATGTAGAACAGGTGACTTGATAGAGACACAAAGGAAATTGCTGGTTACCATGGGCTAGGGGAGTGGGAGCGGGGAATGGGGAGGAACTGCCCAGTGGGTATGGGGTTGCTTTTGGGGAGATGAAAATGTTTTGGAACTAGATATAGGTGGTGGTGGTTGTACAACACCCTGTATGTACTAAATGCCGCTGAACTGTTCACGCTAAAAATAATTAATTTTATGTTATGTCAATTTCACCTCAAAATTTTTAAAATGTACTTTTAGGGTTTCCTTTCATGGAATTTTAAGGAGAAAAATAAATCTCACCATATAGCTCAGAACAGTGGAACCGGATGCCACACTGACACCCTACGATAACTCTCAAACTGGGCCATGTAA
Organism: Eidolon dupreanum; assembly: GCA_028627145.1. NCBI lineage: Eukaryota > Metazoa > Chordata > Mammalia > Chiroptera > Pteropodidae > Eidolon > Eidolon dupreanum. The sequence goes on along the minus strand of CM053501.1, from coordinate 21,604,281 downwards.
ATATCATGTTTTATCTATAAACCTACTCAGGCCCCATTGACGTCAAGTACAGATGAATCAGCACAAATCCATCCTTGCTAATGGAAAATCCATTTGTGGGTCAGGGACACTATCCTAGGACAGGAAGCATCTCCTCAGTGCTCGGTCACCCTGACAGCATTGTACATAATTTCCAGTAAAGTGGTTAGGGCTAAAGCATGGCGGAAAGGCTGTCCATTTACACAGGCCCAATTGATACCTGAAATTTTCACCTTCGTGCTTAAGTAATATACGCTTACTGTGGAGAATTCGAGAAATAGTGAAAGTGAAAGGAAGAAAAGTAAAATCCTGCATAATTCTAATACTATTGGTATAGTTTCTTTTTTTAAAATATATTTTCTTATTTTTTCTTTCTATGTAATAATTTTTCTAAACAAAATTGAGATCCTACTGTAAATTGTGATTTTTTTTGGTCCCTCTCTGTTTTGTGTGTAACTTGTCTTGAGTGAGACAGTTTTGTTTCTCACTGAATGTACTGAGCATTTATTTTTCCAGATGGATTACCATGACCCATTTTTTTAACTGTTGGGCACTTTGTACCCACTTCTTCTCTGTTATAAAAAATTATGAGAAAGGTTTTACCACCCTAAAACAATCAATTTGATGAAATTTTAGAATTCAAATAAATGAAATACAACATAAAAATCAAATTGGGATGGGAACATTCAATCTGAAAATTCCCCCAGTCATGGCAAAACCAGTTCAGACACTGTGATATTTCAAGTGAAGTAATGTTATCTCTAAGTAAAAAGGATTCACTCAGAAAAAAAAGTAAATGCAATTTCGAGGGAATAAATGTTTATTTTAAAAGTGTCATTTGTATAGTTTATACACTATTATAAAATACTTCTGTCTTCTTGTTAAATCATTTTTTCAATGTAAAAAGATAAGCCTGCAATTATTTAAAGCTATTTTATAATTTAGAGTTTACCAATTCAAAATCACATCTGTTCAAATGAGTGAGATTTTATTAAATGTTAGGATAGAATTATCTACCTAATGACATTAATTCTGAGACCTCATAACATCAATAAATACGTAAAATAAAAAAACTTCTCATATTAGGAAGACACTATGGATCTGCTTATATTCCAGCAGCAGAGATAAAAATATTTTTTAGCAGATTATTAAATGAATCACGATGAAATAAAATAGGTACATTCTTTTAACATTTAGGGCTTAAAATCTGCAAATTCCAGGATAAATGGTCTCATCACTTCTATGAAAAATCAAAAATGTTTAAAAACACTTTCAATTGTAAAGAATCCCCTAAGGATATGTTCATAACCATTGGATGTAGCTTTTAAACAAACGTACAAACAAAAAACCAAACAGATTAAGTTTCAGTTTTTAAGTATTTTAAAATACAATAATCTTATGTAGTGGATCATAAAAAATAAATCTTTTTAAAGGAACTTCACTTCCTTTAAATACTTGCACTTAAACTAAGTTCACAGATTCCGGGCCTGATTGGTTGTCATTTTTGAACTCTATCACACTCTAGAAAAGAGAATGTGTTTCTGAGTGAACTAGTCCTTCCCTACCTTTTCCCTTCCCCGCCCTTCATTTGTTCCTCCCTTGGACAGAGTACAGTTTGGTCTCACAGTGGCCCAGTGCTAAGTCTGCATGTCCTAGTTTATTGTCTAAAATGGCTAGAGCACTGGGTACTTGATGGGAACATGGGCTGCTCTGGTCATACATACACAAACATTGATTTCAATCTTTTCCCCACAATAATCCTTTAGGAAGAAATAAAAACTTAGCAATGTGAAGGGAATTGAGGCTTTTGGAAACTAACCTTCAATTTTCACCTCAGCTTCAGGTTCCTCACTTGTTTCTGAAGGCACAAGCTGAGTAGAATCTTGAAAAAAAAATTTCTAAAATGACATTCATTATTATGTATTCTCATATTCCAACATCTGGCTGCTCCTATACCAAAAAAGTTGTTTATCTTGGTATTTTACATACATTTCGTACTTAATAAATGTAAAGGTATAAGTATTAAGTAATTTTAATTTTAAAAGGGACAACAGGGTAATAACGGATAATCTTACATAAGTGATAAGGAGAGATAAGAAACTTTCAGATATTATCAAATAATATGGAGTTACCCACATTAATGGACACAGAATATCCTTCTATTTGAGCTAATGGAATTTATGTGGTCATAGTGTTTTCTTGTTGTCATCAGGAATTACTGGGATAAAAAGAAGCCGTTTTCTTTGATTAATAGTTCCCATCTTATCCTACCAGAAGCCCCCAGGTATTCATAATCTATTATTATACGGAAGCACAATCAAGTTTTCTGGTGGACAAGAATTATGACATACATGGACAAAATCCTGGCTAGATGATCTCATTTAACCTTTGGTTCATTTCAGGAAGATTTAGCAAAACTTATATTAATTGTTCATAAAGGAAGAAAGACTAGAACTCAAAACTAATTTAGCTGTTTTGACATTGTACTATTGTTATGTAAGATGTAACCTTTAGGAAAAAATGAGTGAAGGTACACAGGACCTCTCTGTGCTATTCTTGCAGCTTCTTGTGAATCTATAATTATTTAAAAGTAGAAAGTAAAAAATTATCAAACTAACTTACCTCTATCATAAATGGGCTTCCCACTACGGTGTGATAATAAAAATCTTTGGAAATAAAATAATTTGAAGGCCAACATCCAATGAAATCTTTTCCAACTCTCATTCAACATCATTCTACAATTGTTTGCTACGTGGGTTTTGTTCTATTTAAATACTATCTAACCATTCAAAAAAAAATTACCAAATAATATCTTAACAGGCTTTATAAAGGGAAGTAAAATGTAAGGGAGAAACATATTTCAACTAAATTAAAAATAACTGTCCTCCCTAACATCCAGAGGTCAGAGATTGTACTGAAGAAAAAGAAAAGAAAGATATAAACAACAACAACAAAAAATAAAGACTCCTGTCACATGCTACTACATGGATGAAACCTGAAGCATTATGCTCAATGAAATAAGTTAGTCACAGACAAATACTATATGATCTTAACTTATATGAGACACAGAGAGTAGTGGAATTCATACAGCAGAAAGTAGAATGGGATTGTGGGAGTCGGGAAAAGGAGCTGTTTAATAGGGATAGATTTGCAAAACGAAAAAGTTCTGAGAATCTGCTTCACATCGATCTGAATATACTTAACACTCAGTACTCAGCCAGTGCTGAACTTCACACTTAACAATGGTCAGGATGGTAAATTTTATGTTATGTGTTTTTTTTTTTTTTGCCACAATAAAAAAAATATATAATTTAGAAAAATAATATATAAAATAATATACATTAAAATAATATAATAATATATAATAAGATATATAATTTAGACGTTAAATAGTGACTAAGTCAGCTTGTCCTCTTGGTTTAAAGCAAATAAGTTCAAAATAACGAACTTTATGAGTGAATGAATAATTCTAAGACCGAACTCTATCATATTATGTTCTCTGGGAAAATTTATCAGATTTTTTTAAGTCAGAGAATTGGACAAATTACTCAGGGGGCTGTTGGAACTGTCCTCCAAAATTAAGTTCTCCAGACGCCTCCAAATTGAAGAAGCCATTAAAAATAATTGCAAACCAGTTTCCTGGAGAACACTTTTGATTTAGAGAAAGATACAAATCATTTTGGTAGTAAGATA
>CM053501.1:21547980-21600070 GCA_028627145.1 Eidolon dupreanum | reverse complement strand
ATTCTCATGACTGAAATCTGAGCAAATGAAGTCTTAAAGGAAAACTTGCATATTTCATGTTGGAAACTCACAACCAACAGGATGTTGTAAGAGGGCCCACAGTCTGATAAAAGTTTTTGTTCATTTACCAATTCTGCAATTATTTTTCAAGAAAGTGTGGGGGTGGGGGCGGTATATATCAAGGCACACATTATATTTAAACTTTTTTTTTTTATTTTCAGCCTCTTGCCCCAAGTTTGGTTATATTGGGAGAAAAGGAGTAGGAGGAAGGCTGAGGTAGCAGGGAGTGAGCTGAGGAGAGGCTATTGGTAAGATGGTGAGGGGCAGTGGGCAGGACACCATGACAGACCCCTGGTGGGCCCTCCCACCAGCACTCACTAGAGTCTGTCTATTCACAGGCTCTCTGGTCCTCTTAATCAACAATTCTCATTATCTTGTTAAATCTGCAGCATACTGCTACACAGGTTCTGTGGTGACATGAAAGACAAGTAAATTTTGGGTTGCTCACGTGCAGAACAGACACAGGTGACGGCCTTTCTACAGTCAAAGAGCATAGTGTGGCAACTGAATTTACAAACTGGTTCATCAATTCGCCTATATCTGTCACAATTCTGCTAAAGACCAAGCGACAGGGGTTTGAGGGATTTCAGGGCTGATCATGAAAGAGATATGACCACGAGATGGTGCTACCACATACAACTTTATCTGGGCAAAACTGACAGGTTTGTATGCCAGGAAAAGTCCCTCACCAATAGAAAGCTCCGTTGGCTTCAGTTTGGGGGCCACCAGGCAGAAGGGTGAAGAGTAAAGGAAGGCTGGGCAGAAGGAGACAGGAAAGGGGGCTTATGTGTCAAGGCAACATCGCAGCACGGGGGGTGGGGATCTCTGAGTCAGAGAGCTGTGAGGGGCAGTTTTGGCTGGGGGTCTTTATAGCTCTGGGGTTTTCCTTAATGTAGCCTAGCAGATGTTGAGTGCACTTTGAGTTTGGCACCAGCAGGCTTTTGAGCGAATAGGTCTCAGCCTGCTATGAAGAAATAAACAGCCTTGGAGCCAATATACAGAGGTCATCTTTGGTTCATTTCTAGAACACCAACTAACTTCAACACTGCATCATCAAATGGTTCATGCTATGCAACATGGAGCCACAAATACTACAAAATATAAATCGCTTAAATATAAAGGCCGGTAGAGGTAAATAATTTAAAAACAAATTGTCCATTGTTAGGTTCAAGTATAAGCAAGATAAAGTTTACATAAAAATAGAAGTAGGCCAATGCATTTTCTTTCCTTCTCTTCCATTTCAAAAAGTCAAAATCCAGAACAAAATATTACACTCAGTAAATTCAATGTGTATTAGCTCTAAAATACTGACATGCTCCAGAAAATAGAAGAGGATATACATTTGAAATAATGAGGAATTTTTCATCAGCAGGATAATTTTTCAAAGAACCTGCTTTGGAGTACAAATTTAGTCATCAAATTTGTGTTAAAGATAAAGAATAGAGGCCATTTCATTGGAAAAAAAAGGCAAAAATAAAGTGAGCGGCAATGAAATTCTGACACAAGCTACATGGATGGACCTTGAGGATATTACGCTAAATAAAATAAGCTGGTCATAAAAAGACAAATACTGTACGATTCCACTTACATGAGGTACTTAGAATAGGCAAATTCATAGAGACAGAAAGCAGAATGGTGATTGCAGAGAGGAAGCAGGATTGGGGAGTGACTGTTTAATGGGTATAAAGTTTCTGCTTGTGAAGATGATAAACGTTCTGGAGATGGATGGCAGTAATGGGCACATGACAACGTGAGTGTACTTAATGCCACTTACCCATGCATTTAAAAATGGTTAAAATGATAAATATTATGTTATGTATGTTCTAGCACAATATTAGAAAAAAAAAGGAAGTGACAAGATGACTAGTGTCAATTTACTAAGAGGACAAGAACTCTTTGATAAATTTATCCAGTTATAACAAAATTATTTTTCTGGTTTAGAGATTTAATAGTGAAAATCATACATATTGAATGGGTATCAAATATGTTGAAAATGATCTGATAATCTGTCTTTTCAAATCAAAAGTTAAAATTATTTCACAGATTTTATTTTATACAGATTATTTACACAGATTATAGATACAGGTTAATCTTATGTTGAATCTGATTATTTTTAAAATTTATTGTTATAATTCACATACCATAAAATCCACCCTTTTAAGTGTACAACTTAGTGGTTTTCCATATATTCACACGGTTGTACAATGACCACCACTATTTCCAAATATTTTCATCATCCCCAAAAGAAACTAGCAGTCAGTCCCCATTCCCTTCTCTTTCTAGACCCTTGTTAACTATTAATCTACTTTCTTTTTCTATAGAGTTGCCATTCTGGACATTTCATATAAATGGATCCATACAATTATAGATTTTTGTGTCTGGTTTTTCATTTAGTGTGTTTTCAAGGTTCATTCATGTTATAGCATGTATCACTACTTCATTCTTTTTTTATGGATGAATAATATTCCATTGTAGAAATATACCACATTTTGTTTATCCATTCATCAGCTGATGGACACTTGGGTTGTTCTTATCTTTTGGCTATTGGGAAGAACGTACAAGTTTTTGTGTAGACATATATTTCAATTATCTTGGGAACATATGTATAAGTGTGCATATATCTAAGAGTGTAACTGCATATATCTATGTATAGTTTTCTTATAATGTTTTGGTTTTGTTTTGGTATCAAGGTAATACTGGCCTTATAAAATGAGTTAGGAAATGCTTCCTCATCTTCAGTTTTTTGGAAGAGTTTATGAAAGATTGGTATTAATAATTCTTCTTTAAATATTTGGTGGAATTCACAAGTTATCTGATCCTGGGCTTTTTGGCAGGAAGTTTTTTGACTGTTAATTCAAACTCTTTACTTGTTACATGACTATTCAAATTTTGTATTTTATTTTTAGTTAGTTTCAGTAGCTTGTCCATTTCATCTAGTTAATTTGTTGGCTTCCAATTGTTCATAGTATTTGTGGTAGGCAGATGGCTCCCCACAAAGATATTCAAAACCTGTGACTATACAAGGTTACATGGCAAAGGGCAATTAAAGTTGCAGATGGATTAAGTCTGCCAATCAAATGACCTTCAGAAAAGGAGATTATCCTGCATTATCCAGCTGGGCTCAATGTAATCAGAAGGGTCATTTAAATGTGGAAGAAGGATGCAGAAGAGTCAGTGTCAGATGTGATGTGAGAAGATAACGTTAATTCTTTGTTGTTGGGCTTTTCCATCTACTTCACCCTCTGCTTGCAAAGCTCTTCCCCCAAATCACACAGTGTCAGTTGGGAAGAAAACTAAATGATGTTGATATTCTTACATCCACTAGTGTCAGAGGAGCCTGGGTGTAGTGTATCTCAGCCAAGCTTGTACTGTGCGTTCCGCATTTCAAGGGGCCCTGAGACTGGGTTCTTGCACATGTAAATGACCTTGTGGGACTTCCTGGCCTCCATGGGGGCCAAGATGTGAATGCGTGTGTGTGGAGGGTGGGCGGAGGGGGTTTCCAAGAGGTCTGTGCTGCAGACAAAGTATGAGGCCTGGTGGGTGGAGTGGGGAATCAGATGTTTACAGAAACACCACATGAGTTTATAAGCACTGTGGGGCCATGGCTGACTTTATTGGGGGTTCCCCAAAGGCCAGTCACCAGTCTGAGCAGCTCTCATTTGTTGCTTTTATGGCTTTAAAAATTTCTCCCTTACATACTTCAATATGTGAGTACTTAATCTAAATGGCTACAAAAACATTCACTGTTACAAAATACAGTCCATGATATTTGGCTTTTTAACTCTCTGGGAATCAAGAAGGAAGCTGCCCAACTTAAGTAGTGCTATCAAGAGTAACTCTTGAATAGTTTTGTCATTTCCAAGACAAGCAGGAGAAATGTTATCTATTATACATTTAACTTAAATGTTTTTCTTAAAGTAATGTACTTCTTTCTGAAAAACTAAGAAGATAGGATTGCAGGTACATCTCTCTAAATGTGTATTTTACTGCTACCTGTGGGAGCAGAATCTACAGTAGTATATCCCTGATTGTATACCTTTTGATCAACACCAAGATCATTTAAGTTCAAAAATATATTCTTGGGAATCAAAACATAAGTACTTTTTTCAAAACAACAAAGTAATTTAGAAAGAGGTTACACCGATTCTTTGTGAGGGACATGCTCAATTCAACAAATTCATAAAGTGCCCTGTGTGTACACAGCCCAGGCTTGAATCTCTAGGGCTGGAGCAAGATGCTGGCTGGGTCTTCCTGGAGCTTGCCGCTAGGTGACGGTGCCCCCAGCAAAGGCATGAACAGAACACAGCAGGCGGCACTAAACTCTGTGTGCGATTAGGAAGCTGACATTCTGATTGTGCCCAGAAAGAAGGGTGGAACTCATCAGAAGTCTGCAAAGTAAGAAGGCAGCTACATGGAAGGATGGGCTTAGGTGAAAGCCAAACAGAAGGAGGATTTGGGGCCTGTTTAAAAAATACCAGATCGTGGAGTGTGTCCAAAGAACCCCAGAGCGAGCAGTATGTCCAAAGAATTAAGGGAGGGTGATAGTGGGGGCGGCAGATGGAATAGGAAAGGAGGCTGGAAAGAGCAGTAGAACTGCCGCCATAAACTGGGACTCTGCAGGTGGTGGGGAGCCACAATGTGTGAGCAAGGGAGCGCGGTGGACAGATCCCAGTGTTCAGAAAATAACTGTTTGAGGAGGGAGTGGTGTAGGATGGAATAAAAAGGGGCCCTCTGCCCAGAAGGAAGGGGGTTGATCACTGGGGACCTGCAACAGGCAGGTAGGGGGCCTGGCCCAGGGCATCCATTACAAAAGACACTTCCATTGATCTCTGCCTTTAGATATTTTGAAAAAAAAATTTTAGTAAAATTTATGGAGCTATAAAATGCTGCAGGAAAATTTCAAAGTTAAGATTTTATAGGAAATACTTGAAATCTGGTAATAATGTTTGAGGAATGAAACTGTAAATTGTCCTGCACTCTGCCCACATTCACAGTAGAGCTCAAAGATGGAGAAAGCATCAGAATGCCTTACAACAGTCATATCGATGTGAAAATATTGTATGGTCAAACTGGTATCACGCAGGGGGCCAGCAGGATTCTGGTCTTTGGGTGGAGGAACTGCATGGACTACCTAACTCTGCCACATTTGAAAACTGTGTGTATTTGGTAATAATTGCTTTCTTCTCCTCATTTAACTTGTATGATGTCAATGAAGCAACTATTATTAAGAACTGGCATTTGAATTTCTTAACTCTCATCTCCATCTCTTTTTTCTTTGAATATTTTCTCAGTAACACAGGACACAGGCTGGACAGAAGATGATTAAGGGAGAAATATTTTAGAACACACAAAATAAGAGTATTCAATAGACAAACTCAAATAAAAGACATCCTGAAATGCCTAGGAGCATGTAAACTAGGCTAAATAGAATCCATCTAACTACTGTAAAACTTTTTATTCTAAGTGACAGGATGCTAGAGCACAGGACTACCTGCATGGATCTTTATCAGTTTTTGCTTGTTTTTCAAATGGGTGGTAATTAAAATTTTTCATCACAAATAACTTTCAGAGTAGAAAAGGATTATAAAACAGTATTACCTTGCACATTATATTGATAGTAATTAGGATCCTCTGATTCTTTCTTGACTGACACAGCTGCTGCTTTCAGTGAAATGCCTTTGAATGCAAAGAAAATTATAGAATTATGTGTTAGGCCAAACCCACGAACAGAGAAATATTGACTACTGATAGAATTTTCAAGTTCTGTTTTGATCAGCATAGGAACATTATAAATCAGTAAAAGAACTTGTAGCTCACTCACTATGAACAAATGGCTTACCCATATAAAATATAAATAATATAAAAATAAAATAATATAAAATCAATATAAAAAGAAAGAAGAAAGGAGGGAAAGAAGGATGAAGGAAAGAATGGAGGGAGGAAAGGAGGAAAAGAAGGGAAGGAAAAAGAGGTCTAGATCTCAGTTTGGGAAAATTTTCCTTTCAAGATGACTGAATACATACGCATTTACATGAAATACTGTAAAACATCCTTCTTTAAAGGGACCTGAGTTGGCACATATAATCTTAACTTACCCACTACAATGACATGGACTTCAAAACCTGGGGAAACTACATTAGTGAAACCAAAAGCCTTTACTGGGGAAAGGTGTGGTAGATGGCAAAAATTAGCCACAAATTTCTCCCATCTAGTTATGGGCATCTGTTTGTGCTGTCACTTTCCTACTCCTATTTTCTAGAAGTGGAGTCTCCTTCTCTACCCTTTCAATCGAGACCTGGCCATATGACTTGCTTTAGCCAACCGAACATAAGCTAATGGGATGCAAACAGAGGCTTAAGAAAGTGCTTGTGCCTCAGAGCTCGCTGTTTTTGGAGCTGAGCTGTCATGTGAACAAGGCTGGGCTAGCTTCCTGGAGGCTGTGAGGCCCTGAGGAGAGGGGGAGGGGAAAGGCCAGCTGGCTGTCCCAGCTGAGGCCTTAGAACCAGGAACGAGCCAGCACACACACACACAGAATTGTGAGAAAGACTAAATCATTGAAGCCACTGAGTTTTGGTGCTTTTTAATACAGCAATGGATAACTGCTACTGAACTATACATATAATTTAACCATGAATGTTAAAAGAGCAAAAGCAAAAATTGTGGCATAACACGCGGGCTTCACTATTTAGCATCAATTTGCAAATTCTGAGGAGTCTTCTGAAAACTAACAGCTGTTGGATATTTAAAATGTGATTATCAAAACGAAAATCTATTAGAACAGGTATGGAACAGAATGGACACAGCTGATAGCCATAGTAGTGAAATGGTTAGGTTAAGTTGAGGAATTTGCTCAGAAGTGGGACAAAAAGGTAATCTGATGGAAAGATTAAAGGAAGTTGGCAAATGGAAGTCTAGTTATGCATAAAAACAGCTATTTACGTGTTTATCTGTAAATGATCTGAAAGAATTTTCACCAGATGGGTAAGAGTTGTTGCCCCTAATACGGGGTTGGGATTTGAGGTGTGTAAGGAGATTCTGGGGGGATGGAGTTTTGAGAGAAGAGAGTGAAAGGGTAAAAAAAGGAATTTTCCTCATTACTATTTTATGTCTGAATTAAAAAAAATTTAAACATGTATAACTTTTGTAATATTTTATAATAAAATTTTAAAGTACATGTCCAAGTGGGTTAGGCACTAAAGACTCTACTAACAGAAACATCTGATAAACATATGTCAGCTGTCTGTCAAAGAAAAACTCCTTATAATCCAGGCAACGGAATCCCAATTTGACAGTGTAGAATGTAGAATTTGTTTGAAATGCTAATGAAAATAGATTGACTCAGCTATTCCTCAAAATAAAAGAGGGAGAGAGGGAAAGAGAGAGGAAGGGAAAGGGAGAGACAGAGAAAAAATTCTAAACCATTTAAACATTTTTCTGTGTAACAAGTGCTATACAAATATCACAAGAAAGAAGGCTGATTGATGGCCAGCTCTCACAAGCCTGCAGGCAGCTGGAAGCAATTCGTATTGCATAATAAACCCACAGTAGAAAGTCACATTAATAGGGAGCATATTTTGGTTTAAACTGAATCACATCTCCAAAGGAGGCCTCAACAGAAGAGGAAATGCTCATTAGGCCCAACAGCTGATGAGAAAGGAGATGGGAGGCTGGGTCTAGATCTATGAAAAGGCTCCTACAGAGAGCTGACAACTCCCCTCCCCCACCACCATTTGTCTTCGCATTTTCTAAGAGGAGACTGCAGGCAGAACATATTGGAGCTTTGAAAAGCATCCAAGGCTAAGATTAAATGGATGAGAGCTGAAGGCGTGTCATGTGTAAGTAAGTGAGATTAAGACATGACAGCTGAATTCTGCTTAGCTGAGAAAGGTGGCTTGTTTCTTTTCGTTGACTTGTATTCTAGGTTTTACCTAGAATAACTAAAGTGAACAAGCACCATCATTTTTCAGACTGTCATTTAAGGTGGAACTTGTACTAAGCACATATTTAAGCACATATGTGGAGGGGAGGGACACAACACCTGCAGCTTTGGAGGGGGCGGCGGTGGGGGAGAACCCTTGAACATTGGTTCACTCATGTCCCGCGGTCTCCCTAGGGACTTGAGGGGTGGGGTGCTGAACATAAACCACACCTTGACAGCTTTACGGTGCTGGTGCTCTGTGTTCCATTTTACTATAGGTATGTCTCTCCTCCCTTTTTCTATATCTTTTCTTCTTAATATTGAATATTGACTTTCTTTCAGATTATGTTAGATTTAATTTTAACTTTATATTTTGAACTGTTTATTTCATATTATAGGTTGCTTTGGAGCATTATTAAATTCTAGTTTTAGCCTTTTATAACCAGCTTGTGTTCACTTTTATCTTTTTGAGGTTTGAGTTTTACGTACTTGATTATTTTAGGTTTTCTAATCTTTCCACTCTTAATGCTTTCAATATTTTCCCACCTCTTGATTAAACATTTGAATTTTCAAAGAATTCTATTTTTAACCTTTTAACATTTCCCCTCTAATTAATGTCTTTTTTTTTTTTTGAGGAGAGGAAGGGATGGGGATCAACCACTGTCATCTACAGAAGAGGGATTTTTCTCCCAATATACATTGTCATTATAATGCATGTCTATTGTAGAACATTTAGAAATGACAGAAGAGTACAAGAAAGCAGTAAAATATGTTCAAAAATGAAAACACTGCTCTATTTCTAAATCAAGCCATAATTCCAAATGTGTACGCAAGACCTTTTTACTCATTTTGCAGTCTGGTTCTAATTTAAATATAATTAAAATAATATTTTGTCCACAAATACATCTATTTGATAACATTAAGTACCTAGTACTTACTGAATTAGAAGGCTCTTTTCTAGAATTTGAATAAAATATGACCATTCTGCAAATAAGGCCCCATCGGAGGAGGTTAATTAGCACCCTAATTTCCATTTTTTTTGTTGTTTCTTTGGGATTTTCTGCATAGACAATAATGTTACGTGTGATCAAACACAGTTTTATTTCTTCCTTCCCAACCTGTATACCTTTTCTTGTTTTATTGCATTAGCTAGGACTTTTAGCACGAAGTTGAAAAGGAGTGGTGAGAGGGGATAAACCTGCCTTTTCCTGTTCTTAGGAGGACAGATTCCAATTTCTCACCATTGAGTATGATGTTAGTTTTTTGTATTTTTTTTTTTAAAATTAAGTTGAAGAAGTTCCCCTCTGTTCTCAGTTTACTAAAAAACTAAATGGGCTTCACATGGAATGGGCTTCCCTACTCTTTTTGTAGTAAAACAAAAAAAGAGGTCCAATGATAACCTGCTAAATACTTAATTCTAAAAGCATTGGTGTACATACCAGAATCTTCCATGGGTTCAGTTTTCACATGGACAGGGCCACAACTGAAAGGAGAAGGGAAACCTGGTAAAGACAAGCTGGGTAAGAACTGACCACAGGCATTTGGACACGTGGAATCCTCCAGGTCTCCATGTTGTAAAATTCTCCCTCCCCCCACAAACTGAAAGCAAAACTGCCACAGCTTTACCACTAACTTTCTTAATTTGTTACAAAATTCAAGTGTCAGTTGAATATAGCCTTGTAACCCCAAACATTCTTTTGAAGAAAGAATATACAATTGACCCTGGGGGGGTACCCACCCATCATGTGGTTTAAAAATCCAAACGTAACTTAATTTGGTTCTCCACAAAGGTGTATTCCCACCGTCCCACCGGTGAATTGAAAATACAGTCAACTCTTGAACAACACGGGTTTGAACTGTACTGGTCCACTATGCGTACAAGGGGAGCTGAGCAGTTCGAACCCATGTTATTCAAGAGTCAATCATGTAACAAAATAAGGAAGACTTCCCATAGTCTAAAAACTAACACTTTGGGGCTAGATGTGGATTTTTTTTAAAATTTATTTTTTACCTTTCACTTGGCGATGTTGTTAATCTCTCAGCATCTACTACCACCCCAGACCCACCTGCACAGACGTAAAAAGAAACACACTAGTCCTTTTCCATGTCTTGAAATATGACAACATTCAAAGGCATATAAAGTGAAAGCACGTATAAAGAGAACAGAATTTCCATCTCTGGGTCATTATGGAATAGCAGGGGGGATAGACCAACTCAAAGCAGGCTTTGGGGCCATTTGTGTGGGCAGAATGGGGACTGAGGAGCAGATTGGGGCTGGAGCACAGGAGTGGGTCTCATCTTGCTGCTCATCAGCTGGGTGACCTCCAGCAACTTACTAAACCTCCCTGTGCCTCAGTTTCTTCATCCAAAAATGGTGGTTGGGTAGGATTAATTAATACATGCAAAGTTCTTAGAACAGTTTCTGGCACATCATAAATACCAAATAAGTATCAGCCGTTATTATTATATAAGGAAAATACAAGTCATCTGGCACAACAATCACCTGGTCACCTGCCATCCTCATCTTCAAGTCCCTCCCTTAATGTGAGAAAGAGGATCCAGGAGCTCAAAATTGTTCCAGAAACAGAATTTGCTCCATGAGTAGTCCATGCTCAGAAGAACCGGAGTGTGTCCCGTTTTCCTCTGTATTCTACAGTGTGAACTGTGTCCCCCCAACCCTATACCCCCTAGCTATCTCTACCTATGCAGTATCAGCATAACACCCTCTTTAGATCTGATCTTTCATAAATAGCTATGGCCCAAGGTTTCCAATTACATTCAGGATAATAATCTGAGAAAATAGGAAGTGGACCTAGGTAGGTCTCTAAATGTTTCTAGTAAAGTAATTTTTAAAAAGTTTTAATCCCTTTATTAGCCTAAGTTCGGCAGATTATAAGGGGTCATGTGTTCCCAAACATGGCCTCAAACACCCCTCCACATAGCTTTCTGCCTGATCATATGGGATTCCCAGAAGGACCAGCTTGCGGACCCTGCTTATCTTCAGGGCCAGCTCCTCCATGAAACTCTTATAATCACATAATTCTAACCCATGTCCAGGGACTCTTGGGGCATTCCCTCCAGCCATTCTAAGAACACCAAGGGTCACCCCTGAATCTCTGCTGGACAGTCTCTGACAGTGAGTTTCAGGAGCATGGGAACAATCACACATCCTAGACCCACTCCTGACTCCAACAATGCCTGGCCTGTGGCTATTGTTCAAAGACCATAAGGTGACCTCAGCATCTTCATATTCACGAGGACAAGGCAGGTCTACTGTGGTCTGTGGTCTGGATGCAGAAGCTTGCTAGCATGTGAGCTGGGAGGAGGGTGACTTCTCAGCTTTCTAGGCAGGGTGTGTTTTTTCCTGAGCTGCAAATACCACAGGCACTCACCCTGGAATGTCAGAGGCTGCCTCCTCAGTGAGGAGAAAGTAAAATATAAACAAGCTTTAGAATGTGCTGAACTTGTCTTTTAATTAAGAAAAGTGGAACTGGAACCAGCTTCCAGATGACCTAGAATGACATGTAACTCTAAACTTCACTTTGGTCTTGCAAAAGCATGGAGCTGAAGAGGCCTGGGGTCTTGGTTGAGTTAGAGATGGAAGTATGTTTTAATAGCATGCTTCTTGTCTCTTCTCTTGGAGCCTAGGTTGACAGACCATTGGCAGAAATGCCCACAGGATTGTATACAGGTTACTGCTCACCGTACACTACTCATACTGCTCCTTTTTGTGTGTATCTGCTCTAGTAGTCTAGTATTCTAGAACAAAATGAAGCCAACTTCATCATTTCTCAGTGCTGAACCAAACTTCTTCCTGTGGAGGTTTATATTCTGACCTACACTGCAGTCTTTGGTGGCTGACGGCCACAGAATTCAAAACTAGTGTCTGTCAGCCTACTGAACTCTTTGCTCACCATATTTCAGTTTCCTACATTTCTTCTTCCCGGGAATGTATGCATCTCTCCATATATTTTCCTTCTCAAAACCAGAACATCAACACTGCTGTTTCTGAGACTTACACATCCCACGCAAAGCCTCATTGGATTTTTGCCAAATGAAAAATGCATCCAACAATCGAGTTTCTAAGAAGGTGTCAAGTGTGGAATGATAATGTGTAATAATTGAGAAATGAATTTATTCAAAGGAAGCAGAAGCATTGACCATTTTTTCCCCATGGAGTGGAAATCTGTACTGAGCATAAGGACAGACTGAAGTCTCCTTAAAAAGCAGTATTCTCATTAAGGAGAAGTAACACTTCACTTTTTTTTAAATCTAAGACTTTAGAGAAACTAAGATTTTATGTTTTTTTTTTAATCTTTCTGATTTTTTAGGGGGTGGGGTAGTGAGAGAAAGGAAGTTAATACCTATGTAATACATAGAAACTTCCAAAATAAAATGCCATCGATGGATAAAATAAAAAAAAGAAAACCAGAACTGGTTTAGCAGCGAAAGGCAGTCACCAAGTATGAGAAGTTGTCACTTACCTAGCTGATTCACTGGACGTAGAAAAGGTCTGCAAGAAAATCAATACTATTACTCAACATGAACACATAAGAAAGACATTAAACATCTGAATAACCAACTTCTAAATGTAACAGGACATAATTAACTAATTGAAATTAAGCTCTCAGTTTATTTTCCAATGAACTAACTATTATGATGGGATACAGTCTGTCACCTGTTAATGATGAATGAAATTCCTGCTTTATTCTCCAAAATCCATTTCAGAGTTGCAAGATCATAGCTCTCTGGGTGTTGAAAGGCAACTCCTTCTGGAAGCCCCTGCACTGCCACAGCTGCCTGGTCTTGCAGCATCTCCTCATATGGAACAGGCACCATCACTGTTGATCCTAAGGCTTTGCCTATAAGAAGAGGCAAGATATCTCTAAATGCTATGTTGTAAAACTCTGCCACTCAACTTCATTTAGTGTAATAAACACAGGTGGTGACATCTAGCTTTGAAGATACATTAAAAACATAAGGTAACCTATTGCTCTCTATCCTAAGTTAGTAAAATTCTCAAAGGGCCAAAGTAAAAAATTTACAATATTTATTTTAAACCTTCACACAGGAAACAAATTAACAGGTCTTTTTCTCCATTCTCTTGAAGGTTATGCAATTTGGGGTGCTCGCCCAGGGCTGTAGAGAGCACCCCGTGGTTACTCAGGCTGCTGCTGCTGAAAGAAGACAGAGCCCCCAGTCAAAGCTTAACTATCCCTAAGTCACATCATAGAAGTCAGGCCAACTTGCCTGTTGAAAAGTTATGAGGTTGATATGGCCTCACATCACCATCGGGGGCCATGTCACTCTTTCTGCACTGACCAGCCAGCCCCAAGGTGTTGGAGTCCCACTTCTCATAGAGTAGTATAGCCTCAGATGCAAAGATCCCTTGTGCTGGGTTCTTCCTGGTGTCACCATGATTGGAAATTGAGGGGGAACTCCTGGAAAGGAGTGAGTCGCAGAGGTGGGGGACCCAATAGCTTCATATAAATTTCCCTCAAATGCTCACAGGGACCTGTAGGTCACATAAATGTGTGCAGCTGTCTAGGAATGATAAACAAGGCCCTAAGATGAGAAGGTGCTTATGCTGCAATTAAGTATAACAGTTGTATAGTTATTTGGTTATCTAGCTTTTTAAAACATTGTATAGGTCCTTTTTTACAAATCCCTGTCTCAATGCCTATGGAAAGACATGGGTAGGTGGGGAGACCAATGAAGGTGAGGTTGGTGACAGAACAACAATGACTGTCTCTAATAACTGTGTTGGCTAAGGAGTGGGGTTCCCCTAAAATGGGAGCAAAGATTGAAGTCTGATCAATCCAAAGCTTTCAATGAACCAGAAACACCAAGTTGTCTTTTTAAGAAGACTTGATCTGGTACTTAAGAACTGGCTCTTCCTTGATGAGACAGTGGATTTTCAAATGTTAGAAACCTTCTAAATGGTCACACCAATAAGATTACCTAACACTGTCCTACTCTGTCGTGAACTATTCAGAACGCTTTACCATAACAGAAGCAGAAATAGTCCTCGACTGCTTTTCTGAGAATTTCCCTTTCTCCTGAGTCGATCTGCATCCTGTTCATAGGGCATGGGGGTTTCGTCTCAGGCAGGCCTTCCGCAACGCCTGTAAATGAGTCATTGCCACAAAGTCAGCATCCAGGCATTTGTGCTGCACACATGCTTAATCTCTACGCTTCTGGTATGGAAAGGAAAAGGGAAAAAAATAATCAAACAAGATCTTTGTTTATGTAAATAAAAATAAAGAATAGGCCATTTATGATGAACAGGACAATATAATATGATCATCTCTGAAATGAATCTATTGATAAAAAACTGTAAGTAATTCAACACATAAGGAAATATTAGTGTTTCAAAAGAAATTATTTTAAACAGACATATTATTTGCCATACGGCCTAAAAGTAACAGTCGCTGTATAGGAAGACCCTCACCACTGAACATGTTCAGGACCAACCCCCTTCCCCCCCTGGACCCCCATCAGGTGCTACTCCAAAAATTTTGAAACTAATGATTTTAATCAGGGCCAGCTGGGAGACAGAAACCACATGTTAATTTGCACAGGGAAAGTTTAATAAAAGAATCATTAACTAGTAACAAAGGACTGACTATTGAGGGGTAATGAGAACTCTAAAGAACACACAGCATGTAGTGGGAGCAGCTCCCACTTCTGGGGCTGAGATAGAGCACCAGGAAGAAACTAATCTGGAAGAGGGTCCCCCGGGGCCGAGATCCAGAGCTCTCTGGGGAGGATGCAGCCATGGCCTGCTTGATGGTGGAAAGTTGGCTGGGGTGCAGCAAGCTGGGGCCGGCAAGCAGGGACCCACCCTCTGGGGGTACAGATGGAAACCACTGGCAAGTTGCCCCCTGCTGCCTGCAAGGCTTGCTGGGTGTTGTAAGGAAGCTGTCCTTTGGGGTGCTGGTGGAACTCTATAAGCTACTTGTGGGAGATGCCAACAGAACTCACTGAAAAGCCACTCTCTGGGGCTCTGGGGGGCTGGGGGAAACTGCCTGTGGGCATGGTGCTGCTGAGATTTACTGGGAAGCCTTCCTCTGGAACTTTCTGAGATTTCTTTGTGACTTGCTGGGAAGCCAGCTGGGGTGAGTGGAACTGACTGGAAGCTATGTGAGGTAGGGGCGCCACTGGGAATCCCAACTGTTGCTGGTCACCAGGTGCCACAGGAACAAACAGGTGAGAACCCACTGGAATCAGGAAGAGAAGTTCCTTCTTCTTCCAGGGACCTCCTCAGCCCTCTTCTGACAAAGGTACACACTGTGCCAGCTGCCAGAGGAGAAATGTTTACAGGGCCCAGCTCTAATATCACAGAGAGGTAATAACTTGATGACTGTCACACTGAAAATTGTCACACAGTGATTTCTTGAGCTAGAGAGGCCCATATAAGAGTTATGTTCTAAGATCAAGTATAATTTAAGGCAAATACTGTGTACAGGCAAAATGTTACCTGAACACCCTCAGTCATCCATCAAGTACAGAATATACAGTTTTGTGTATACAGTTTGCAAAGCAATTCTTATGCACATTTACATTGTAGAACCAGTCAATTAGGCTAAAAGAAGGAAGCAGAAGAAAACCTATGTGTGTTTTGTCATTTGAACAATTTTGGCTTATGGATAAAGAGGTGAATAGAGAGGTAGAGAACTGACAATATTACCTGCAGAGTTTACTCCAAGGATCAGGAAACTAATGCCTGTAGGCCAGTAGAGAAATGAAAATGCTAACAAAAAAGAATCAAAGAGAGGGAGAGGGAGAGAGGGAAAGAGGGAAGGAGAGAGAGAGAGAGAGAGAGACAGACAGACAGACACATAATAGAATTCTAGAAATGAAAAATAATCAGAAATGATCATTTCACAGGATGGACTTAACAATAGCACACCGTTGAAGAAAAAAATCAGTGTCTCAAATAAAAGTCATAGAAACTATCCAATCTGAAGCTTGAGTAGAAAAAAAGAATGGGAAAAAAAAGGAACAGAGCCTAATGACATATGCGACAATATGAAATTTTCTTCTATATGTGTAAATGAAGAAAAGAATGGATCAGAAAAAATATTTGAGATAATCGCCAAAACGTCCAAAATTGATGAAGACAACAAATAAACATATCATGGCTAAACTGCTGAAAACTAAAAATTAAACAGAGCTAAGGAAAATGATATATTACCTTCAGAAAAACAAAAATAAGAATTCTAGTCTGACTTTGTATCTAAAACCATGGAAGCCAGAAGGCAATGAAATAAAACTTCTAAAGGGCTGAAAGAAAAAATTGTCAAGTTAGAATTCCATATCCAGTAAAAATATTCTTCAAAAACAAAAGCTAGATGGTGTCTTGGGCAATATGGCTAAGAAGCAATAGGTCTTCTCTCCCCTACATACACAGCAAATTAATAATATATAGACCAGAACACCTCTGTAAGACCTCCACTCATCAGTTGAGAAGCTACAGCACCCAAGCCATTGTTAAACGAAGAAGGGATTTCAGCACTAGGGGTAGGTAAATTCCTGGCATGTGGTGCACCTGTTTGTGCCTCTCCCTCTCCCTCTCTGTGGCATAGTGCAGAGCACCAGTGAGGAAATCCACCCATGCTGGGGCTCTCCCCTTGGGATGGAAACAAGAGTGGCCTGTGAGTCCAACATTCTGGCTTGTCTGGGGGCTGGCTGCCAGAGGAACTGGATTCTGTTTTGCTTCAGAGCACCGATGGAATTAACACTGGAGTTTGGAAGCTGCTGAAAACAGAGGTGAGCAGAAAGTTAGAGCTGCAGTTCTGTGGGAAGACACCAGGGGGAGAGAGAGATCCACAAAGGTATGAGAAGTCCAGAACAGCCAGTCAGGCTGATTGGTGAAAGTCTTCTCCTGAAGGAGCCAGTATGCAAAGACTGGGAGGGGTAGTTGTTTCTTCAAATGTCCAAATTCCAGGAAAAAAAAAAATTACAAAGCATACAAAAAAACAGGGAAACAAGGTCCATTAAAGGAACAAAATAAAAAAATAAAAATTCAGAAACCAATTCTAAAGAAATGCAGATCTATGAACCACCTGACAAAGAATTTAAAATAACTGTCATGATATCATAGTGCAAAGATGCTCAATGAGTTGAAAGAGAATACAAGTAGACAGCTAAATGATTCATGAACAAAATGAGAATACTGATAAGGATAGAAACTATAAAAAATAACCAAACAAATTCTAGAGCTGAAAAATACAATTGAACTGAAGATTTCATTAGAGGTGTACAACAGCCTACTTGATCAGGCAGAAGCATGAGCAACCGCTAAAACAAGTCTTTTGAAATCACAGAGTCAGAGGAACCAAAAGAATGAAAAAAAAATAGTGAAGAGAGCCTGAAGGACTTATGGGACACTGTGCTATCTATAAGACTCACTTTATCTACTTTTTATATAAATAGAATTCATTTCAGTACAGAATAAAAAAATTTGTTCTCATCAAACCATATATAGAGTAATAACCACTTTATTCTGTATGTATATTTTGATTCTTCTCTCAACATCAGTAATATTTTTAAATGCATTATAAAAGCAATAAAGTAATTACCTTGAATTACTTCATTACTTCTGCTTTCAATAATGGAGAGAACAATCAGACTGAGGATCAAAAAGGAAACAGACGAAATGTACCATACTGTAAACCAATTGGACATAACATATATTATGAACATTCTACCCAGTAATAGTAGAGTGTGTGTTCTTCTCAAGTGCATAAGACTATTCTCCAGGATAGACTACATGTTAGGCTACAAAACAAGACTTAACAAATTCAAGTAGATTAGAGTCATATGAAGTATTTTTTTTTTTTCTATCACAGTGGAGCGAAACTAGAAATCAACTGCATAAGGAAAACTGGAGAACTCACAAATATATGCAAGTTAAACAATAGATCAAAAAAGTCACAAGGGAAATTAGAAAATACCTTGAGACAATGAAAATGAAAATATAACATACCAAAACTTATGAGATATAGCAAAAGCAGTTTTAGAGGGAAGTTTATAGATATGAGTACATTAAAGAAGAAGAAAGATCTCAAATCAACAAATTTACACCTCAAGAAACTAGAAAACTAAATCCCAAGCTAGCAGAATGAAGGAAATAATAAAGATTAGAACACGAGATAGAGAATTAAAAAACAGTAGGAAAAAAATCAATAAAACTGAAAGTTAGGTTTTTTAAAAGGTCAACAAAATTGACAGCCCCTTAACTAGATTAAAAAAAAAGGTTCAAATAACTAAAATCAAAAATAAAAAAGGACATTATAACCAGTACCTCAGATATAAAAAGAATTACAAGAGAATATTATGAACATTTGTATACCAACAAATTGAAGAACCTAGGAAAGAACTGATAAATTACTAGAAACAATCTACCAAGACTGAATTAGGAAGAAATATAAAATCTGAAGAAACCAATAATGAGTGAGATTGAATGAGTAATCAGAAACCTCTCAACAAGGAAAAGCTCAAGACCAGATAGATTCACTGGAGAATTCAAACAGATGTTGAAAGAATTAAAACCAATTTCCTGAAACTCTTCCAAAAAATTGAAGACAAGGGCACACTTTCTAACTCACTCTATGAGACAGCATTACCCTGATACGAAAGCCAGACAAAGATACTATAAGAAAACTAACAACTAAT
Source organism: Eidolon dupreanum (assembly GCA_028627145.1). Taxonomy (NCBI): domain Eukaryota; kingdom Metazoa; phylum Chordata; class Mammalia; order Chiroptera; family Pteropodidae; genus Eidolon; species Eidolon dupreanum. The sequence continues at coordinate 21,581,412 of CM053501.1, read as the reverse complement.
ATCTCTGATAAATATTGATGCAAAAATCCTCAAAAATACTAATACAGCAAACAGAATTCACCTGTATATTTTAAAAAGATTATATACCATAACCGAGTGAGATTTATGCCTCAAATGCAAGATGGTTCAACATATGAAAATCAATCACCATAATTTACCACATTAACAGAATGTAGGACAGAAGCACATAAACATTTCAGCTGATACAGAAAAAGCATGTGATAAGATTCAATCTTCTTTCATGATAAAAACACTCAACAAGCTAAAAAAGGAAACTACCTCAACATAAAAGGAGCAAAAGTAAAGATATCAATACAGAGATTAAAATTATAAAGCAAATATTATAAAACCATTTTGTGCTAACAAGTTGACAACTTAGATGAAATGAACAAATTAACAATAAAGTTGAAAAATAAGGTTTACTAAATGTGTATACGAAGAAATAGAAGAATAGCCCTATAACTGAAAAATTAGCATGCAACTCTGAAACTTGTAAAAAACCTGTAATTAAATTTTAACAATTAGAAATACACTGGCCACTGATGCTAAAGAACTGAAAAAGCTTTTCTTGTTCAATTACATACTCACTGTATTTTAAAGATTGCTTCAATCTTAAGTCTATCTTCGACAGTAGAGGCCCTAAATTTTGGTTTTAGAAGTCAATCGGAATCAATCGATCAATTTCTCTCTCTCTCTCTCTCCTGTGTGTGTGTGTGTGTGTGTGTGTGTCTGTAAAATCTTAGATAGACAGATATATGTTTGTTTAGTAGTAAAATTATATACATATATGTCCTTTGCCAATCCTTGGAGACATCTATATATCTACATAGCTGTATCTATATCTATATTTACCCTCTGATTAAACTTCCCTGTTTTTTTCCTTTTTTGATTCCAGCAAATAGAAAATTGTTAACTCAATAGTTGGTAGATGACCTACAGTGGTAGAGACAGACGTTATATAAGGTGTAGGTTTTAACACCTAGAGTAGGGGTCTCTAAACCTTGGGCCATGGACTGGTACTGGTCTGTGGCCTGTTAGCAACCAGGCTGCACAGAAGGAGGTGAGTGGCAGGTGAAAGAGCGAAGCTTCATCTGTATTTGCAGCTGCTTCCCAGCACTAGCATCACTACCTCAGCTCCACCTCAGATCATTAGGCATTAGATTCTCATAGGAGCACTGGTCACTGGTGCCATTATGTCTACATAATGAAGCCTCTGTAAGAACCCAAAAGGGTGAGATAGGGGAGCTTTTAGATTGGTGAACATGTGATTTGGGAACGCTGCCTTAAACTATAGTTTCCCTCACATATAGCCAGGTATGCTCACTAATACTCCCTGGCACTCACAACATATACCGGCATACCGAAGGCTCTGGAAGGCCCACAGTAAAAGAAGGGAAAAGGACTATAATTTTCAGTTGTTAACTGAAAATAATACCTAACAAACCCATAAGTAGTTTTTTTCCTTTTCTCTGGGAAGGAGTAAAATAAGAGTGATTTTTTAAATATGGTTTTATTTTAGGAACCAAAGACAATTTACTCTATGTGCTTCAAATTTAGTCTACAAAACCAAAGGCCTGCTGAGGATACAATACAAAATACATTGACCAAGTTTCTTGGGCTGGCCAGTGTTAAGTATTTACTGGTATGCCAAGGTCAAAGGAGATACATCAGAACCATTTGTATGATGTTTATGATATTTTAGAAAAAACATTACATAAGACTTGCCTACAAATATTTTAAGATGTACTAATACAAAGAATAAAATCTTTAACACCTACAGTATTCTGCGAAATCCTTCTGCAACTCTGTCCTGGCACTGACAAATGCACGTCCTTTCTCAGTTCCCACGACAAACACGTCTGTTTCATACACTGCGATACAGGCCACTTCTGCCTTGGACTTGGCCAGTTCTTTACACTGAAATAGAAACAAAGAATGAAGTGTTTTATACAAAGGCAGAAACAAAGAATGAAGTGTTTTATACAAAGGCAGATGCAGATTTTGTGGGGCCTGAGAGGTCTGCTTTAAGAAAAAAATATAAAATTAGGTACACACTGAATATTCATTTAAAATGAGAAAAGTAACCAAGAAAAAAACCAAAACAAATTTATCATGCAAATACCATTAACATCATAAAACCCAGAGAAGAATTTTTTTTATTAGCCACCTGTGATATTGTGATTTATAGTAAGGAATATATATTTGGTCTTTGTCCACTGTTCCTGGCATAGAACTCCTAAAATCCTTGGAATTTTCTAAGTGAAGAGAGTGATAAAAAGTGTCTTTTGTTATGTTAACAAAGTTGATTTTTGGACTGCACCTAAGGATGGGGACTGAGTGCCAGGAGAACCAACCAGGTGATTAGAGGGTTAGAACTTTCAGCGCCACCCCCTGACCTCTGGGGAGGAGAGAGGGACAGGAGGTTGAGTTCAATCACCAATGGCTAGTGATTTAATCAATCAGGTCTACATAATGAAGCCTCTGTAAGAACCCAAAAGGACGAGATAAGGGAGCTTCTAGGATGGTGAACATATGATTTGGGGAGAGTGGTGTGCCCAGAGGGAGCATGGAAACTACGTGCCCTTTCCCCATTTCCTGCCCTATGCATCTCTTCCATCAGGCTGTTCTGAATTGTATCTTTTTATAATAAACCAGTAATCTAATATGTAAAATGTTCCTCTGAATTCTGTGAGCCATTCTAGCAAATTAATCGAACCCAAGGAGGGGGTCATGGGAACCCCCATTTATAGCTAATAGGTTAGAAGCATAAGTGACAACTTCGACTTGCAGCTGGCATCTGAAGAAGGGGCAATCTTGTAGGGCAAGCAAGCCTTTGGGACTGAGCCTGTAAAATGTGGGATCAGATGCTCCCTGGGAAGACAGTATCAGAACTGAGTTGAACTGTAGGACACCCAACTGGTGTTGGAGAAGAATTGCTTGTTGGTGTGGGAAACCTCCCCACTACATTGGAATTGAGTGCTCTTCTCTGGGTTTTATGATGTTTATGGTATTTTGGCTGTAGACTCTTTGATTGCCTCTTTCTGTGACAATAATTTTTCAATATTATTTTAATGATTTAATATTTCTTCCAACATGGTTGATTACATTTTTATTATTGATGGTAGAGATGCATAAAACATAAGAAGTCATACAAAGACACACTTGCTGCTCCTCATAGTGCTACAGGTTTATGACCTACAGATAAGCATTCTGATACATTCTACTTTATGTAATTCCTTTCAAAAGTTTAAAAAAATGTATGAAGTATTTATAACTGCATATGCTACACTATTGGGTATATTCCTGACCAGAAAAAAAACTTCTGTTTTGACAAGATATCAGTGAAAAACAAATTCTGTTTACAATTTTACCTATTTAATGATTGGAAGAATTTTCCACAGACTAGCTTCTAGCTCTGTACATTTAAAACCTGTTTCACCCCTACTACCCAACTGCTTCTGAATACAATACAACCTCAGGTCTTGTCCCTTGATGTCATATTACCAGATGAGTGGACATAGTGGACTGTAAGAATATTCCTGGAAATCATTCCTACACTGGGATGTCTAGCAAAAACTTACCCAGACACAAAAATAACAGTAAGCCACATAATACTTACTACTAAACTAAAACTAAATGCATTCCCAGCCTGGCTTCCCCTTCTCAAGACCCCAAAGATGCAATGTCCACTCCAACATCATCTGACACAGTGGGTTATGGTCAGTAGAATGATGACCCCGCCAAGATGTCCACATCCTAACCCTCAGAGCCTGTGAATGTTACCTTATGTGGCAAAAGATATGATTGCATATGGGATCTTGAGATGGGGAGATTATCTTGGAATAATGGGGGCCAAATGTAATCACAAGGATCTTATCAGGAGGGAGGCAGAAAAAGGAGATGGACAATGGAATCAAAGGGTAAAGTGGTACCCATACTGGAAGGTTCCACAAGCCAAGGAATGTGGGCGGCTTCTACAAGCTGAAAAAGGCCAGGCCCAGGCTCTCCTCAGAAGCCTCCAGAGAAGCAATACAGCCCTGTTGACACCTTGATTTTAGTCCTATAAACCCATTTTTCTGCCTTCTGACCTCCACGACAGTCAGATAATAAAAGTGTATTATTTAAAGCCACTAAGTTTGTGTAATGGTTATAGCAGTCACAGGAAACTAGTACAGGGGCTGTGGTAGAGAGAGTAGAAGGTGACAGCAACTTTAACTGATGCTGTTAAAATACCTTGTTTTAGCAAACTATACAAAGGCATATGTGCACATATTACTAGGACTTTCCCAAGGCCACGGAAGAGGCCAGTGCAAGAGGGGAGCCTGGAAGGTCTGGCTCCATTAGCTTTGGGGCAAATCTCTGTTTCTATCAAGTGAGCCAAAAATTCAGCAGTTACTCTAACATATAGACTCTGATATCAGGTGATATTATCGATTTTAGCCTTACTTTGGTCATCCTCAATAGAAAAGATCTTCTTAAAACATTTTTTTTCTCATGAAATATGTATATTTTAAAAATTTTAGTAGATACGGAAAAGTACACAGAAGAAAAAACGAAATCCTCTATAACCCCATTATCCAGAATTAACCACTATTCATGTCTTGAACTACATACACACATAATTTTTAAGAACAAAATTAGAATCGTACTACTATATATAGGTTGGCATTCTGTTTACTTATTTTCGAGCATTTATAATACTGAAAAACATGATTTTCTGAACAAATGTATGATATTCTGTCCTAGATTATCCAGTTGGGCCCAATGTAATCACTAGGTGCCAGTTTAACCATAACATCCTTGAAAAGTTTTTCCCATTACAAATATTATAATAAGTATCCAAGAACATAAATATTTCTGTGCATATTTGTTTCCATGGGATGAATTCAGACAAGTAGAACACCTGAGTCAAAGGGTATAAATTTTTTTAAAGTTCTTGAAATTTATCACAAACAGTATTTCAGAGGTGGGGCTCACATTCCCACCGGCACTGTGATACAGGCCATATCACCTTCCATTACAAGCACTAAGAATCATTATTTTGGGGCTGCGCTTAGTGATTCACTTCCCCAGAACAGGACATGGAGAGAGAAAAATAGTAACTTGACAATAGAGGAACATGGCAGATGCTATCTGTATTAGTCTGGGTTCCCCAGAAAAACAGAACCGACAGAAAATTATATACATATGAGATTAATTATAAGGAATTGGCTCATGTAATTAGCTGAGAAGTCCCACAATCTGCTGTCTGCAAGCTAGAGACCCAGAAAAGTTGTAGTTCAATGGCCTGAGAGCTGGAGAACTGATGGCAGAGATTCTAGTCCAAGTCTGAAGGCCTGAGAACCAGGAGAGTCAAGGGCAAGGAAAGATCAATGTTCCAGCTCAACAGGCAGGCAGAGGACAAATCTGACCTTCCTCCATCTTTCTCTCCTATTTGGGCCTTCAACAGATTGAATGAGGCACACCCACACTGGGAGAGTCATTTGCTTTACTCAGGTTACCAATTCAAATGCTACCCTCTTCCAAAAATGCCCTCACAGACACCTCAAAGGAGTGTCTGTGACTAAGGAGACATGATGACTAAAAGCAATGTGGTACCATGGGGAAGATCCTGGAACAGAAAAAATACTGATGAAATTTGAATGAAGTCTGGAGTTAATTAATAGTAATATGTCAATATTGGTCTATTACTTTTGACAAATGAACCATAATTATATAAAACATACTGTAGTCATATAAGTTATAGGTGAAGAGTATATAGGAAATCTTTGTACTGTCCCATTTTTCTATAAATCTTAAAAGTATTCCTAACTAAACATTTATTTTAAAAAAACCTCCAAAAGTCCTTGGTACTCAGGGGCTTGAGGGAGGGGCAGGGTAAACAGGGTGAAGTGCTCCAGTTTAGGAAGATGAAAAAGTTCTGGGGATGGGTGGTGGTGATGGTCGCAGAACAATGTGAATGTACTTAATGCCACTGAACTGTGTACTAAAAATGGTTAAAATGGTAAATTTTATGTGAGAGAGATATATATCTTACCACAACAAAAAACTCTCATTTTCCCCCAGGAAAACTTCATAGCTCACATCCAATCCACCAGTAAGTTCTATCAACTCTACCTTCAACAGATCATTCTAGTCCTATCATTTCTTACCTCTTCTACCATTCCTACCCTAGACTAGGACACTGAAATTTCCTCCCCAAACCACAGCCACAGCCTGCTAACTGATCTCCTTGCTTCCACTCTTGTTTCATGTTGATTGTTCTCAAAAGCGCCATTCCCCCACATCACCCTTTCACTCAAAACCTTCCAGTGGTTCCCACTACACTGAGGAAAGAAGTCCAGAGCTCTATATGATCTGACCACTAGGTGCCTTTTTTATTTTTTTTTAATTTGATCATTTTAATACTGGAAATGCCAGACCAGTCAACAGGAGGACAAACCTTACACAGATGCCTGTATCACTACGTGCACGGAGGGTCTGCACAGCAATGGGCATGCATGTATTTCCTTTTGAAACAGGCAGATTGAGTGCATAAATACCACAAAATAACCAGGCTCTGAGGGGTCACAGGCCACGAGGGAACCATGCTTCAAAGGCAATCGAGGCATTAAGTACGGGGCCTACAAGTGACATTTCACTTCATCATATGTATAATTTATATATTAAAAGAAAGGAGACCACAATATATAAATGTGCGAGTGGCTTTAGTCAGAGAAAGCAAATGAGCTAGGTGGTGCCATGCATGGGGAGGGCTTGCCATCATCTACTCTCCCTCCTGTTTCTCCCCACCTTACCTGCAGGGTCACCGGCAGTCACAAAATAAATTAGCTGGCTTTGGTGCCATGTTAGAAAGTCCCACTAGTATCCTTGGCTGTGTCCTCTTCCCTGCGGGTAGGGAGGTGCCCTAGAAGTGAGAATACTGAGCCCTGCATATAAACATTCCGGGGATCGCTGCCCTAGACACTCTGGAGGGACCGGGGAGGCGGTGGGAAAAGGCCAGGAGGAGGGAAGTGCACCTGTCACCTGGCCTCACCTGGGAGAGCAGTAATGATTGAAGTGGCATCCACTCTTGCAATTAAAGCTTAAACGGGGAGACCATCCTGTTTCTCTGTAACTGTCCAGACCTGGGGTTCCTTAGAACTGACTTTCGCTGCTGGGGTCACACTGTAACAACCGGACGGTGGAGGGGTCGCTTTTGGCATCTCTAATAAATTCTTCCAGGGACAGTTTGTCCTCATTGTTGGTGTCCATCTGCCTGAAGACCTTGTCTGTCCATTTCTCCGGGGTGGACTTGTCCTCGGCATCTTTATCACTGAGGACACCATTTTGTAAATAGCCTGCATGATCTCCAGCCTTTCGCTGCGGCTGATGTAGCCGCTGCCGTCCAGGCGTACAAGCTGAAGGCCCACTTGAGCTTCTGCTCCAGCTTGCCGCGGGGGGTGATGCTCAGCGCGAGGATGATGAACTCCCGGAAGTCGATGGTGCCATCGCCGCTGGTGTCAAAGGTGCGGAAGACATGCTCCGCGAACTCGGAGGCGTCTCCGTTGGGGAAGAAGTTGGTGTAGATCTTCTTGAACTCGTCCACGGTCAGGTGGCGGCTGGGTCAGTCCTTGAGGAAGCCCTTGTACCACTCCTGCAGCTCGTGGTCCGTGAACTCCGTGTTCCCATGCAGGTCCTGCTGCACCTCGGGCCGCAGCTTGCTGGTCTGCCCATGGCGGCGGGTGCCTACGCCCAGACCGAGTGGAGGCGGAGATGGAGCAGGGTCAGAACCTCTGGGGCTGGTTCCGCGTCCTTGTCTGGGCCACCAGACCATGCCCTCCTCGTGCGCAGGACGCGAGCCGCTGCCCGGGAAGGGTGGTTAGGAGCTTGGGCCTCCTAGCGCCCACAGGCTGCCGCACAGGCCCTTCGCTCATCGCCGCCCAGAAAGACAAAAGGAAGGCGGCCGCGCCGGAGGGAGCAAGGGAGGGAGCGAGGTGGGGAGCCCATCCGTCCACTCGTCCGCGGGTCCGCAGGCCCGCTGCCTGCAGCCTCAGATGCCTGTCTGCCCCCACTAGGTGCCTCTTGAACCGTACCTCTAACCACTTCTTCTTTGCTCACTCTGCTCCAGTATTACTGGACTTCTTGATGGTCCTTGAAAATAACAAACTTGTTCTCACCTCAGGGCCTTTGCACAAGCTGTTCTTACCACTCTGAACACTCTGCCCCTGAATACTGGTATGACTCACTTCATCCAGGTCTTTGCATAATTTCTCCACAACCATCTGTTCATCTTACCATCTGTTCTCTTCCTTAAACCTGTTTCTTGACCTTCCTTTTCTTTATATTACATTTACTATATTTACTAATACAAACATGCACACACAGAACTTGCTTATTGTCTACCTCTCCAAGTAGGACAGATTTTTGTGAGGGGGACGCCATCTGTCTTCTCAAATATTGTGTCCTCAGTGCCTGGAAGAGGGTCTAGATGTAGGAGGCACTTCATGAATATTTGTGAAATAAAGCAATGTGATCAGTTCTAGGTTAAGATATTTTTAGTTCTCTTCAAACAGATCTAGACGCTTTCTTTTAAAACGTATTTCAAATTTTAAAAGAAAAAAAAAGTTTTATTTATCCCCAAATAATCTAGGATAATCTCCCCATCTCAAAAGCCTTCACTTGATCACATCTGTAGAGTTCCTTTTGCCAGGTAATGCAACATTGACAGGCTTGGGGATGAGAATATGGATATCTTTGGGGATCATTATCTAGTTTATCATAGGTTGCTTTCAAAATTTCTCTTTATATTTGGTTTTCTACAGTTGAAATATGTTGGGTTTAGAGGTGTGTGTGTGTGTGTGTGTGTGTGTGTGTGTGTGTGTGTGCACGTGTGCGCATGTGTGTATGAGTTATATTTGAGTTTGGTACTTTGCCAATTGACCCAATAATGTTCTTTATAGAAAAATAAAAATAAATATCTGTGTTTTTGTGTTTTTTTTCTGGTCAAGGAATCAATCCAGGGTCACTTTCTATTTGGTGTCCGGTCTCTTTGGTCTCCTTCCATCTAGAACAGCTCTCCAGCCTTTCTTTGTCTTTCATGACATTGGCATTTATATAAGTCTAGTCCAGTTATTTTATAGAATGTCCCAAAATTTGGGTTTGTCTGATGTTTCCTTATGAGATTCAGGTTATGCATTTTTGATAGGAATGCCACAGGAATGGTACTACTTCTTCTCAGTGCAGCATAGCAGGAGGCACATGATGTCAGTCTGTCCCATTACTACTGATGTTTGCTTTGATCACTTCATTAAGGAGATATCTGTCAGATTTCCTCACTTGTATAAAGTTACTAATTTTTCCCTTTTTAATCAAGAAGTATCTTGTGATAAGATATTTTGAGATATTTTGAGGATATGTAAATTTACCATTTACATTTGAATGTAAACAGATACATAAAAGTGGGTTATTATTGAATTTAGACCAAAAAATATATTCTCAAACAAGGTAACACAGGTGCCTTCTCCTCAAATTTTCAGATCTGGAAAGCTTAAATTAATATCATATCAATAATGCACAAAAAACAAAAATAGATAATTTAAAAAAGTTATCTGATGAGCCCATTACCCTCTGTGAAGAAGGGTGGGAACATACAGATAGGATGCAAAACTGAAGCCGAACATTAAAAATAACAGCGAAATGCTTCCTAGTTCTGTTATTTCAACAGTGATCCAACCATGGAACGTTTTACAGAACTGTGAAGCCATCTCACCATGGACTCAAGAGCAGACACAAGGAACGTCACTACCATCCTGCTCTCTGAAGACTCCTCATCTTGAACCGGCAGGGCAGACACTGCTACTTGGGCCATGATCCCTGTACAAGAGAAGAAGAAAGTGAATGGCAGAAATGCACAGTGTCCTGCTAAACATAAGGTTACAGCTGTGAGGATCCTCACAGATGACCTACTCAAACCTTCTTTTAGAGTTGAAGAAATTGACATGTAAAGATATTAAATAGTTTTCCCAACTTCTCTGTATAGTAATGCTAACTTTCACATAATATCTCTTCCAAGAAACCTAGACATCAACTCCTCATAAAATAAATTCAAGTTAACTACTTCCCAGATGAGATGGGTAAGGAAACAAACCTTACTGATGCGATGATGTTTTGTCAGATTTCAGTATGGCAGTGCCAGACACTACATTTCATTTCACATATACAGAAAAAGGGAGATAAGTGGGTTTGAATGGAAGAAAAAACCCCTTCTTTCCTTTTTGCTAGGACTTCTGCTGCATAAAAGCTTACTTTAAATTTTGCTAAATTATAAGTCAAGTTAGCATTAAGAAATTTCTTTGAAAAAGTTTCTCTAACACCATAGAGTTTTTTGAAATAAAGCATGAAAAATAAATACTTGTCAGTTGTGTCACACCCTTGCCATAGCTGGCTTAATGATATTTGCAAGCAAAAGAGAAATAAAGCAGGCCAGGCTGGTGACATAAGTTTACAGAGCATGAGGCATGATGTGCTGGTCCCCTTAGAACCAGCAGCCATGAGAGCCCGGTTGTGGGTTTCAAAGACCACTAACCAGCTCTATGACGTCAGTGAGCTGCATCCAGGCTCTGCTACGAAGGAAACACTAAATCAACCACCTTCACTTCTGACTTTTTCTGAGCCCCCTGAATTTAAAATCAAGGGGCCCACGTATTGTATAAGTCTATCCACATAAAATGTCCATAATAGGGAAATCTCTAGAGACAGATCAATGGTGGCTTAAGGTTGAGGGGTGGGGTAGCTAAAGGGTACAGGGTATCTTTTTGGCATGATGAAAATGTTCCAGGATTGACTGTGATGATGACTACACAACTCTATGAATACACTAAACACCACTGAACTGTATACTTTAAATGGGTGAATTGTATGGTATGTGAATTTTATCTCAGTAAAGCTGTTTCAAAAAATCAAATAAAATCAAAGAGAGGTTGGATGGAGAAAAAGGAAATTAACACTCAGCAAACACATACCAGGTGCCAGTGCTTTTCTGATCATCCAATTTAATACTAACACACCTTCTAAGGGAAAAGTTATTCCCATGCAAGCACCCAGAATGGGGAGGAAGCTTTCTCTGGGTTATGCAGATGATTCAAGGTAGAGCAGGGGCTGGGGCCGTGGTGGAGGGGCAGACAAGCAAATGGAAGACCACTTGGAGCCTAGATAAAGGACCTCACAGGGACAGGTGCCCCATGATTAGGGTGACCGCAAGTCCCAGCCAGGACAGGTCTAGTTCAATATGCATTGCAGGTGAAATTAGGAATAGCGCTCCCTTCACTCTCAAGGGTCTGGAGGATGCATTATAAAATGTTTCCATGTGGGTGGTTTGTGAAATGAAAAATATCACTAGACCATTATGTTGTGTGTCCTTAAAATGACCTTTAAGCTCAGAGGTCTCTCGATGAAGCAGACCAAAAAGCAATCAAACTGGGACACTCATATCTGAGCTCAAATATTATTTATGTCTGCATAGTTTATTCAGCAAGAAGAAAAATGGTCAAAATGATAATTCAATCTTTTTGAGTTCCACCTAGTTTTGTTCAGCCTATTATTTTATTTTCTGTTGAAAACCAGAGTTTTGATATTACAGTCCTCTTAGGGATTACAGTGGTGTAATTGACAGAAACAGTATCTTTACCACTGGCACTAATAGATATTGATCAAGCAATTTACTTTTATGTTTTAGAGGAAGGTTTTGTTGAAATTTTCTCTAAGGAAAGAATTGAGAAATAATAGATACAATGGAGTCATGCCATACATACATTTAGCTTATGAGAGTTTAATCATGGTTTAGCTGAAAAAATGAAATGAGAAAAACAACTATTTAAATATCGCAGGCATTTTCTGCCATTCCGATATAGGAACACTTGACTTAGGAGCACGCATGAGATGAGAGCCTGGAATATGCTAGCCCCTCAAATGGTCTCAGTTCTCTGGGGCCTCTCAGCATGAGCATCTCACAACATTACATTTGAATCTAGCATTTAAACATGCATGTTTTTATACACCTAAACTACTTCATTGGATGATGCATGTTAGAAACTATGATCTATGTCAATACTGCAGGAAAAGCTGGATTTAGTGAGAGGTCACAATTACAGGTGTGGCCACAATGCATATTCTGAATGAAATAGGTCAGACTGAGAAAGACAAATATCGCATGATTTCACACACATGTGGAATCTAAAGAACAAAATAAACAACAACAAAAATGGAAATAAACTCATAGGACTAGAGAATATTTTGAGGACTACTAGATGGGAAGGGGGTTGGGGGAGTTGGCGAAAGAGGGCAAAGGGATTAAGAAGTACAAATGGATAGTTACAAATTAGACATAGAGATATAAAGTGTTAGCATAAGGAAAATAGTTAATGATGTTATAATAAATTGTAAGGGGGAAGAGGTACCAGATTTAGTGGGGTGATCACTTTTTGAGTTATATAGATCTCTAATCCTATGTCGTACAACTGAAACTATTATTGTATACCAACTATAATTGAAAAAAACTTACTGAATTGTACAATATAAATACAAGCAACTAATTGTTTATTATATTGCAATAAAGCTGGGAAAAAAAGTAATGCAAAAAAAAAAAAAAAACAACAAACAAACCATGGTTATAAGACAACATGGTGTTTCCCACCCTGAGGAAAAAAAAAATCATTACATTCTAATAAAGCTAAAAATCCTTGACAATGAGGGCTTATACCACAAGAGTAAAATCTCGCAGTCTATAAGGTAATTAACTTCTTTTCTATTCAAATCTAAAGCACCAGCGATGCTCATTTAGATCACAGATTTTATACAATACTTAATTTTTTGCTTTTAAAACTGATATGTAAACTAAAAAGACCCTAAAATCTCATAGTTTTCCCAGCAATTTTTTTCCCACCTATTTTTGTAAATAAAGTTTTATTGGCACACAGACACATTCATTTGTTTACATCTCATCTATGGCTGCTTTCCTTCAAAGGCAAGGCTGCATGCATATGACAGACCATGTGTCCCCAAAGCTGAAATATTTATTATTTGGACCTTGACAGAAAAAGTTTGCCCATCCTTGATCTACAATTCATTTCCATCACTTACAATCTTCATCATTTGGAATATCATCCATTTCATTTATTAAACCTCTGAAATCTTGAAATATAGGCCTGGTTTATTTTTTAAAGTGTTTCTAGGTTTTCCTTTCTAAAAGTTAATTTTTCAGGTCTCAGAGGCCTTGATTTTAATTAACAAGTTCTTGAGGTACCACCCTCTCCACAGCTCAGACCAGGCCTACAGTAAATGGAAACTACAAATTCAAGTGTAACCTTTTCAGCATTCAAGAAAAATGTATTGAGGCAGTCAAAAGGAATGAACTTACAGTTTAAAATAAATAAGTCCTGGAGATGTAATGTACAGCATGGTGACTATGGTTAACAATTCTGTATGGTATATTTGAAAATTGCTAAGAGAGTAGATCTTAAAAGTTCTCATCACAAGAAATAAAACTATATGAGGTGATGGATGTTGACTAAACTTACTGCGGTGATCATTTCACAATGCATACACATATCAAATCACTATGGTGTATACCAAAAATGAATACAATATTGGATGTCAATCATACCACAATAAAACTGAAAAAAAATTTTTTTAAAGAATAACAACAAAGTATTGAAGAGAACAAAGTACTCTATTCTGGAATAACCAAGGAGAATGGAAGAAAACTAGAAATAACATATCTTTTTGAACAAATTTAAATGATTAATATAGTCAAGAAGTTTAGCTTAGCCAAATAAATTAATAAAAATTAAAACAACAACAATAACCAAAAACGTACTGAGCATCTGCTATGTGAAAACATACAGTGCTGGCAGGGAGGAAACAAAGGTGAATAAAATCCACTGCCTGCACTCTCAAGTGAGACAGACCTGCACAGACATGGCAGAAGAGCAGGTAATAAAGGCAAAACAAAAGCCAGACATCCTTGAAATGGTCCAGGGCATGTGTGGACAGAGTCAACAACTGGGGGGATAAAGCTAAATAACATACAGAAGGGTGACTCACTCCAAGTTGCCACTGAAGATTAACATTTGCCCCAGCTGGGGCCAAGCCCTGTGTCCACTAAAGGCATATAAGATCAAGCCTTCCTCCCCAAGTGGAAAAATGGAGAAAGGATGGTCAATTCTTCAGCTGCAGCTCTGAGTAGTATCCAATTTGCCAACATCCAGTCTTGTGTCTAGACATGTTTACTTCAAATTACCACCACAGAACTAAACTATGAAAATTTCCTTCCTTAAAACACAAATCTTGGCCCAGCAATTTCACTCTTTGGTATATACCAAAGAGTTGAAAACATGCACACAAAAATGTGTACACGAATGTTCATGGCAGCATTATTCGCAACAGCCCCCCCAAAATGTAAACAACCCAAATTGCCATAAACTGATGGAAAATGAAAATGTGGTATACTCATATAATGATTATTCAGCCTTAAAAAAGAATGAAAGAAGCCATAAGACTGCTTATTCCATCTGCAGGAAAAAATGTCCAGAACAGGTAGAGCCATAGAGACAGAGTGCATTAGCGGTTGCCAAGGGCTGGGGTGGGAAATGGAGAATGGTTCCCTAATTAGGATATGGGGTTTCTTTTCGTGTGATAAAAATGTTCTGGAATTAGATGATTGCAGAACTCTATGAATAAACTAAAAACTACTGAATTATGCATTTTGAAATAGTGAAATTTTATGGCGTATCTCAATAATGTTATTAAACAGCAAAGCACGGGTTTGAAGGGCAGAAAATAGCCCTGAGAGCCTTTTTTCTCCTTTATCTCTAAACCATAATGGACTGCAGACCTGGGCCAGAGGCTAATCTTACTGTCTCTGCATAGGTTTTCTGCCAACTAAGCCGAGGGCTGCCCGACTGACAAAACCCACGACAAACCTCCGGCTGCTGGCTACAAAGTAACGCGCATGTGGGGGGCGGAGCCTGGCAGTTACCAAGCAACTGCAGCGACCCCGCCCCCTCACCCAACCAATGAGACACGTCTGCATACAGAACGAGAGCCCCGCGCACGTCAGGCGGAGCGTGACCTCAAGGGCACTGGGCCCCAAAGGGCCCACAGCTTGCAGCTTCGGGCCCAGAGTTTGCAGCATCCGCCCCATTGCCCCACACAGCCAATCAGAAGGGAGAAGGATGCGCGTTCCGTGCGTGCGACCGTTGCCCCCACGGCAGGGCTTCCCTGCCCCACCCCCACTCCTGGGGCCCTGCTCTCGGCAACAGGGTTTGGGGACCAGCTGGGCCGGCGGAGAAAGGGGCGCTTCCTTTCGTGCGCCTGGGCGTATGGCCTCCCTTTCGCCAGGCCCGCGGGAGAAGAAAGTTCCAAAAAAGCACACGCTCTTAATGGCGGCGGGGGCGGGGTACGCACCTGAGGTCCCCGCCGGCGGGCAACGGCCGCCTGGCACTGGGGTCCGAGGGCTGGGCTACCAGAGAGCTGCCAAAAGCCGCGGGCAGCAGCCCGGACGATGAAGAGGCTGGGGTGCGGCGTGTGGGCGGCGGTCTAGGCCCCGCTCCCCACTATCCCTCCTTTTTCTCTCTTTTCCTTTTTTTTTTTTTTTTTTTTGGCTTCCTGGAAGGCAGCCTCCACTCGTGTGTCCGCAGCGCCCCAAGTGGGAGATGCCGTTTCCGGTGCCGTCGAATTCAGTTTAGCTGCACACTGAGTTTGGAGGCTCCCAGTCCCGTTCAGCTGAAGGCCAGTCATGCTCATCCATCTCCAGCCTTTGATGCGTGGCTGGTACGTGTCTGGTCTTTTTCCTAGACACTGCCCCCAAACGTGGACGTGCTTTCTTGCTGTTATTTAGAATACTGTAGCAGGAACATAATCTATAGCTTTAGAGCAGTGAGGTCCCAGCGCCAGTGACCAGTGAAACTGTCTTACAACCATCGACTTATTTGTTATAACACTGTGTCCTGACTTTTTTATGGGTCAGCGACATAGCCAATTATGAGCTGGCCATCAGATAATGGTTGCCCTTTAGCAAGTAGTCAAATGTTAAAAGAGTTATTTAATTTACAGGTTCATATTTAAAGTATGCAAAAAGAATAGGTTATAGATATCATCCATTGCTCAGATTTAAGATAATACGCCTTATTTATTTTGTATTTTGAAGAACTATTATACAATTGAAAGCACCGTTTTCATTCCTCTGTCTTTCCTTGACTAAAGGTAAGTATGTGTTGTAATACACGATTTCCTTTGCAAAAAGAAATGTCTCAAATTTGCTGACATTTTAAAGTGGCTATCAAAGATATGCTTCCTAGCAGATGCTGTTTTAAAAACTCTTGTCAAAGGTAATTCAACAATTATCTGCCTTTCTGACTTCGTTTTCAAAAGATATTTGAAAATATTTCTATTATGTTATAGTTAATTCTTTTTATTCAGAGGAGTTATGTTCTATAAAGTTGCAGAAAACACTTAGCAAGACTGAACCACTGCTTCCAGGAGGAAAACCAAGGTTTCTGCCAGGCTCTGGTCAATACATTTTTGTGACCCTATCAATACACATCCTTGTTTTATGTGTTTCTGTTTAAAGACACCTGATTTAATATATATGTTTGATTTAGTAGTTGATCTCATGGCCAATAGCATTGTAACTAATGCCTAAGGTAGCTTATCTAATGGTTATTTTCTGCATAAGGCATATCAGAACTTTGTGCGTAGGAAATCTAAACATTTTAGCATTACATTTGGACATTTTAAACAACAAAACCAGCAAAAAGCACAAAAATATGAACAGTATAGAATTAAACAGACCAGGAAAAGGATACTTGTTGATAGTGCGATAGCTGAAATAAAACGGTTGCTGTGTTCTACCTCAGCTGGGAATTGCTGCAGGCAACTCAAAATTTTTGCCACTGTGTATGTGTCTGCAAAAAGCTGGGAAAAGCACTGCGAGTATTGGTTTTGGGTTTACCTATTAAATTTTAGTGAGTAAGTGAATTCACAAATACGAAATTTCTCTCCTCTCTTTTTTGAATTCATTCCAGGTAACCCCCACCACTCCATAAAACTTTTTGCCAAGGTCACTAGTGAGCTCCACATTACTAAATCCTATAGCCATTTTTCAGTGCCTGAATTACTTGAACTATCAGCATTTAACATAACCAATCACTACATCTTCTGAAATACTTCTGGGCTTCTAAGAAACCACAATTGGCTGTTGTTCTGCCTACTTTTCTGGCTGTTTTCCTCAGTCCATTGCAGGCCTCTCCCCACCCTCACCCCACCCTTTACATAGAACAGTAACAGGGTTTAGTCTTGGATCTCTTTCCTGTCTTCTCTCACTCCTTAGGATGACCTCATTCAGTCTTGGGGCCTTAAATACCGTTGATATGATTATGACTCTCAAGTATGTGCCTCCAGCCCAGAACGTGTACCCCAACTCCAGTCTATGTAACCAACTGCCTACTTTGAGATCTTCACTTTGAGGATGAATAGGCATCCCAAGCATAACATGTCCTACCTTCTCCCCAGTTCCTCCTGAAGTTTTCACTTTCTCAATGACTGGAACTCCAGTCTTCCAGTTACGCAGGCCAAAAACATTAGAAACGCCCTTTACTTTTCCCATACCATGCAGTAATCCTTCAGACAACTCAGTCTGTTCTAATTTAACCAAGATTCTACCACTTTCCTACTACCATCACTACTATCATCATACTGGTCCAAATCAACATAATCTCTTGCAATTATAACTAATTTGTCTCTATGATTCCACCCTTAACCCTCTTCAAATTATTCTTAACACAACATCTGGAAGACTTCTGTAACTTGTAACTCATTTCATCCCTCTGCTCAAAACTGTTTAATAACTTTTCATCTCAGAGTAAGAGTACAGATTCTGACTTATGCTCTGGCCAAAATGTAGTAACAAAAATTAGATTTATCTTCTCATCTGAAACTACTAAAAAACAAACAAGCAAAATACATAAGGGAAAATTATGAGCAAGTTTTTGGCACAAAATTTTCCAATTTTAGTGAAATGGACAAATTCCTTGAAAGACAAGTTATCAAAGCTCACTTAAGAGCAATAGATAATTTGAATGCGCTATATCAAAGAAATTGAATTTTAGATAAAAACCCTTTCACATGGAAAATTCCAGACCCTAGTGACTTCACTGTGATTTCTACCAGAAGTTTAAAGTAAAAAGAAATCATTCTAGAGGGGATGGGGTTGAAGGGCTGGGAGAATGGGGAGAGGGATTAAAGAAGTACAAATTAGTAGTTGATAGTTGGGCACGAGGATGGGGAGAATGGCACAGAGAATGCAATTAGCATTAATATGATGGCTAGGTGGAGGGCCAGGGGAGGGAGGGAGCAATTGGGGGTATCATTTTATGAACTATATATATGTCTAACCAATGTAATGCATACTTGAAACTAAATAAATAAATTTATTAAAAAAATAATTCCAAAAGTTGAAGGAAATTCTTTCTAACTCATTCTATGAGGCCAGCATTGCCATGATACCCAGACCAGACAGATATTACAAGAAAAGTAAAGCACAGACCAATATCCCTCATGAACATAGATGTAAAAAGTCTCCATAAACTTTTTTCTCAATTTTTAAAAATCTTAAAACATAAAATTTACCATCTTAACCATTTAAAGTGTACAGTTCAGTAGCATTCAATACCTTCGTAAAGTGCAACCATCACCATTCATCTCCATAATTCTCTTCATATGGCATAACTGAAACCCCATACCCATTAAACAAGAACTCTTACTTACCTTCCCCCCAACCCCTGGCAACTATTATTCTACTTTTTGTCTCTAAACACTTCAATACCTCCTATGTAAGTGGAGTCATATAACATTTGTCTTTTTATGACTGGTTTATTTCTGTAATTATATTCTGTATATGTCTTTGATTTAGTCGCTTTATTGTGTTAAGTCCTCTGTTTCATTACTTCTACTGGTTGGTCTATTCGTTATATTCATAATAGTCTCTAACTATTATTGTCAAGATGTCTATTTCTCCCTGCAGTTGTGTCAATTTTTGCTTCATATAGTTTGATGGTATGTCATTAGATGTGTGTTTATAATTGTTATATTTCTTGCTATATTGAATCTTTTATTAACACATAATGTTTTCCTTTGTCTCTATTGTAAGCTTTTTGGATTTAAAGTCTATTTTGTCTTCTATTAGTATAGCCACTCCTGTTTTCTTTTGGTTACTATTTGTATGGAATATATTTTTTTCATTCTTTAACTTTCAATCAATTTGTGTCATTGAATCTCTCATAGACAGCATATAGGTGAATCATGGTTTGTTTTTATTCAGCCAATTTGTCTTTTGATTGCAGAGTTAAATTCATTTACATTTAAAGTAATTATTGATAAGGAGGAACTACTGACATTTTGCTATTTGTTTTCTGTATGCCTTATAGCTTTATTGTCCCTCATGTTCTGCATTACAGTTTTCTTTTGTTTATTCGATGTTCTATTATGAAACATTTAAATTCCTTTCTTATTTCCTTTTGTGTATATTCTATAGCTATAGTCATGAGCTGCAGAATGACATTTTAGCCAATAGTGAACCACATATATAACAGTAGTCCCATAAGAAGAGCCCCCAAGAAAATTCACAAAGAAGGGTTTAACAGAAACTTTTATAGATCTCAGTTAGCTCCTTAAAAGGTTTGAAAACATTGACCCTAACACCAAGAAAATTTTCGTCAATAGAAAAGAATGTTCAGGAAGCATTGTCTGCTTAGAAACAAATCTATGATAGGAAAAAAAAAAAAAAAAGAAAGAAAGAAAAAAAAGAAAGAAACCAAGCAAACCACCAAGGACATATTTCTGAAATAGTGACGCCTCCTCAAGAAGAGCCTCAGTCAGTTCTTTCAGGAGGTGTTTCAGCAGAAGGCATTGGTATTATAGAAGATGACAGCTCCACGCGTGTTATTGTACCTGAAGATCCTCCAGTGAAATAAGATGCAGAGGTGGAAGATAGCGATATTAATGATCCTGACCTTGTATAGGCCTAGGCTAATGTGTGTGTTCATGTCTTAGTTTTTAACAAAACAATTTAAAAATAGAAAAGTTTATAAAATAAGAATATAAAGAAAATATTTTTGTACAGCTAGCTGTACATGTGTTTTAACTGTTTCTATGAAAGAGTTTAAAAAATTAAAAAGTTTATATACAAAAAGTTACAGTAAACTATTATTGAAGAAAAAATTTAAAATAAATTAATGTGGCCTAAAGGTACACTGTTTATAAAGTCTAGTGTCTAGTAATGTCCTAGGCCTTCACATTCACTCACCACCCACTCACTGACTCACCTAGAGCAACTTCTAGTCCTGCAAGCTCCATTCATGGAAAATGCCCTATGCAGGTGTAACATTTTTTATCTTTTATACCATATTTTCCTGTATCTTTTCTATGTTTATATATGTTTACTTATACAAATACCTCTGTATTACAATTGCCTTCTGTATTCAGTGAAGTAATATACTGTGTAGACTTGTAGTCTAGGAGCAAAGGTTATACCATATGGTCTAGGTGTATAGTAGACTATTATCCAAGTTTGTGTATGTACACTCTATGATGTTGCCACGATGACGAAATCACCTAATAACACATTTCTCAGAGTGCATCCCCATCATTAAGCGACTAATGAGTGTATTTTCTTTGTGGTTACTGTGGGGATTACATTAATTAACATCCTAAAGTTATAACACTCTAATTTGAATATATACCAGCTTAACTTTAATAGCATACAAAAACTCCTCTCCTTTACAACTCTATCCCCATCCCTTTTGTTTGTTGAAGTCACAAAAATTACATCTTTACACATTGTGTGCCCAAAAGCATAACTAATAGTTCTTTTAAATGCATTACTTTCTGAAATTATGTAGAAAACAAGTCAAAATTACAATAATACTAGCTTTTAGACTAATTTTTTCTTTAAACGTATTAGTCGCTTAAATCATGTAGAAAACAAAATGAGCAATTACAAACTATTGTTACAATAATACTTGCTTTTATAATTGCCCATTTATTTATCTTTATTGAGTTCTTTAATTCTCCATATGGTTTCAAGTTACTGTCAAACGTCCTTTCATTTCAGTTTACAGGAATCATTTGAGCATTTCTCTCAAGGCAGGTCTAGTGGAAATGAACTCCTTCCTTTTGTTTCTTTTCAACAAGGGTGCCAAAACCATACCATAAGGAAAAGACAGTTTCAACAAATGGTGCTGAGGAAACTGGGTATCTCCACGCAAAAGAATAAAGTTGGACCTTTACTTTACAGTATCTATAAAATTTAACTCAAAATGAATCAAAGACCTAACCATAGAGCTAAAACTACAAAATTCTTGAGGAAAAAAACATAGGGGAAAAACTTTATGACATTGGTTGGAATATATAAATTGAACATTAAAATGAAAAACTTTTGTGCTACCCATGGAATAGGAGAAAATATTTACAATTATATATTTGATAAGGAATTAATATCTAGACTATGCGCAGGGTGAACTTAGAACATAGCCCCTCCACATACTCAGAAGACTGCTGGCTGCCCGGCCAGCAGCCGAGCAAGGCAGTACACAAAGAGCTTTCAGCAATGTCTGCTCTCATGGACGTTGTCTGCTCCTGTAACCAAGCAGCACATCTTGCTCCCATCTGTCTGAGAAAGCGGCTGCTCCCCCATGAGATTACCCCTCCCCCTGCTTGTGGGCATAAAAACTCTGCTTGCATTTGGTTGAGAGCAGCTTCTTTCTGCAGCTCTCACTGCTGCTGAAGCTTCCCTGCTGAAGCTTCCCTGCCTTGTGCGTAATAAACAGCATTTCTCACCCCTCTGGTCCTCCTGGTGGTTCTTCTGGAATACGTAACCTAGGTGCAAGTTCCAGGCCTGGGGCCCTGTGTTGTACTATGTAAGGAACTCCTACAACTCAACAACAACAACAACAACAACAACAACAACAACAATAAAAATACACAACCCAATTCAAAAATGGGCAAAGAACTTGCATAGCTCTTCCTCTAAGGAAGACATACAAATGCACAATATTGCTGGTCATTAGGAAAATCCAAATCAAAACCACAATAAAATATTACTTCACACCCATTAGGACAGTTATTCTTTTTTTAAAAAACCCAGAAAATAACATGTTGATGAGGATGTGGGGATGTTGGAACTCTTGTCACTGCTGGTGGAAATGTAAAGTAGCGTAGCTGGTTTGGAGAACATTTTGGTAGTTCCTGAAAAAGCTAAACATAGAATTATCATATGATCCAGCAATTCTACTCCTAGGTATATACCCAAAGTAATTGAAAGCAGAGACTCAAACAAATGCTTGTTCACCGATGCTTATTGCAGCATTATTCCTAATAGCCATAAGGTGGAAATAACCCATGTCCATGAACAAATGAATGAATGAACAAAATATGGTATATACATATGATGAAATAGCATACAGCCATAAAAAAAATGGAGTTCTGATAAAAGCTACCACAAGGATGAACCTTGAAGATATTATGCTAAGGACAATAATCCAGACACAAAGAACAAATTTTATATGATTCCATGTACATGAGGTACTTAGAATAGGTAAATTCATAGAGACAGAAATAGATTAGAGGTTACCTGCAGCTGGGTTGAAGGAGAGAACTGACAGTTATTTTTTAACAATTAATTACAAAATCTCTGTTAGGGGCCATGAAAATTTCTGTATATTGAAGTGGTTATGATTGCATAACATAGTGAATGTACTTAATGCCACTGAATTATACATTTAAAAACTGTTTGAATGACAAATTTTGTTTTGAAAAAAAATTTAAGGTGAAAATCCTTCCACTATATGATGTAAGCCATTCCACTCACAGATATTTACCTAAGATAAGAATATATATCAGTACGAAGACTTGTATGTGAATGTTCACAGCAGCTCTATTCATAATATCTGATGCAAGAAACAAGCCAAATGTCAATCAACAGGCAAATCAATAAACGAATCATAGTATGTCCATATAATTGAGTGATAACAGTAAAAAGAATGAATTCTGAGTACATGCAAAAATATGGATTAATCTCCAAAATCGTCATGCTCAGTCAAAGAAGCCACACATAACAGAATCCATATTTTATGATAATACATACATATTATTCTAGAAAGTGCAAACTATTTCATAGTGGTGAAAAACATCAATTTCGGGGTGGAGAAATGGATTGACTACAAAGGACATGAGGATGCTTTGCAGGGGATGGAATTATGCTGTTTCTTGATTGTGGTGAAGCTCAAACAGGTGAACACATTACACATTTTTCAAAATTTATCAATCTGTACAGTTTAAATAAATGCAGTTTATTATACATAAAATATACCCTTATGTATATTTTTATGTTAATTTTAAAAATCAGCAGTTCACATTTCTATATTATGAAATGTTAAAACTACTTTAAGTATATGTGGTCACATTGTTCTTGCTAAAATCGTCTTAATACTGCTATTTTCCAATCACTACGATTTTTAATGAGATCAAATGGTTTGCAAAACAAGATATTTGTTTTTAAAAATCATTGTTTATTTAAACTTTATTTTATTATTTAAATAATTACTTTGTATGTTTTCTAAACTGTATATTAGTATAATAATGTGTGTAAATAATTTGTATATATTTTTTCATGCTCACAAATTTTATCCATAGGAATGTGTAATCAAAATAATTTGGAGACTATTACCCTAAAGAGTTGGAAGATTCTGTTCTCAGAAAACTGAAAGAATTTATCTACAAGCAGAGGTCTGAATTCATTCAAGAAGATGATTGAAACCAATGGTACTATTAGAGGAATAATAATATTGCACCACATTTATGTGATATAAGAATACTCAAGATTGTAAAATGTCATTTCTCCTAGTTAATTTCTCTCAATTAGCTCATGAATTTGATGCAATTCCAATAAAAACCCCAGTGGGATTTTTTAATGCAACTTGACAAGATGATTTTAAAATTTATGTGAAAGTAAATGTTATGAACAGCAAAGGCAATTTTGTAAAAGAACAAAGAAGAGAGAACTCATTGAATAAAAATCAGAGCATATTACAAAGCAGCTGAAACCTTGTCATATTGGTTCAAGAATAAATCAGTAGAACAAAATAGTTTCCAGAAATTGACCCATGAATATGGAAATTTATCATATGTTATAAGTGGCATCTCAAATCTTCAGGTAAAGTCTGTAAATAGCCAATACATTATTTTGAGACAATCTGATAACTGAAAAAAAAATTTCAAGAAACGTACAATCTGATTTCATTGAAATAGTATCAATAAATATACAATCTAGTCTCATACCATTTGTAAAAATCCACTCCAAACATAAAAAAAGCATCAGATGAAGTGTTTTATGAATATAATACAATATCTTTATATCTTGAATATAGACAGTCTTTCTAAACAAAATGTAGAAAGCAAAAGCTCTAATGGATAAAATTAATAAAAATGACTACATCAAAATAAAATTTTGTAGGACAAAAGACCATAAATTAAGTAAAAAGGTAAAAAATTTCAACACATAAATGTTTCTGTGCAGAATATATCAATTACTTCTATAAAATAATGAGAGAACCCAATAGAAATGTGGTTAAGGATATGAATAGACAAACAGTTCTCAGTAGAGGAAACATGAAATGCTAGTAACCACAAATGTTCAACCTCCCTAGAGGTCACAGAAATACAAAGTAAATTCAACAATGAGATATGCTTTAAGTATCAGATTGACAAACATCTAAAAAGTTTGTAATCAGGTGTTGGATATATGAAAAAATGAATTCACTCATATACTATTGAAGCACACTTTTGAAGAACAAACTGAAAACATCTATTAAGTTTTTTAATGTGTATTTTTTATGACCCAGCAATTCTGCTTATCACTATTTACCCAGGAGATACTCAGGTGTGAAAGGAAACACACAAGAATATTCATTGTAATAGCAAAAAATGAAAACATCCCAAATGTCCACCTGGAGAAGAATGGTTAAATAAGATGTAATTTATTTCTACTAATATGAAAGAGAGAAAAAGAATGGAGTAGGCTCAAATAAATTGTTATAAAATTATATCCAATACAGTTTTGAGTGAAAAAAGTTGCAGAATGACATACATATTATTCCAATTATCTTTTAACACACATAACAAAAACAATAGTTTTCTCTAGCACTAGATGTATATGTGTCTGTGGTTAAAGGAATATATATATATATATATATGTTTTATTAATTTTTTACAAAGGTAAAAATCATGTTAATTGTATGATTAAAATTTAATAATAAAAATTAAAATATATAAGATTAAGTTTGCTTGTTCCCAAACTAGAGAATTTCAGCTACTCCAAGTAACAAAAAAATTAGACCATCCACAGGAAAATGTCTTTATAGGTGGTGGGAAAGTTTAGCTTGGCTAACATTAACAGACATTTTAATACGCTGTGGTAGCTGATATTTTGCTGTAGGGCTATCTATTCTGAACAGCAATTTGGATTAAAATGCAAATACTGTATTTGCCAGCATACAGCCAGCATATAAAGTGGGTTTTGACAGTAAAATAAAAGCCCGGCTTTTAGGGTTTTTTCCCGTTTCTCCGTTAACAGGAGTCACAAAATTGATAGGCAACTATCGCCACCCAGTGGTCATAACTTACATTGTAGAGTTTGTCTGGGTGCCCCTTAGCCCACATATCTCAAACAACCATTCCGTATTTTGTATATTCCTTAAAAGTAAAATGTTTTAGAGATTCAAGAGACATACATATGGTTATAAATTTTTAAATTCTGACAAAGATTTTTTAAAAGGCTACTTTCTATCAGCATTGCCAGTTTGTAAAAGAACAGAGACTTAAAACCAGAAAAATCAGAGGCCATAAATTTAAAGAAACAGTCCTATGAAAGAACAGTTGAAAATTATAGAACAGTTGCATTTCATAAATATATAAATGTCTTATAATTATAGTAATAATTGTGATTGTTAATTTTATGTGTCAACTTAACTGGGCCATGAGATGCCCAGATAGGCATTATTTCTTAAGCGTTATTTCTGAGTATCTGTGAAGGTGCTTCTGGAAGAGATTAGCATTTGGGTTTGTAGACTGAGCAGAGAAAATTGCCCTCCTCAGTGTGTGTGGGCCTCATTAAACCCGTTGAGGATCTGAAGAACAAAAAGGCAGGGGAAGATTGAATTCGACCCCTTTTCCCCAGCCCTAACTCATACCCTGTATCCAGCTCTTAGAAGATCTGGTTATTCTCATTCTCCATTGTCTAGTTGACTCTGGTAAATAACCACAGGTTTCTTGGGAAATGATAAGGAGACTATTTGACTCTGCTGTGGTGGCTCTGCAGGGTCCTTCCTCAAGTGGACCAACCTCCCCAACTCTGAGAACTGGTTTAGATCTTAAAACTTCCTTACTAATCAAGGAAGCATTCTAGGTGTCTGCCCTTACATCTCATCCCTCAGAATACCATGGTCAGATGGCCAATGCCGTGGATTGCTGGTGTTGAGGCACTATTTTTGCCTTGCTTCCTGTTCTAGCAAGTCCATCAACTGTGCTTCTGAAGACGAAGTCCAACCACCTGGCTCTGCTATTCTGAGAGCCTACAGTCTACATTGGGAGTCTAGTTCTAGTTTCAGAGTAGCCTAGTCTCCTAAGCTTCTCAAAAATACTAGAGCTCCCTCTCTAGGGCATTTCTTACTGTCCTAAGTGAAGGAAGAGTCCTCTGAACCCTCCCAGGGAGGGTTGTCCAAGCTTCCTCTTTTCTCAGACAGGGAGTTCCAGCATCTCCAACTCATTATATTTTGTTGTCGTATGTAATCTTCATGGAGCCATCCAAGCAACACATTGGAATTGGCTACTTGCTATGTTGTATGTTGTTAAATGCTGAGGGAGGTGCCCCTGTGTCAATAAACTCTCTATCTACTCTTGGATTCGGTGCTTGTTAATCCAACACCCTAAAGAACCAAAAACACCTAAACGTATTTCTCTGTTCTGAACTGTTTGGATAACACAAGGTTGGTGCTACTGGACCAAATTTCTATTGTAAATACTTTGAAGTGAGGACAATCTTGGTGCTGTGAACTGAGTCCTCCTTTCTTCCTCTTCCTAGGAGATGATACCTTGGTTCTGTGGGCCAAGGTCTCCCAAAGAATTTCTGGAGGAAGGGGCCAGGTTGGTGCTGTGGGGCTAGGTCTTCAATCTGGAATTAGTTACCAGTTGGATGGTCATGACCTTGTGGGCTTGGGGTTGCCAACTATTTCCTTTTAGGAGGTCTATGCTTAGTGCCAATTTTCACAATCTCCATTCTAGTGTGTCTTCCATAAAGAAGGCTTGTTGCTGTGTGCCTAGGACTCCAGGAGACATTTGTTCAGAGAGGACAGGCTTAGAACCATGGGCCCAGGTACCCCTTCAGTCTCTATTAGAGAAGACAGAAGAAATGTGGTGGGCCAATTCCTCAGCTTCACTTCCTGGAAATAGGGGAAGAGACTGGAACTGCAAACCAAGGTCAGCACTCTGGTTTCTGATTAGAAATCCAGGCAGGAGATAAAGTCCTAGGTCTTGAGTTAAGATTCTCTTACCTGAGGATAAGCTTGCCCTGAGGAGTAAGGTCTCCTCTCTACTAGCTTTCAGAGTAGACAGGTTTATTGCCATGAGTCCCAGATACACAGAGAGATCACGTGACACACGAGGATGACATAGTGCTCCCTTTGGAATGACAAGAGCATATAACTTGATAAAGTTCACAAAAACACTGAGAAAATACTAGTCTCTCTGTAACAGAAGGTATCCGAGACAGCCTCCTAACTGACCTCCAATAGAGTGTTGTATTCACATTACAAAACTTACTTGAGGACCATAGTATATTATGGCTAGACAATGATCCTTATTCACCTCAGGTTTTGTCTGATTCAAAAGACCTGCTTTGTGGCCATGGAGTCAGTAGTCGCATGTTTGCTGCGTTGAAACCTGGAGGCTGAATGTGCTGTGAGGAAGTGTGCTGGATAGCGGTGGAAACAACAGCCGCCATTTTGCTGTATTGTAGCAAAAAAGCTGAGTCATTGTGAATATACAGCTTCATGGCAGAAAGAATGGCTTTCTCTGAATTCCTCTATAGCAGAGCTCAGACTACAAATTCTGATAGGGACAGGCCTAATGACCATAAAAAGAAAACAGAGACACTGACATTGAGGCAGATCCTTCAATGTGGTCTAGAAACCCTTGCTTTAGGCCACCAAGGAAAATGAGGTGGAAGTCATCTGAAAATCTTGTTGCAAAAATGTGGAAATTTCTCGATATTCATGTAGCTGCTCCGCAGGAATCATGTAACCATCGAGAGACTGGCCTGAGGGCATTACTGGGAGATCATGTGACATTGGGTGATTGAGTGGTGCTCACTTTTGAGTTATTATTCTACATTCCTTGGTGAACTTCACTTAAACACTGAGAAAAGGAGAGTCCGTGTGTAACAGAACGTTGCTGAGACATCCACCTCACTGCCCTTCAATTGAAAGGTCAGGTCTGCATGACTAGACTTGCTTAAGGATAGTGGTGCAGGCTACCAGAAAATGATCCTTCGATAACTAGCTTGAGGTTTTTGCTGTGGTCAGTCAACCTGCTGGAAGGCAATGAAAGTGGATGTAGCACATTAAACGTGTTAAAATTATGGCAGCGTCTGCTTGAGGAAGGTACTTTAGAGTGGTAGAAACAGCAGCCACCATATTGCTGTATTGTAGCAACAATACTGAGTCATTGTGAGCATAACTCCTAACTACTTCAGATGCAACTACCATACTATTCTTGGATGTGGACCTCAAACCACTACTGTCAAGAGGGAATTGCTTAACGCCCAATGCATCAATGCTGAAATATTGAAAATGTGCAGTTTATGAGATGTATTTTGAAAACACTTGGTTGAGGATAGGGGAGGAGGAATAAGGTGGAATTCACCTGAAAATCACGTATCAGGCAATTGGGAATCATGCTGCAGTCACGTGAACACCTCGTGGGATTCACATGAGGGTCTTGGAAGACCCCGTGGGAATCTTTTGTCTACCAGGTGACTAGTCGTCTTACTGTGGGCATAGGTTTTCACTCTACTTTTTAGAATGAACCAGGCTTGAGTGTGTGTGA
The DNA here is from genome assembly GCA_028627145.1 of Eidolon dupreanum. Taxonomy (NCBI): domain Eukaryota; kingdom Metazoa; phylum Chordata; class Mammalia; order Chiroptera; family Pteropodidae; genus Eidolon; species Eidolon dupreanum. The sequence goes on along the minus strand of CM053501.1, from coordinate 21,552,219 downwards.
AATGTTTTTCACTTGAGTTTACCTTGTAAATGAGACTGGCATGGTGTCTTCTTTTCAGACATCCACTCTACTTCCCATGATCCAGGCAGAAGACTGGGTCATGGCCCATGGACTCCTATTGACTTTTTATTTCTACCAAGATGGTCTTGTACCGTCTGCCAAGTCCTCCACCTAAGGTTCCATTCTCAATATTTAGGCTAGATTCTGTGGGCCAAGGTCTCCACTGTACTTAATGGAATTAGGAGCAATGCCTAGACGTGATTCCAAGCACCCCAGTTGAGTTCCTGAAAGAAGAATCCAGGCTTTGTGCCAAGTCTCTAAGTGCCCACACTACCTACTCTTACCAGGGGAAAGGCTTGGTGCAGTAGGGTACGGTCAGCTTTCAGTAATTGGCAGAAGGGAAAATTGGTGATGTGGAATCAGTTTGTGCAGAATGGAGGGTTAGGATGATGGAAGTTTGGTGCCATGGTCCCAAATTTCTTTCGTAACTGCTTTAAAGGGAGGACAGTCTTGGTATTTGAAGTGAGTCCTTCGTTCTTCCTCCTCCTAGGAGATGACATCATGGTTCTGTGAGCCAAGTTCTCCCCATGAGTTTCTGGAGGCAGTGGCCAGGCTGGGTGTGTGGGGCTAGGTCTTCAGTCTGGACTTTGTTACCAATTGCATGGTCATGAACTCGTGAGCTTGGGGCTGCCAACTAATTCATTTTAGGAGGCCCAGGCTTGCGGCCGATTTTCACAGTCTCTGTTCTAGTGTTTCTTCCATAAGGCAGGCTTGTTGCTGTGTGCCTAGGAGTCCAGGAGACATTCATTCAGAAAGGACAGAAATAGAATCATGGGCCCAGGCCACTCCTTTGGGCTCTGTTAGGAGAAGACAGATGAAATGCTGTGGCCCAATTTCTTAGCTTCATTTCCTGGAAATAGAAGAAGGGATTGAAACTACAACCAAGGTCAGCACTTTGGTTCCAGATTAGAAATCCAGGTAGGAGACAGGGTCCTAGTTCTCGAATTAAGATTTTCTTACCTGAGGACAGGCTTGCCCTGAGGCATAACTTCTTCTCTCCACTAATTTTCAGAGAGGACAGGTTTATTGCCATGGGTCTCAGTCACCCTTGTAGTTATTGTTAGGAAAGACAGGCTTTGTGCCTTGTGCCAGGGTCACCAGTCCACATCCTTTCAAGATAAGACAGTGTTGCTGGGATGAACAGAGGCCTCTGTTCTTCCTTTTGTTTAGAGAAGACAGTTTTGTTTGTTTGCATTCCATGAGAGTTTCTGTTCACAGGGGCTACATAGGGTGTAACGTGAGGAGTTCTTTCGTCTAGATGGTTATCACTTAGATGGTCTTAACCTAGGGAGCCTGGGCCTGCACCCTAGTTCCTGTGGGGAGAGTACAGGCTTGATTGTCTAATTTCCCTTGCATAAAGATAGACTTGTTGCTGTGGGCCTAGGACACTACTCAACATTCGTTCTGATTCGACAGGCTTAGAACCATGGGCTCAGGCCACTACTTCAATCTCTGTTAGGAAAAGATAGAAGAAATCTGTGGGATGAGGTCTCAGCTCTACAACCTATAAAAGGTGAAGGGATTAGAAATGCAAGCCAAAGTCACCGCTCTCATGCCTAAGGAAAATTCCAGACATGGAGCCAAGGTTCTAGTTTTCTAAGAAAGATATTCTTACCAGAGGAAAGACTCGCCTTGATGTTAAAGTCTCTAATCTACTAATTTTCAAAGAGGACAGGCTTGGTAGGTTTAGACCAAGGCTCAGTTGTATTATTGTTAAAAAGAGAGTGGCTTTGTGTCATGGGCCCCGGTCTCAGTCCACATCAATTGGAGGGAGGTCAGTACACTTACCATAAACAGAAGTCTTCTATATTCTCTGTAACAATCTATAACTGTGGTCGGTGGGCCGTGCACTGTCCATTAGTTTCCAACACAGGGTCTAGGTTGTTAGTAGTGTGAGCAGGTCTTTTGCCTAGTCTGTTCAAAATTAGACAGTGTTAACCTCAGGAACATGGCCTCACGGAAGTCATGACAAGATCACGTGACCACCCTGTGTGACTCGTGTGCTCATCAGGAGACTGGCCTGTATGAAACACAGGGAGATCATTTGACAGAGGGGGATGACATAGTGTTCTCTTTGGAATGATGAGTGCCTGTCTTTGGTAAAATTCACATAATAACTGAGAAAACATTAGTCTCTGTGTTATAGACGTGGCCAAGACAGCCTTCTAACTGACCTCCATTCGAATGTTGTGTCCACATTACAAAACTTCCTTGAGGTCAACAGTCTATGCAGCCAGACAAAGATCCTTAATTCACCTCAGGTTTTGTCTGTTGTCAGGAAACCTGCTTTGTGGCAGTGGAGACAGCCGTCTCATATTGGCTGTGTTGAAACCTGGAGGCTGAATGTGCTGTGAGGAAGGGACTAGATAGCAATGGAAACAACAGCTGCTATTTTGCTGTATTGTAGATAAAATGCTGAGTCATTGGCAGGACACCTCTTCATGTGGTACACAATAGCTGCCTCCGAATTCTACTATAGGAGACTTCACACTACAAATTCTGATACAAACTGGCTTAACGACCATAAAAAAAAAGCTGGGATATTGATATTAAGGCAGTTCCTTTGATGTGTTCTGGTAACTCGTGCATCAGGCCAGAAGAGGAAAAGGAGGTAGAAGTCACCTGAAAGTCTCATTGCAAGAACGCGGGAATCTCATGATATGCACAGTGATGCCTCGCGGGAATCATGTGACCATCAAAAGACTGGCCTGAGGGCATCACAGGCAGATCAAGTGACATTGGTTAATGGTGTGGCACTCACTTTTGAGTTATCCCTCTATATTCCTTGGTAAAATTCACATAAAAACTGAGAAAAGGGGAGTCTGTTAGTAAAAAAGAGTGGACGAGACAGCCAACTCGCTGCCCTTCAATCGAAAGGTCAGGTCTGCAAGACTAGACTTGCTTAAGAATAGTGGTGTAGTCTACCGGCAAATGATCCTTCAATCTTACCTGAGGTTTTTGCTGTGGTCAGCCAACCTGCTGGAAGGCAACGGGAGTTTATGTAGCACATTAAATGAGTTGAAATTAAGAGGCTGGGTCTGCTTGAGGAAGGCACTGTAGAGCGGTGGAAACAGCAACTGCCATATTGCTGTATTGTAGCAAAAATGCTGAGTCATTGTGAGCATAACTCTTAACGGCTTCAGGTGCAACCTTTGCACTATTCCTGGATTCGGACCTCAGACCACTACTGCTGAGAGGGAACTGCTTAACAGACAATGCATCTATGCTGAAATATTGAAAATGTGCAGTTTATGAAGGTGTTTTGAGAACACTTGGTTGAGGATAGAGGAAGAAGAATCAGGTGGAAATCACCTGAAAATCACATAGCAGGCAAGAGGGAATCATGTGGCAGTCACGTGAATACCTCGTGGGATTCATGTAAGGGTCTTAGAAGAACCCATGGGAATAGTTTGTCTACCAAGTGACTAGTCTTCTTACTGTGGGTGTTGGTTTTCATTCTATTTTTTAAAATGAACCAAGATTAGGGTGTGTGAAACATTTTCCACTTGAGTTTACCATGAGATCAGCATGGCATCTTCTTTTCAGACATCCATTATACTTCTCACAATCCAGGCAGAGGACTGGGTCATGGGCTATGGACTTCTACTGACTTTTTATTTCTACCAAAATGATTTTGTATCATGTGCCAAGTCCTCCACCTAAGGTTCCGTTATGAATATTTAGGCTAGATTCTGTGGGCCAATGTCTCCACTCTTACTGGAACAGGAATAATGCTTGACCGTGATTCCAAGCACCCTGGTCGAGTTCCTGAAAGAGGAGTCTAGGCTTTGTACCAAGTCTCTAAGTGCCCACACTATCTTCTCTTACCAGGGGGAAAAAAAGGCTTGGTGCAGCAGTTTATGGTCTTCTTTCAATAACTGGCAAAGGGAAATTTGGCGACGTGGAACCAGGTTGTGTGGAATGGATGGTTAGGATGACACAAGTTTGGTGCCATCGAACCTAATTTCTTTCATAAATGCTTTAAAGGGAGGTCAGTCTTGGTGCTTGAACTGAGTCCTCCATTATTCTTCCTCCTAGGAGATGACATCATGGTTCTGTGGGCCAGGGTTTCTTCACTAGTTTCTGGAAACAGTGGCAAAACTGGTTTTTTGGGGCTAGATCTTTAGTCTGGACATTGTTACCAATTGGTTGGTCATGATTTATGGGCTTGGGGTTGCC
>CM053501.1:21492689-21547480 GCA_028627145.1 Eidolon dupreanum | reverse complement strand
TTTTTTTTTTTTTATAGAAGGACAAACTTGTTATGTGTCCCAAGTCCACCACCATAGGTTCCATTATGAATATTTAGGCAAGATACTGTTTCCCAAGGTCTCCACTCTAATTCCTGGACATAGGAAAAATGCTCGTCCATGCTTCCAAACTCCCCATTCAAATTCCTGAAAGAAGAGTCCAGGCTTTGTGCTACGTGTATACGTGCTCACACTACCTTCTCTTACGAGCAGAAAGGCTTGCTGCCATAGGTTACGATCACCTTTTAATCAATGACAAAAGGGAAAATTAGTGCCCTGGGACCAGAATGTGCTGAGTGAACTGTTAGCATAACAGAAGTTTGGTTTCATCAACCCTAATCTATATCATAAATATTTTAAAGGTAGGACAGTCTTGGTGCCATGAACTGAGTCCTCTGTACTTTCTACTGCTAGGAGATGACATCTTGGTTCTGTGTGCCAATGTCTCCCAAAGAGTTTCTGATTTCAGGCACCAGGTTAGGTGTTGTGGGCCTAGATTGTCAGTCTAGACTTTGTTACCATTTTGTTGGTCTAGACCTTTTGTGCCTGTGGCTGCCAACTACTTTCCATTAGGAGATAGGCTTGGTGCCTATCTCCGCATTCTCCATTCTAGTTTCTCTCCATAAAAACTTTCAGCTGTGTGCCTAGGATTGAAGGCGGTATTTGTTCAGAGAGGATAGGCTTAGAAGCTTGACCCCAGCCCACCACTTCGATCTCTGTTAGGGATGATAGAAGAAATGCCGTGTGTCAAGTTTTTAGCTCTACTTCCTGAAAATAGGGAAATGGATTTGAACTGCAAACCAAGGTTAGCACTCTGGTTCCTGATTAGAAATCCAGGCAGGAGACAAGGTCCTAGGTCTTGAGATCAAGTTCTCTTACCTGAGGACAGGCTTGCCCCGTGGGGTAGGGTCTCCTCTCTACTAGTTTTCAGAGAACACTGGTTTATTGTGGTGGTTACGAGTCTCCTTGGTACTAATACTTAGGAAAAGCCAGGTTTTGTGCCTTGGGCCCGTGTCACCACAACACTTCCTTTCAAGGGATAACTGTGTTGCTGGCACAAACTTAGGCCTCAGTTCTGCCTTTTGTTCAGAGAAGACAAATTTGTTTGTGAGCCGTAAATTTCACATGAATTTCTGCTCACAGGGGCTCACTTGAGTGTAGTGTGAGTTGTTTTGTCTAATCTGTTATCAATTAGACTGTCTTGACTTTTGGAACCTAGGACTGCACTCTAATTGCTCTTAAGAGAATCCACTCTTGGTGTCACAGGCCTAAGTCTTCATTCTGGTTTCCCTTGCATAAAGACAGGATAGTTGCAGTGGGCCTAGGACACTACACGACATTCGTTTGGGGAGCACAGGCTTGGAATCGTGGTCCCAGGCCACCACTTCAAACTCTCTTAAGAAAAATCAGAAGAAATGCTGTGAGAATAGGTCTCAGTTCTAATCCTGGTTAAGGTGAAAAGATTGGCACTACAAGCCAAAGTCACCACTCTCGCTCATAAGAGAAAATCTAGGCATGTAGCCAAGTTTCTAGTTCAACAAGAAAGATATTCTTACCAGAGGATAGATTGGCCTTCGCTTTAACATCTTCGAACTACTAATTTACAACGAGGACAGGCTTGGTGGCTTTAGTTCAGGGCTCCATTGTGTTATTGTTAGGAAAAGAATGGCTTTGAGTCATGGGCGCCAGTCTCCAGTCGACATCATTTCAATGCAGGACAGTGCTTTTATTATGAACAAAGGTCTTCTATGAGTTCTGTAAGAGAAGATAACCTTAATCTGTGGGCCATGCACTTCACAATAGTTTCCGTCACAAGGTCAAGGATGTTTGTAGTGTGAATAGGGCTTTTGTGCAGTCTGTTTAAATTTAGACAGTGTTAACCTCGGTACCATTGGCCCCCGAGAGTCATGACAGTATCTCCTGATAACCCCATGGGAATCCAGTGCCAATCAGAGACCTGCTGTATGAAAAAAAAGAGATCATATCACACATGGGGGTAATGTAGTACTCCCTTTGAAATGACAAGAGCATATCACTTGATAAAGTTCACATAAGCACAGAGAAAACATTAGTCTGTGTGTAAGAGAAGGTGGCTGAGACAGCCTCCTAACTGAATTCCAATCGTATTTCGTATCAACATCAGAAAATGTACTTGAGGTCAATGGTATATGCATCCAGACACTGATCCTTAATTTCCCTCAGGTTTTGTGTGTTGTCAGGAAACCTGCTTTATGGCAAAGGAGGAGGTAGTTGTACATGGAGTGCGATGAAACCTGGCGGCTGAATGTGCTAGGAGGAAGCGACCAAATAATGGTGCAAACTACAGCCGCAGTTTTGCTGAACTGTAGGTAAAATCTGGGTCATTGTGTGTATTCCTCTTCATGGCGCAAAGAACAGCTGCTCAGCCTTTCTCTCTAGCAAACTTGAGACTACAAATTCTGAGAGGGATGAGCTTAGTGGCCATTGGAAGAAAGCTGAGAATTTGCCATTGAGCCAGGTCCTTCAATGTGTTTTGGAAACCCTTATTTAGGCCAGCAGAGAAAAATGAGGTGGAAGTCACCTGAAAATCTTACAGCAATCATGCCGGAATTTCGAGATATTCATGTGGCTGCCTCACGTGAATCTTGGCCATCAAGAGACTGGCTTGAGGACATCACAGGAAAATCATATAATATTAGGTGATGGTGTGGTGCTCAATTTTGAGTTACCCTTCTACATTCCTTATTAAAATTCACATAAACACAGAGACAAAGTGAATCCGTGTGTACGAGAGCATAGCCCAGAGGGTCACCTCACTGCCCTTCAATGGAAAGATCAATTCTGCATGAGAAGACTACCTGAGGACAGCAGTGTAGGCTACCAGACAATGATTCTTAGATAACTGGCATGAGGTTTTAGTTGTGGTCAGGCAACGTACTTGTAGGCGATGGGAGCTGTTAAAAACATTAACCACGTTTAAATAGGGAGGCTGAATTTACTTGAGGAAGGCACTTTAGAGTGGTAGAAACAGCTGTGACCACCTGGCAGTACTGAAGGTAAATGCTGAGTCATTGTGAACATACCTCTTCATGACTGATAGAATGGCTGCCTCAGAAATCCTCTCTAGCAAACCTGAGACTACAAATTTTGAGAGGGATTGATTTTATGACCATGGGAAGAAAGCTGAGATATTGACATTGAGGCAGTTCCTTCAACATGTTTTTGAATTTCTTGTTTTAGCCAGTAGTAGTGGCAAATGAGGTGTATGCCACCTGAAAATCTCTTAGCATGGTCATGGGATCTCTTGATATTTACCTTCTGTTCTGCGGGAATCATCTGACCATAAAGAGAATGGCCTGAGGGCATCAAGGTTGATCTGGTCACATTGTGTGATGGTCTCCTGCTCACTTTCGAGTTACCCTTCTACATTACTTGTTAAAATTCACATAAACACAGAGAAAAGGAGAGTCCTTGTGTAGCATAATGTGGCCAAGGAAGCCACCTACTGTCTTTTAATCGAAAGGTGAGGTTTACATAAGAAGACTGGCTTGAGAACAGTGGTGGAGACTGCTAAAATATGATCCCTTCGATAACTGGCCTGAGCTTAAGGCTTGGTCCAGAAACCTGCTTGAAGGCAAGGGTATCGGCTGTCACACATTAAAATGCATTGAAATTTGGAGGCTGAGTCAGCTTTAGCAAGCTACTTTGGAGCAGAGGAAGCAGCAGTTGCCATTTTGCTCTATTGCTGCAAAAATGCTGAGTCATCATGAGCATAATCTTTAAGGATTTCTGGTGTGACTCTCACAGTATTCCTACAGGTGGACTTAAGACCACTATTGTAGAGTGGAATGGGTTAAAGCCCAATGCATCCATGCTGAAATATTGAAAATGTGCACTTTATGAGAAAAGTTTTGAAAACACTTGTTTGAAAATGGGAGAGAAAGAATAAGGTGGAAATCACCTTAAAATCATGTAGCAATAACTAGGCAAAGATGCGCTGGTCATGTTAACATCTAGCACGATACACATGGGAGTCATGGCAAACCCTGTGGGTATTCTTTGTCACTCGGATGACTGGTCTTTTTTTGAGGGCATAGGTTTCCTCTATCCTTCTTAGAAAGAATCAGGCTTCATTGTGTGTGAAAAGTTTTCCACTCAATTTTACCTTGAAAATAAGACTGAAATGGTGTTGTGTTTGGAAACATCCACTATACTACCCCTGATCCAGGCAGTAGACAGGGTCCTGGCCAATGCAATTCTATCGGCTTTTTTTTTTTTTTTTTGACTACCAAGATGGTCTTGTTACATGTGCCATGTTTTCCACCAAAGGTTTCATTATAAAAATTTAGCGAGATACTCTGGAAAAAGTCTCCACTCTAATTCCTGGAAATAGGAAATAGGAACAATATCTGGCTATGCTTCCAATCTTGCCATTCAAGTTGCTGTAAGAAGAGTCTAGGCTTTGTGCTTCATGTATAAGTGCCCATACTACCATCTCTTAACAGTGGAAAGGCTGGGTGCTGTAGGTTACGGTCACCTTCTAATCAAGGGCAAAAGGGAAAATTGGTGCCCTGGGACCAGTTTGTGCTGAGTGAACTGTTAGGATGACAGAAGTTTGGTTTCTTTAGCACATTTTCTATCATCAGTGTGTTAAAGGGAGGACAGTCTTCATGTCTTGATCGAGTCCATCATACTTCCTACTCCCAGGAGATGACATCTTGGTTCTGTAGGCCAATGTCTTTCCGAGAGCTCCTGGTACCAGGAGCCAGGCTGGGTGTTGTGGGCCTAGGTCATCAGTCTGGACTTTGTTACCATTTGGTTGGTCTAACCCTTGTGAGCTTGTGGCTGCCAACTACTTTCTATTAGTTCTAGGCTTGGTGCCAATCCTCGCAGTCTCTGTTCTAGTTTCTCTTGCATAAAGAAGGCTTGTTGCTGTGTGCCTAGGACCAAAGGTGGCATTTGTTCAGAGGACAGGCTTAGAATCTTTACCACAGGCCAGCACTTCTGTCTCTGTTAAGGAAAGACATAAGAAATGCTGTGGGAATAAGTCTCAGCTCTAATTCCTGGATAAGGTGAAGGGATTGGAAGCCAAGGTCACCACTCTCACTCATAAGAGAAATTCCAGGCATGTAGCCAAGGTTCTAGTTCTACAAGAAAGATATTCTTACCAGAGAAAAGATTGGCCTTGCAATTTAACATCTCCAAACTACTATGTGGCTTTAGTCCAAGGCTTCATTGTGTTATTGTCAGGAAGAGACTGACTTCGAGTCATGGGCACGAGTCTCCAGTCTACATCATTTGAATGGAGGACAGTGCTATTACCATGAATAAAGGTCCTCTTTGTTTTCTGTAAGAGTAGACAGCTTTGGTCTGTGGGTCATGTACGTCACAATAGTTTCCATCACAAGGTTAAGGATGTTTGTAGTGTCATTAGGTCTTTCAAATAGACTGTTCAAAATTGGACTATGTTAATCTTGGGGCTATTGGTCTCCAAGAGTTACAACTGTATCTCTCACCTCATGGGAAACTGGTGCCTGTCAGCTACCTGCTTGTATCAAACAAAGGGAGATCATGTCACACATGGGGTAATGTAGTGCTTCCTTTGGAATGACGAGAGCATATCACTTGATAAAGTTTACATAAACACTGACAAAATATTAGTCTGTGTGTAACAGAAGGTGGCCCAGACATCTTCCTAACTGACCTCCAATCATATGTCGTATCCACATCAAAAAACATACTTGACTTGAATGGTATATGTGTCCGGACATTGATCCTTAATTTGCCTCAGGTTTTGTGTGTTGTTGGGAAACCTGCTTTATGTCAAAGGAGGCAACAATTGCATATGGATCGAGATGAAACCTGGTGGCTGAGTGTGCTGTGAGGAAGTGCCTAGATAACAGTGGAAACAACAGCCACCATTTTGCTGGACTGTAGGTAAAATGCTGAGTCATTGTGAGGATACCTCTTCATGGTGCAAAGAATGGCTGTCTTAGAATTTCTCTCTAGCAAACCTTAGACTACAAATTCTGAGAGGGATTGGTTTTACTACCATGGAAAGAAAGCTGAGATATTGACATTGAGGCAGTTCCTTCAATGTATATTGGAATTTCTTGTTTGAGCCAGCAGCAGCAAATGAGGTGTATGCCACCTGAAAATCTCATAGCAAGGACATGGGATCTCATGATATTCATGTCCTCTCCTGCGGGAATCAAATGACCATCAAGAGAATGGCCATAGGGCATCATAGGTTGATCTGGTCAGATTGGTGTGGCACTAACTTTTGAGTTACCCTTCTATATTCCTTGTTAAAATTCACATAAACTCAGAGAAATGGAGAGTCTTTGTGTACCATAGCGTGGCCTAGACAGCAACCTACTGCCATTTAATTGAAAGGTCAGGTCTACATGAAAAGACTTGCTTGAGAACAGCGATGTAAGTTACCAAACAATGATCCCTCGATCACTGGTCTGAGGTTATGGCTTGGTCCGGAAACTTGCTTGAAGTCAAGAGCAGCAGTTGTCACACTTTAACGGTGTTGAAATTTTGAGGCTTAGTCGGCTTTATCAAGCTACTTTGGAGCAGAAGAATCAGCAGTCACCATTTTGCTCTATTGTTGCAAAAATGCTAAGTCATGTAAGCATAAGTTTTGATGGCTTCAGGTGCGACTCTTGCACAATTCTTAGAGGTGGACATTAGGCTACTACTGTTGAGAGGATTTGGTTAAAGGCCAATGCATTCATGCTGAAATATTGAAAATGTTCAGTTTATGAGAAAAGTTTTGAAAACATTTGTTTGAGGATAGAAGAAATGATATAAGGTGGAAATCACCTTAAAATCATGTAGCAATAACTAGGGATTCATGCATTGTTCATGTTAACACCTCGTGGGATACACATGGAGGTCATGGCAAACCCCATGGGTATTCTTTGTCACTCAAGTGACTGGTCTTGTTTCTGAGGGCGCAGGTTTTTACTATACCTTTAGATCGAAGCAGGCTTTATTGTGTGTGAAACGTTTTCCACTCGAGTTTACCTTGAACATGATATGGAAATGGTGTCATCTTTAAAAACATTAACTCTGCTTCCCCTGATCCAGGCAGTAGACAGGATCCTGAGCCATGGTCTTCTATCACTGTTTTTTTTCCTACCAAGAGGGTCTTGTTATGTGTGCCAAATCCTTGACCAAATGTTCTGTTAAGAAAATTTAGGTGTGATACTCTGGCCCAAGGTCTCCACTCTAATTCCTGTGTATAGGAACATTGATTGGCCATGTTTCCATTCAAATTCTTGAAAGACGAGTCCTAGCTTTGTGCCATGTGTAGAGGTGCCCACATTACTTTCTCTTACCAGCAGAAAGACTTCGTGCTGTGGGTTACGGTCACCTTTCAATCAATGGCAAAAGGGAAAATTGGTGCCCTGGGACCATTTGTGCTGAGTGGACTGTTAGGATAACAGAAGTTTGGTTTCATTGGCCCAAATTTGTCTCATAAATATTTTAAAGGGAGGAGAGTCTTGGTACCATGAACCGAGTTCTCCACACTTCCTACCGCTAGGAAATGGTATCTTGGTTCTGTGGGCCAATGTTTCTCCAAGAGATTCTGACACGAAGAGGTCAGGCCGGTTGTTGTGGGCCTAGGTCTTCAGTCTGGACTTTGTTACCATTTGGTAGGTATAGAACTTGTTGGCTTGTGGCTGCCAACTACTTTCTATTCGGAGTTGCATTCTTGGTGCCCATCTCTATAGTCTTCATTCTAGTTTCTCTTCCATTAAGAAGGCTTGTTGCTGTGTGGCCTAAAACCCAAGGCATCATTCATTTAGAGAGGACAGGCTTAGAACCTTGACCCCAAACCACCATCAATGTGTGACAGTTGCCTCCAGGAACATAAGGCAGTTTTCTTGACAAACAGACAAAACAAGAGGCAAATTAAAGATCATTGTCTGTCCACATATATTGTTGACTTCAAATTAGATTTGTAATGTGAACATGACATTCGGTTGGAGGACAATTAGGAAGCTGTCTCAGCCTCCTTCTGCTCCATATAGACTAATGATTTCTCAGTGTCGACGTGAATTTTCTCATTGATATGCACTTGTCACTACAAAGGGAACACTACACCATCCTCCCTCACGTGGATATGGATTGGTGATACAGAAAGAGGCCTGTCTTTTTTTAACAAAAAATAGAAGGGAGACTGAGACTGAAAGCACTAAGTCTGTCCTCTCTGAAAACTAGTAACTAGGAGAACTTAAATCCAAAGGGCAAGCCTGTCCTCATGTAATTTGAGTCTTCTCTAGTAACCTAGAACCTGTCTCCTACCTCTATTTCCAATTAGGAACCAAGGAGCTGAACTTGGTTTTGCAGTGCCAATCCCTACCCTTATTTCCAGGATGTAGATTTGAGAAATTAGCTACAGCATTTTTTTCCTACTTTCTCTGACATAGACTGAAATAGTGGTGAAAACCCAAGTTTCAAGCATGTTTTGTGTGAACAAATGTTATCTGGGCCTGGCTCAAAGTAAAGCTTTCTTTACAGAAGAAAAAATAAAATGAAAACTGAAAATCTGAACCATCCTGGACCACCTAAAAGGAAGCAGTTAAAATCAGGGCCACAACATCAAGTTCATCCTATTGGTAACAATATCCAGTCTGAAGCCCTAGGCCCAAAAATATCCAGCCTATTTCCTGCTATGCAAAATTATTGTGGACATCTTGGCCTACAGACTAAATTTGTCATCTCCTAGAAGGAGGAAGAATGGAGGACTTGATGCACACTTCCAAGACTTTCCTCCCTTTAAAGTATTTACGATAGAAATTGGGTCGAAGACACCAACCTGTGTTATCATAACAGCACATTCAGCACAAACTGGTTCCATATCGCCAATTTTTTTTAATACAATTATTGAAGGGTGACCATACCTTACAGCACTAAGTCTTTCCCCTGGTAATAGAACATAGTTTGATCACTAATAAACTTAGGTAAAAGCCTGAACTGTTTTTTAAGTTACTCGATTGGAGAGCCTGGAAGCACAGCCAAGCATTGCTTTTATCAACAGGAAGTATAATGGAAACCTTAGCCTAACTTCACTCGACGAGTCTTTAGATAGAAGATGTGGCACACTGTCAAAAGACCTTCTTGGTAGGAAAGAAAGTCAATGGAAGTCCATGGCCCAAGCCCCAGTGCTCTGCCGGAACTAGGGTAAGTTGTGTGGATGTTTGAATACACAACACCACACCGAGCTCATTTACAGGGTACACTTGAGTGCAAAACATTTCACAAATTGAAGCTTGATCCATTGTAAAAGGTAAGATGAATACATACAGTCACAGCAATAAAACTAATCACCCGGTAGAGACCAGATTCCTGCAGAGTCTTCTTTGATCCCCATGTGAATCCCTCTAGGTATTCACCTGATCTCCATGTTATTTGGTGACTACTATGTGATTTTCCAGTGACTTCCACCTTATTCCTCTTCCCCTATCTTCAAACAGGTGTTTTCAAAACACATTTCATAAACTCTTATTTTCAATATTTCAGCATTGAGTCATTGGCTTTTAAGCAATTTCTTCTTTACAGCAGTATCCTAAGGTTCACCTTCAAGAATCGCATGCATCTCCCACCAGAACTGTTAAGGGTTATGCTTACAATGACTCAGCATTTCTGCTACAATACAGAATATTGGCACCTAGAATTTTCACTGCTCGAATGTAGCTTCATCATTCAGACTCAGTATCTAAATTTCAAAGTGTTTAATGCGTGACCGCTGCTCCCTTTGTATACAAGCAGTTTGCCTGACCAGAGACAAAATGTTAAGGTAGTTACCTAACAACAAGTTATGTTAGCCTATGTCGCCGTTCTCAAGCAAGTCTTCTCATGCAGACATAACCTTTCAATTGAAGGGCTATTAAGTGGCTGTGTTACACAGGTAATCTTATTTTCCCAGTGCTTATGTGAATTTTACTAAGGAATGCAGAAGGGTGACACAAAAGTGAGCACCACACCATTACCCCAGTTTGATGTCATTTTTGTGTGTTGCCATTAGGCCAGTCTCTTCTTCGTGAGGTGAATCCAGGGTGAAAGCCTCATGAGTATCGTGAGATTCCCTAATTCTTTTTATGAAATTTGCAGGTGATTTCCACCCTATTACTACTATAGGCTACTACAAGCCTTTTCAGAATACGTTGAAGAAAATGTCTCTATGTCAGTATCTCAGCTTTTTTTCCATATTGGTTAAGTCAGCCTCTCACAGATTTTTAGTCTGTGGTTTGACATAGAGAAATTTTAAGCAGCCATTCCTTTTACAATGAAGAGGTATCCTCATAATGACTCAGCATTTTTCCTACAATAAAGCAAAATTGCTGCTATGGTTTCAGCCGCTATCCATTTGTTGCCTCACGGCATACTCAGGCTCAATGATGAACGTAGCCAATGTGCAACTTCTGCCTCCTTTGACATAGGCAGTTTACCTGACAAACAGACAAAGATCATTGACTGCCTGCATATACATTTGACCTCACCTAAGATTTTAAATGTGGACATGACATTCGATTTGAGGTCAGTACAAAGTATGACTTGACCACATTTCGTTCCACGTATACTAATGACTTCTCAGTGTCAATGCGAATTTTCTCAGTTATATGCACTCATCACTTCAAAGAAAGCACTACACGATCTTCCTTTCTGAGGATGTGGATATGTGACATGGGCCCAAGACACAAGGCCTGTCTTCTACAAGAAGTAGAAGGGGAAATGGTACCAAATGCACTAGGCTTGTCCTCCCTGAAACCTAGTAGTTCAGAAAACTTAAAGCACAGGGCAATTCTGTGCTCATGTAATTTGAGCCTTATGTAGAAACCTAGAACCTTGTCTCCTGCCTTTATTTCCTGTTAGGAACAAGGGTGCTGGCCTTGGTTTTGTAGTTCCAACCCCTACCCCTATTTCCAGGTAGTAGATCTTAGAAATCAGAATTTTTTCTGACTTTCTCCAACATAGACTGAAATGGTGGCATAAGCCCAAGTTCCAAGCCTCTCTTCTGTGAATAAATGTTGCCTGGAGACCTGGCTCAAAGCAAAAGCCTTCTTTATGGAAAAAAAAAATAAAACAGAGACTGTGGAAATCTTAATCAAGTCTGGACCACCTAAAAGGAAGCAGATAAACTCAGAACCACAATATAAAGATCATCCAATTGGTAACAATATCCATTGTGAAGATATGGGCCCACAACATACAGCCTGGCCCCTAATACCTGAAACTCTTGTGGACACCTTGGCATATAGAACCAAGCTGTCATCTCCTAGGAGGAGGAGGAATAGAGGACTTGGTGCATGCCTCCTAGACCATACTCCCTTGAAAGATTTTTGATAGAAATTGGGCCGATAGCACCAACCCTGTGTCATCAAAGCAGTACATTCAGTACAACCTGGTACCATGTCACCAATTTTCCTTTAGACAATTATTTAAAGGTTACCATACCTTTTAGCACCAAGCCTTTCTTCTGGTAAGAGAAGGTAATGTTGGCACTGACAAACCTGGCCAAAGTGTGGATGGTTCTTTAAAGAACTCGATTGGGGAGCTTGGAATCACAACTAAGTACAGTTTCTATTTCTAGGAAGTAGAGCGAAGGCCTTGGCCCACAGATTGAGCCTAAGTTTAAACAATGAATCTTTAGCTAGAGGACTTGGCGAATGGTCAGAAGACATTCTTGGTAGGAAAAGAAAAGTTGTTGGATGTCCATGAACTAGTAGGCAGTCCTCTGCTGAAACTGGGATAAGGTGGGTAGACATTTGAAAACACAGCACCACGTCAATCTCATACATAAGGTAAACTTGTTTGCCATAAGATTCACACTCTTAAGCCTGGTTCATTCCATGAAGAAAAGTGAAAAGCTATGGCCACAACAACAAGAATTGTCACTTGATAGATACCAGATTAGTGCAGGGTATTCTTTGATCCCCATGTGAATTACATGAGGTGTTTCCTTGTTCTCTGCATGATTCCCTAGTGTTCTCTAAGTGATGTTCAGTTGATTTCCACCTTATTCCTCTTCCCCTATTTTCTATCAAGTTTTTTTAAAACTTGTTTCATAAACTCATATTTTCAATATTGAGCATTGAGTCATTGGTCTTTAAGATATTCCCTGTCGACAGTAGTGGCCAAAGGTCCACAAAAAAGAATAGTGCGGGAGTCCCACATAAAGCAGTTCAGAGTTATACTCAGAATGACTCAACATTTTTGCTATAATACAGCAAAATGGCATTTAGAGTTTCATCGCTCTAAAGTAGCTTCTTCAAGCAGACTCAGCCTCCAAATATTAAGGTAGTTAATGTTCAGCAATAGCTTCCGTTGTGTTCAAGCAGGTTGCTTAACCACAGATGAAACCTAAGGCCAGGTATCTAACAACAATTGTCTGTTAATCTATGCCGATGTCCTCAAGTGAACCTTCTCATGCAGACATAACCTTTCGATTGAAGGGCTGTTCGATGGCTTTGTTACACAGACACTATCGTTTTCTCAAGTGGTTTTCTAAATTTTACCAAGGAATGGAGAAGGGTAACTCAAAAGTGAGTGCCACACCATCAACCCAATATCACGTGAATCCCTATGATGCCCTTGGGCCTGTCTCTTGATGGTCACGTGAATCCCGCAGGGATGCCTCGTGAGTATAGTGAGATTGCCTAATTCTTGTGATGAGATTTCTATGCAACTTCCACCGCACTTTCCTCTGCTAGGCTCAAATTAGCCTCTTCAGAACATTTTGATGGAAGAGCCTCAACATCAACATCTCAGTTTTCTTTCATTGGTGGTTAAGCCAGTCCCCCTCAGAATTTATAGTCTGAGGTTTGGTGTAGAGAAATTCTGAGGAAGCCATTCTTTCCACCACCAAGTGGTATCCTTACAATGACTCAACATTTTTCCTACAATATGGTTTCCACCACTATCCATTTGCTGCTTCACAGCACACTCACACTCAATTATCAACACTGTCAATGTGCAACTGTAGCTTCCATGAACATAAGACAGTTTTTCAGACAGACAAAACTAGAGGAGAAAAAAAGATCATTGACTACCTGCATATACTGTTGACTTCAAATAAGATTTGTAATGTGGACATGAATTTTCGATTGGAAGACAGTTAGGAAGCTGTCTTGGCCACCTTCTGCTCCATGTAGACTAAAGACTTCTCAGTGTTGACGTGAATTTTCTCAGTGATATGCCCTTGACACTACAAAGGGAGCACTACATCATCCTGCCTTGTGAGGATATTAATTGGTGACACGAGCTAAAACAAAAAGCCTATCTTCTCCTAACAAAAAGAAGAAGGGAGACTGAGACCCAAAGCACTAAGCCTGTCCTCTCTGATAACTAGTAGAGTTTTAATCTTAATTCAAAGATCCACACTGGGATATACAGTGTGCTTCCCTTAGTTCCAGTTACAAACTCTACCTCTATTTCCAGAAGGTAGATTTGAGGAATTAGCCCACAGGATTTCTTATGACTTTCTCCAACATAGAAAGAAAGGGTGGCGTAAAACCATAGTTCCAAGCCTATTCTCCGTGAACAAATGTTGCCTGAAGTCCTTGTCTCAAAGCAAAAGCCTACTTTAGTGGAGAAAAAAATAAAAGAGACTATGGATATCTGAACCAAGCCTGGACCTCCTAAAAGGTCATTATTAATGCCCAGGTCCACAACGTCAAGACCATCCAATTGGTAACAATGTCCAGTCTCAAGAACTAGGCCGACAAACATCCAGCCTTGCCCTTGTTATCTGAAACTCTTGTGGATACCTTGGCCTAGAGAACCAAGCTGTCATTTTCTAGGAGGTGGAAGAATGGAGGACTAGGTGCACACCTCCAAAACTGTACTCCCATGAAAACATTTACGATAGAAATTGTACTGATGTCCCCAACCATGTGTCATCATAACAGAACATTCAGCACAACCTGGTCTCACATCACTCATTTTCCTTTTAGACAATTATTGAAAGGTAACCATACATTGCAGCACAAAGCCTTTCTTCTGGTAATAGAAGGTAGTGTGGGCACTAAGAAACCTGGCCGAAACCTGGATGTTCTTTAAAAAACTTGATTGAGGAGCTTGGAATCATAGCCAAATATTGTTCCTATCTAGGAAACAGAGTGGAGACTGTGCTCACAAAATGTAGCCTAACTTTACATAACAAATCTTTAGGTAGAGAACTTGGCAAATAGTCACATAACATTCTTGGTAAGAAAAGTCGTTTGAAGTCCATGACCTAGAAGGCAGTCCCCTGTTGGAACTTGGTTTAATTGGGTGGACATTTGAAAACATAACACCATGCCAATCTCATATAAAAGGTAAACTCATTTGCAATAGGATTCAGACTCTGGTTCATTCTACAAAGTAAAGTGAAACGCTATGGCCACAACAAGACTGGTCACTTGGTGATTCCAGATTAGTGCAGGGTATTCATTGATCCTCATGTGAATTCCACCAGGTGTTTACTTGATATCCACATGATTCCCTACTGATTTGTAAGTGAATTTCATGTGATTTCCACCTTATTCCTCTTTTCTATTTTCAAACAAGTGTTTTCAAAACTTGTCTCATAAACTCTTATTTTCAATATTCAGCACTGATTCATTAGCCTTTAAGCAATTACCTGTCGACAGTAGTGGCCAAAGATCCACATAAAAGAATAGTAGGGGATCCCGCATGAAATCTTTCATAGTTATATTCACAATGACTCAGCATTTTTTGCTATATTACTGCAAAATAGCGCTTCCATTTTCCACTGCCTTCGTCAAGCACACTCACCCTCCAAATATCAATGTAGTTAATGTTTGAGAGCAGCTTACCTTGTGTTCAAACAGGTTGCCTGAACACAGATGAAACCTAAGGCCAGTTCACTAACAACAATTGTCTGTTAACCTATGCCGCCATCCTCAAGTGAACCTTCTAATATAGCCATGACCTTTTGATTGAAGGGCTATTAGGTGGCTATGTTACACAGGTAATCTATTTTCTGAGTGCTTATTTGAATTTTACCGAAGAATGCAGAAGGGCAACACAAAAATGAGCGCTAAACCATCACTTCAATTCCACGTGAATTTTGTGTGTTTCCCTCATGTCAATCTCTTCCTGCTTATGTTAATTCCTCGGGAAAGCGACCTGAGAATGACGAGATTTCCTGTTCTTGGTTTGAGATTTCCAGGCGACTTCTATCTCATTACTTCTGCTAGGCTAATATAAGCATTTTCAGAACACGTTGAGGATACTGCCTCAAAGTCAGTGTCTGAGCTTTTTTTCCATATTGATTAAGCCAGTCTCTCACAGATTTTTAGTCTGTGGTTGGATATAGAGAAATTTTTAAGCACTGTTCCTTTTACAGTGAAGAGCATTGTCACAATGACTCAGCATTTTTCCTAGAATAAAGCAATATGGCAGCTATGGTTATAATCGCTATCATTCGCTATCTTACAGCATACCCAAGCTCAATTATAAATGCAGCCACTGTGCGACTTCTGCCTCCACTGACATAGGCAATTTTCCTGACAAAGAGACAAAAGTCGAGGCGAATTAAAGATCATTGACTGCCTGCATATTCCGTCGACCTCACATAAGTTTTGCAATGTGGACATGATATTCGATTGGAGGTCAGTACAAAATCTGTTTTGGCCATCTTCGGTTCCATGCATACCAATGATTTCTCAGTGATGATGGGAAATTTCTGTTTTATGGACTTGTCACTTCAAAGAAAGTACTATATCATCTTCCATTGTGAGGATGTGATTCTTGACATGGGCCCAGGGACAAGGCCTGTCTTTTCCTAAAAAAAAAGTAGTAAGGAGTACTGGAACCAAAACATTAAACGTATCCTCTCTGAACACCAGTGGATAGGATAACTTAAACCAGTGGATAGGGCAACTATGTCATCATGTAATTTGACTCTTATCTTGACAACTAGGACCTTGTCTCTTGCATGAATTTCCTATTAGGATCCAGTGTGCTGTTCTTGGTTGCATTTACAATCCCTACCTCTATTTTCAGAAGGAAGATTTCAGAAATTAGCTCAGAGCATTTTTCCAACTATCTCCAGCATAGACTGAAAGAGTGGTGTAAGCTCACAGTTCCAAGCCTGTTTTCTGTGAACAAATTTTGCCTGAAGTCCTAGTCTTAAAGCAAAAGCCCTCTTTAGGGAAGAAAAAAAAAACCAGAGAATGGGGAAATCTAAAGCCAGCCAAGACCTCCTAGGAAAACACATTTAAAACCCAGACCCACAATGTCAAGACCATACAACAGGTAACAATGTCCAGTCACAAGATCTAGGCCTAAAAACATCCAGCCCAGCCCTTGTTACCTGAAACTTTTGTGGACACCTTGGCCTATAGAAGCAAGGAGTCATTTCCTAGGAGGATGAATAATGGAGGACTTGGTGTAGTCCTCCAAGACTGTACTTTCTTGAAAGCATTTATGATAGACATTGGGCTGATGGCACCAACCCTGTGTCATCATAATAGCACATTCAGCACAAGCTGGTCCCATGTCACCAATTTTCCTTTTAGACAATTATTGAAAGGTGAGCATACCTTTCAGCACCAAGCCTTTCTTCTGGTGAGAAAAGGTCATGTGGGCGCTAAGAAAACTGGCCAAAGCCTGGACTTTTTTTTTTTTTTTTTTTTAAACACTCAATTGGGGAACTTAGAATCATAGCCAAGTATTGTTTCTCTTTCTAGTAAGTAAAGTGGAGACCTTTGCCCACAGAATCTAGGCTAATTTTACATAACAAATCTTTAGGTAGAGGACTTGGCAAACGGTTACAAGACTTTTTTGTTAGGAACAGAAAAGTTGTTGGAAGTCCATGGCCTAGGAGACAGTCCTCTGTTGGAATTGGAGTAAGTTGGGTGGATGATTGAAAACACAACAACACGCCATCTCATACACAAGGTAAACTCGCCCACAGTACGATTCATGATCTTAAGCCTGATTCATTCTATAAAGTAAAGCGAAACTCTACAGCCACAGCAACAAGACTAGTCACTTGTAGATACCAGATTAGTGTGGGGTATTCCTTGATCCCCATGTGACTTCCACCAGGTGTTTACTTGATCTCCATGTGATTCTCTAGTGATTTCTAAGTGATTTTTCAGGTGATTTCCACCTTATTCCTCTTCCCCTGTTTAAAGCAGGAGTATTCAAAACTCATCTAATAAACTCTTATTTTTAATATTCAACATTGAGTCATAGGCCTTTAAGCAAAAATCTGTCTACAGTAGATAACTTAAACCACAGTGCAAGTCTGTCCTCCTGTAATTTGAGTCTTATTTCAAAACCTAGAACCTTGTCTCCTGACTGCGTTTCATATTGAGATCCAGTGTTTTGTTTTCGGTTGCAGTTACAATCCCAACCTCTATTTCCAGAAAGTAGATATGAGAAATTTCCCTAGAGCATTTCTTACGACTTTCTCTGACATATATGAAAGGATAGCATGAGCCCACAGTCCCAAGCCTGTTCTCTGTGAACAAATGTTGCCAGAAGTCCCTGTCTCAAAGCAAAAGCCCTCATTGGAAAAGAAAAATTAAAACAAAGACTTGGAAATCTGAACCAAGCCTGGACTTCCAAAAAGGATATAGTTAAAGCCCAGTCCCACGACGTCAAGGCTATCCAATTGGCAATAATGTCCAGTCTCAAGACCTAGGCCCACAAACATCAAGCCTAGCCTTTATTGCCTGAAACCCTTGTGGACACCTTGGCTAAAGAACCAAGCAGTCATCTCCTAGGAAGAGGAAGAATGAAGGACTCAGTGCATGTCTCCAAGACTATACTTCCTTGAAAGCATTTACAATAGACATTGGGCCAATGGCAGCAACCCTATGTCATCATAATAGTACATTCAGCACAAGCTGGTCCCACGTCACCAATTTTCCTTTTAGACAATTATTGAAAGTTGAGCATACCTTTTAGCACCAAGACTTTCTTCTGGTAAAAGAAGGTCATGTGGGCACTAAGAAAACTGGCCTAAGCTTGGACATTTCTTTAAACACTCAATTGGGGAGCTTGGAATCACAGCCAAGTACTGCTTCTATTTCTAATAAGTAAAGTAGAGACCTTTGCCCACATAATATAGCCTAACTTTACATAACACATCTTTAGGTAGAGGACCTGGCAAATGATCACAAGACTTTCTTGTTATGAAAAGAAAAGTCATTTGAAGTCCCTGGCCTAGAAGGCAGTCCGCTGTTGGAATTGGAGTAAGTTGGGGGGGACTTTGAAAACACAGCACCATGCCAATCTCATGCATAAGGTAAACTCGTTTGCAATATGATTCGTGATCTTAGGCCTGGTTCATTCTACAAAGTAAAGTGAAACCCTATGGCTACAGTAACAAGACTGGTCACTTGGTAGATACCAGGTTAGTGTAGGGTATTCCTTGATCCCCATGTGACTTCCACCAGGTGTTTACTTGATCTCCATGTGATTCTCTAGTGATTTCTAAGTGATTTTTCAGGTGATTTCCACCTTATTCCTCTTCTCCTATTTTCAAGCAGGTGTATTCAAATCTCATCTAATAAATTCTTATTTTTAATATTCAACATCAAGTCATTAGCCTTTATGCAAAAACCAGTCAACAGTAGTGGCCAAAGGTCCTCATAAAAGAATAATGTGGGAGTCCCACATATAGCTGTTCACAGTTATACTCACAATGAGTCAGCACTTTTGTTCAAATACAGCAAAATGGCTCTTACAGCTTACACCTCTCTAAAGTAGATTCATCAGGGAGACTCAGCCTCCAAATATTAACACAGTTAATGTTTGATAGCAGTTTCTATTGCGTTCAGGCAGGTTGCCTGACCACAGATGAAACCTAAGGCCAGTTATCTAACAACAATTGTCTGTTAACCTATGCCGATGTCCACAAGTGAACCATCTCATGCAGAGATGACCTTTCGAATGATGGGTTGTTAGGTGGCTATGTTACACAGACACTAATTTTTTCAGTGGTTATCTAAATTTTATCAAGGAATGGAGAAAGGTAACTCAAAAGTGATCGCCAAACCAGCAATGCAATATCACCTGACTCCCTGTGATGCCCTCAGTCCTTTCTCCTGAGGGTCACGTGAATCCTGCAGTGAAGCTTCCTATGTATTGCGAGATTCTCAAATTCTTCTGATGAGATTTCCAGGCAACTCTCACCTCACTTTCCTCTGCTAGGCTAAAATAAGCCTATTTAGAACACTTTGACGGAACAGCTTCAATGCCAATATTTGTTTTCTTTTCTTGGTGGTTAAGGCAGGCCCTCCCAGAATCTGTAGTCTGAGGTTTGGTATAGACAAATTCTGAGGAGCCTTTCTTTCTGCCATCAAGTGGTATCCTCACCATGACTCAGCATTTTTTTTTTTGCAATATAAAAATGGTGGCAATGGTTTCCACCATATCTAGTCACTGCCTCACAGCACACTCAGGCTAAATTATCAACGCTGTCAAAGTGCAACTGTTTTCTCAACGAGCATAATGCAGCTTTTCTGACAAACAGACAAAACTTGAGGCGAAGTAGTAATCTTTGACTGCCCACATATACTGTTGACTTCAAAAGAGATCTGTAATGTGGACACGACATTTGATTGGAAGAGAGTTAGAAGGCTGTCTCTGCAAACTCTGCTCCACGTAGACAAATAACTTCTCAGTGTTGATGTACATTTTCTCAGTGATATGCACTTGTAACTTCAAATGAAGCACTACATCATTATTCCATGTGAGGATATGGATTGGTGACACGGGACCAAGAATAAGGCCTGTTATTTCTTAAAAAATGTAGAAGGATGTCTGGGACTTAAAACACTAACCTGTCCTCTCTAAAAGCTAGTAGATAGGAGATCTTACTGCAAAGGCCACGCCTATACTCATGAAATTTGAATCTTACCTAGAAACCTAGGACCTTTCTCCTGCTTCTATTTCATATTAGGAACCAGGGTGCTAACCTTGGTTTTGCAGTTCCAAATCCTACCCCTATTACCAGGAAGTATATCTGAGATATTAGCACACAGCATTTCTTCCCACCTTCTGTGACATAGACTGAAATTGTGGCATAAACCCAAGTTCTAAGCCTGTTTTCTGTGAATAAATGTTGTCTGGAGACCTGGCTAAAAGCAAAGGTCTTCTTAATTGAAGAAAAATAAAACAGAGACTGTGGAAATCTACCAAGCCTGGTCTACTAAAAGAAAGCAGTTAAACTCAGGGTCACAATGTCAAGATCATCAAATTGGTAGCAGTTTCCAGTCTGAAGCCATAGCCCTACAGATATCCAGGCAAGCCCCACATACCTGAATCTATTGTGGACACCGTGGCCTACAGAATTAAGCTGTCACCTTCTGGAAGGAGGAAGAATGAAGTACTTGGTGCACGTTTCCAAGACTGTCCTCCCTTTAAGTATTTATGATAGAAATTTGGCGGTAGATACCAACCTGTGTCATCATAACAGTACATTGAGTGCAAACTGGTTCCATGTCACCAATTTTCCTTTGATACAAATATTGAAAGCTGACCATATCCTACAGCACCAAGCCTTTCCCCTGATAATAGAACATAGTTTTGGCACTAAGAAACCTAGATCAAAGCCTGAACTGTTAATCAATTGGAAAGACTGAAAGCACAGTCAAGCATTGTTTTTATTTCCAGGAAGTAGAGTGGAGATCTTGGCACACAGAATTTAGCCTAACTTTATTTAACAGCTCTTAAAGGAAGGCACATGGTTACAAGACATTCTTGGAAGGAAAAATGTTGATAGCACTCCAGGGCTCAGGACCTAGTCCTATACTGGAATTAGGGTAAGTTTGAATACACAACAACACGCCTATTTTAGTTACAGGGTACACTTGAGTGCAAAACATTTAAAAACCGGAGGCTTGATTCATTGTAAGAGGTAACGTGAAAACCCACAGCCACAGCAAGACTAGTAACCTAGTAGACATCAGATTCCTGTTGGTTCATCTTTGATCCCCATGTGAATCCCTCCAGGTATTCACTTGATCTTTATGTAATTACCTGGTGATTAACACATGATTTTCAGTTGACTTCCACCTTATTTCTCTTCCCGTATCCTCAAACAAGTGTTTAGAAAACATGTCTCCTAAACTCTTATTGTCTTTATTTCAGCACTTAGTCATTGGCCTTTAAGCAATTTCTTCTTGACAGTAGTACCCTAAGGTTCACTTTCAAGAATAGCTTGGATCTCCCAACAGAGCCATTAAGAGTTATGCTCACAATGGCTCAGCATTTCTGCTACAATACAGCATAATGGCTCATAGAGTTTCCACCACTTGAAGGTAGCTTTGTCATTCAGACTAAGCCTCTAAATTTCAAAGTAGTTAATGTGTGACCACTGCTGCCATTGTATACAAGCAGGTTGCCTGAACAGAGAGGAAACCTCAGGGCAGTTACCTAATAAAAAGTGTGTGTTAGCCTATGCCTCCGTCCTCAAGCAAGTCTTTTCAAGCAGACATGACCTTTCTATTGAAGGGTTGTTATGTGGCTATGTTACACAGATAATCTTATTTTCTCAGCTATGTGAAATTTACAAATGAATATAAAGGGTAACACAAAAGTGAGTGCCACAACATCACCCCAATTTCACATGATTTTCGTGTGTTGCCTCAGATCAGTCTCTTCCTGGTCATGTGAATCCCGTGAAAAATCCTCAGGAGTAATGTGAAATTTACTAATTATTGGTACAAAATTTCCAGGCGACATCCACCTCATTTCCTCTACTAGACTAGTACAAGACTTTTCAGAACAGGTTGAAGAAACTGACTCAATGTCAGTATCTTGGCTTTTTTTCCATATTGGTTAAACCAATCTCTCACAGATTCGTAGTCTGTGGTTTGATATAGAGTAATTCTTAAGCAGCCGTTCTTTTTGCAATGAAGGGGAATCCTCAAATCACTCAACATTTTTCCTCCAACAAAACAATATGGGTAAAAATCGCTATCCATTTGCTGCCTCACAGTACACTCAGGCTCAATTCTGAACGCATCCAATGTGCGACCTTAGCCTCTACTGACATAGGCAGTTTTTCTGACAAACATACAAAAATAAAGGGGAATTAAAAGTCATTAATTGCCAATATATACTATTGACCTCACATAAGATTTGTAATGTGGACATGACATTTAATTGGAAGTAAGTATGAAGTCTGTCTCAGCTACCTTTGGAACCATGCATAGTAATGTTTTCTCAGGGCTGATGTGAATTTTCACAGTTATATGCACTCGTCACTTCAAAGAAAGCACTACATCGTCTTCTCTTGTGAGGATGTGGGTTGGTAACATCTGCCCAAGGCACAAGCCCTGTCTTTTCTTATCAAAAGTATAAGGGAGACTAGGAACCAAGACACTAAGCCTATCCTCTATGAACACTAGTAGATAGGAAAACTTAAACCACAGGGTAAGTCTGTCCAAATGTAATTTGAGTCTTATCTCAAAACCTAGGAACTTGTCTCCTCCTTGCCTATCCTATTGCAATCCAGTGTGCTGTCCTTGGTTACAGTTACAAACCCTACCTCTATTCCAGAAGGTAGATTTGAGAAATTAGCCCATAGTATGTCTTATGACTTTCTCCATTGTAGACTGAAAGGGTCGCATAAGCCCACAGTTCAAAGCCTGTTCTCTGTGAATGAATGTTACCCATAGTCCTCGTCTTAAAGCAAAAGCCTTCTTTAGGAAAGAAAATATAAAACAAAATGTATAGAAATCTGAACCAAGCTGGGACCTCCTTAAAAGACACTGATAAGGCTCAGTTTCACAACGTCAAGACCATCCAAAATTGGTAACAAAATCTGGTCTCAAAACCTAGGCCCACAAACATCCAGCATGGCCCTTCTTACCTGAAACTCTTGTGGACACCTTGGCCTATAGAACAAGGCTGTTGTCTCCTAGGAGGAGGAAGAATGGAGATCTCGATGCACTCCTCCAATACTGTACTGCCTTGAAAGCATTTACAATAGAAATTAGGTCAATGGCACCAACCCTCTGTCATCATAATAGTAAATTCAGCACAACCTGGTCCCTATAACCAATTTTATTTAGACAGTTATTGAAAGGTGACCATATCTTGCAACACAACTTTCTTCTGGTAAGAGAAGGTAGTGTAGGCACTAAGAGACATGGCCAATGCATAAACTGTTCTTTAAAAACTTGATTGGGGAGCTTCTAATCACAACCAAGTATTGCTCCTACTTCTAGGCAGTAGAGTATAGACCTTGGTCTACAGGAACTAGCTTAATTTTACATAAGGAATATTTAGGTAGAGAATTTGGGAAACGGTCACTAGACAGTCTTGGTAGGAAAAGAAAAGTCGTTGAAAGTCCATGGCCTGAGAGACAGTCTTCTGCTGGAAATGGGGCAAGTTGGGAGGATATTTGAAAACACAACACCACACTAATCTGATATATAAGGTAAACACGTTTGTAATACGATTCATGCTCTGAAGCCTGGTTCATTCTATGGAGTAAAGGAAAATCTACCATCACAGCAAAAAGACTGGTGACTTGGTAGGTAGTAGATTAGTGAAGGGTATTCCTTGATCCCCATGTGAATTTCACCAGGATTTTCCTTGATTTGCATGTGAATCCCTAGTGATTTCAAAATGATGTTTGGGTGATTTCCACCTTATTCCTCTTCCCCTATTTTCAATCAAGTGTTTTCAAAACTCATCTCATAAAGTCTTATTTTCAATATTCAGCACTGAGTCATTGTTGACCTTTAAGCAATTCCCTGTCGACACCACTGCGCAAAGGGCCACGTAAAAGAATGGTGCGGGAGTTTCACATGAAGCTGTTCAGAGTTATACTCACCATGACTCAGCATTTTTTCCAAAATACAGCAAATTTTTCGCTTCCAGTTTATCCCTCGAATGTAGCTTGAAAGTAGTTTCTCAAGCAGACTCTGTCTCTAAATATCTATGCAATTAATGTTTGACAGCCTCTTCCACTGCATTCAGGTAGGTTCCCTGACCACAGAAGAAACCCAAGGTCAGTTATCTAACAACAGTTGTCTGTTAATCTATGCCACTGTACTCAGGCAAAACTTCTCATGCAGAGATGACCTTTTGATTGATGGGTCATTAGGTGGCTATGTTACACAGACACTATCACTTTCTCAGTGATATCTAAATTTTACAAAGTAATGGAGAAGGGTAACTCTAAAGTGAGTGCCACACCATCAACCCAATATCACCTGACTCCCTGTGATGCCCCCAGGCTTCTCTCTTAATTGTCATGTGAATCCCGCAGGGAAGCCTTGTGAGTATTTCGATATTCCCTAATTCTTGTGACGAATTTACAGGTGACTTCCACCTCACTTTCCTCTGCTAGGCTAAAATAAGCCTCTTCAGAACATGTTAATGGAACAGCTTCATGTCAATCTCAATTTTTTTTTTGGACATTAAGGCATTTCCTCTTAGAATTTGTTGTCTGAGGTTTGGTGTAGAGAAATTTTGAGGTAACTGTTCTTTCCAATATCAAATGGTAACCTCAAAATAGCTCAGCATTTTTTTACATTACAGAAAAATGGTGGCTATGGTTTCCACCGGTATCCAGTCATTGCCTTACAGCACACTCCGGCTCAATTATCAACCCCACCAATGTGCTACTGTTACCTCCACGAATATAAGGCAGTTCATATAAGGCAAGGAATCCTCATGACTATTGCGAGATTCCCTAATTCTTGTTACAAGATTTGTAGGCGACTTCCACCTCACTTTCCTATACTAGGTTTGGTTTAGAGAAAATCTGAGGCAGCCTGTTTTTCTGCCATCAAGAGGTATCCTCAAAATGCCTCAGCTTTTTTCCTACAATAAAGAAAATGGCAGCTATTGTTTTCACCACTATCCAGTCACTGCCTCACAGCACACTCAGGCTCAATTATCAATACCGCCAATGTGTGACTGTTGCCTCCACTAACATAAAGCATTTTTCCTGAAAAATAGACAAAACGAGAGGTGAAGTAAAGATCATTGACTGTCTGCATGTACCACTGATGTCAAATGAGATGAGTAAAGGACAGTTAGGAGGTTGTTTTGGCCACTTTCTGCTCTACATAGACTAATGACTTCTCAGTGTTGATGTGAATTTTCTCATTGATAGGCACTTGCCACTACAAAGAAAGCACTACATCATCCTCCCTCATGAGGATATGGATTGGTGACATGGAACCAAGGTACAAGGCTTGTCTTTTTTTTAACAAAAAGTAGTAGGGAGACTGAGAACTAAATTACTAAGCCTATCCTCTCTGAAAACTAGTAGATAGGAGAATTTAATCTAAAGGGCAAACCTGTACTCATGTAATTTCTGTCTTATCTAGAAACATGGATCCTTTTCTCCTACCTCTATTTTCTATTAGGAACCAGGGTGCTTAACTTGGTGTTGCAATTCTACTCCCTTACACTATTTCCAGGAAGTAGATCTGAGAAATTAGCCTACAGCATTTTTTTCAGATTTTCTTCAATATAGACAGAAATGATGGTGTAAACCCAAGTTCCAAGCTGGTTTGTTTGAACAAATGTTGCCTGTGGCCCTGGCTCAAAGCAAAAGCCTTTTTTATGGAAGAAAAAATAAAACAGAGATTGTGGAAATCTTAGCCATCCACGACCTCCTAAAAGGAAACAGTTAAACTCAGGGCCACAACATCAAGTTTATCCAAATGGTAACAATATCCAGTCTGAAGACCTAGGCCCACTAACATCCAGCTTGACCCCTGCTACCTGAAACTATTGTGGACACCTTGGCCAACAGAATCAAGATATCATCTCCTAGAAGAAGGAAGAATGGAGACTAGGTGTACATTTCCAAGACTGTCCTCCCTTTAAAATATTTATGATAGAAATTGGGCTGAAGATAACAAACTATGTCATCATAACAGTACATTCAGCACAAAGTGGTTCCACATCTCCAATTTTCTTTGATACAGTTATTGAAATGTGACTATACCTTACAGCAGCAAACCTTTCCCCTGTTAATAGAACATAGTTTGGGCACTAAGAAACCTGGATCAAGCCTCAACTGTTTGGAGAGACTGCAAGCACGGACATGTATTGCTTTTATTTCCAAGAAGTAGAGTGGAGACCTTGGCACACAGAATCTAGCCTAACTTTACTTAACAGATCTTTAGGTAGAGGATATGTCACACAGTCACAAGATTTTCTTGGTAGGTAATAAAAGTCGGTGAAAGTCCATTGCCCAGGACCTAGTCTTCTGCCAGAACTGGGGTAAGTTGTGTGGACATTTGAATACACAATGAAACCCTGGTCCCAGTTACAGGGTACATTTGAGTGCAAAACATTTCACAAACTGAAGTCTGATTCATTGTAAGAGGTAAGGTGAAATCCTATAGCCACAGGAACAAGACTAGTCACCCGGTGAATACTAGATTCCTGCAGTATCTTCCTTGATCATCATGTTAATCCATCCAGGTATTCGCTTGACCTCCATAATTCCCTGGTGATTACTACATGATTTTCAGGTGACTTACACCTTATTTCTCTTCCCCTATCCTCAAAGAAGTGTTTTCCAACATGTCTCATTAACTACTGTTTTCAATATTTCAACATTGAGTCATTGGTCTTTAAGCAATTATTTCTTGACTGTAGTAGCCTAACCTTCAACAACCGTTAAGTGTTATGCTTACAATGACTCAGCATTCCTGCTACAATATAGCATAATGGCAGTTAGAGTTTCCACTGATCTAAGGTAGCTTTGTTATTAAGACGCAGCCTCTAAATTTCAATGTGGTTAATGTGTGGCCGCTGCTCCCATTGTATACAAGCAGATTGCCTGACCAGAGACAAAAACTCAGGACAGTTACCTAATGACAAGTGTGTGTTAGCCTATGCTGTTGTCCTCTGGCAATTCTTCTCATACAGACATGACCTTTTGATTGAAGAGCTGTTAGGTGGCTATATTACACAGGTAGTCTGTTTTTCTCAGTGCTTATTTTACCAAGGAATGTTGAATGGTAACACAAAAGTGAATGCCACACTGTCACCCCAATTTCATGTGATTTTCATGTGTCGCCCTCAGGCCTGTCTCTTCCTGGTCACATGGATACCATGGGAAGGCCTCTTGAGAATTGTGAGATTTCCTAATTCTTGGTACAAGATTTACAGGCAACTTTCACCTCATTACCTCTGCTTGGCTAATAAAAGCCTTTTCAGACATGTTGAAGAACCTGCCTCACTGTCAGTATCTCAGCTTTTTTTTTTTTCCATATTGGTTAAGCCAGTCTCTCACAGATTTTTAGTCTGTGGTTTGATATAGAGAAATTCTTAAGAATCCATCCTTTTTGCAATGAGGAGGTATCCTCATAATGACTCAACATTTTTCTTCCAATAAAGCGATATGGCAGCTGTGCTTAAAACCGCTATCCATTTGCTGCCTCACAGAACACTGAGCCTCTATTATGAACACAGCCCATGAGCTTCTTCTGCCTCCACTGACATAGGCAGTTTTCCTGACAGACAAAAATGGTGGTGAATTGAAGATCATTGACTGCCTGCATATACAGTTGACCTTACATAAGATTTGTAATGTGGACATAACATTCAATTAGAAGTCAGTACAAAATCTGTCTCGGCCACCTTTGGTTTAACGCATAGTAATGATTTCTCAGTGTTGATGTGAATCTTCTCAGTTATATCTACTCATCACTCAAAGAAGGCACTACATCATTTTCCCTTGTGAGGATGTGGACTGGTGACATCTGTCTAAGGCACAAGGCCTGTCTTTTTTTTAACAAGGAGTAGAAGGGAGACTGAGAACTGAGTGTCTAAGCCTATCCTCTGGGAACACTAGTAGTTAGGATAATTGAAACCACAGGGAAATTCAGTGATCGTGTAATTTGAGACTAATCTCAATACCGAGGACCTTGTCTCCTGCCTGAATTTTGTTTGGAATCCAGGGTGCTGTCCTGGTTTGCACTTACAATTTCTAACTCTATTTCCAGAAAGTAAATATTTGACTTTAGCCCAGAGCATTTCTTCCAACTTTCTCTGACATGGACTGAAAAGGTGGCATAAGCAAACAGTTCTCTGTGAACAAATATAGCCTAAAGATCTTGTCTAAAAGCAAAAGCCTTCTTAGAGAAAAAAAATTAAATGCAGATGGTGGAAATCTGAACCAAGCCTAGACCTTTTAAAAGGACATAGATAAAGCCTAGGCCCACACAGTAAAGACCTTCCAATTGGTAACAATGTCCAGTCTCAAGACCTAGGCCCACAAACATCCAGCCTTGCCCTTGTTACATGAAACTCTTGTGGATACCTAGGCCAATAGAACTAAGTTGTCATCTCTTAGGAAGAGGAAGAATGAAGGTCTCAGTACATGCTTCCAAGATTGTATTCCCTTGCAAGCATTTACGATAAATATTGGGCTGATGGCACCAACCCTGCCATCATACAATACATTCAGCACAATCTGGTCCCATGTCTTCAATTTTCCTTTTAGACAATAATTGAAAGGTGACCATACCTTGCAGCACCAAGTCATTCTTCTGGTAAGAGAAGGTAGTGTGGGCACTAAGAAACTTGGCCAAAGCCTGGAGTGTTATTTTAAAAACTCAACCGGGGATTTGGAACCAAAACCAAGTATTGCTCCTATTTCAAGGTAGTAGAATGGAGACTTTGACCACAGAATCTAGCCTAACTTTACCTAACGAATCTTTAGGTAGAGTATTTGACAAACAATATCAAGACATTCTTCCTAAGAAAAGAAAAGTCGATGGAAGTCCATGGCCTAGGAGGCAGTCTTCTGCTTGAACTGGGATAAGTTGGGTGGATGTTTGAAAGCATAACACCACAACAATCCCATATATAAGGTAAGCGCATTTGCCATCTGATTCATGCTCTGAAACCTGGTTTATCCTACGAAGTATAGTGAAAACTGCTGGCCACAGCAATAAGACTCGTCACTTGGTAGATACTAGATTAGTGCGTTTAATTCCTTGATCCCCAAGTGAATTCCACCAGGTGTTTATTTGATCTCAGCTAGATTCCCTAGTGATTTCAAATTGATTTTCAAGTGATTTCTGCCTTATTCCTCTTGCCCTATTTTCAAACAAGTGTTTTCAAAACTTGTTTCATCAACTCTTATTTTCAATATTCGGCATGGAGTCATTGCCCTTTAAGTACTTCCCTGCTTACAGCAGTGCCAAAAGTCCACATTAAAAAGTAGTGCAGGAGTCACACATGAAGCCATTCAGAGTTATACTCACAATGACTGCACATTTTTGCTATACTACAGTAAAATGTCGCTTACAGTTTCCACTGATCTAAAGTAGCTTCTTAAAGCAGACTCAGCCTACAAATATCAACACAGTTAATTTTCAACAGCAAGCATACATTGCATTCAAGCAGGTGGTCTGACCACAGATGAAACCTAAGGCCATGTCACCAATTTTCCTTTAATACAGTTATTGAAAGGTGACCATACCTTACATCACTAAACCTTTCCCTGGTAATAGAACTTAGTTTGGGCACTAATAAACCTGAACTGTTTTGTAAGTTACTTGATTGGAGAGCCTGGAAGAACAGCCAACCATTGCTTATATTTCCAGGAAGTAGAGTGGAGATGTTGGCACACAGAATCTAGTCTAACTTTACTTAAGGAATCTTTAGATGGAGGATGTGGTATGTGGTCACAAGACCTTCTTGGTAGGAAAATATGTCGATGGAAGTCCATGACCCAGGTCCCATACCTCTACTGGAATTAGGGTGAGTTTTGTGGAAATTTAAATATACAACACCACACCGATCTCATTTACAGGGTACACTCAAGAGCAAAAAATTTTACAAACTGTAGCCTGATTTATTGTAAGAGGTAAGCTGAAAACCTACAGCCACAGCAACAAGATTACTCACCTGGTAGACACCAGATTCCTGCAGGGTCTTCCTTGATTCCCAGATGAATCTCTCCAGGTATTCCCTTGACCTCCAGGTAATTTCTTGGTTATTACTACATGATTTTCAGGTGACTTCCACCTTATTCTTCTTCCCCTATCCTCAAATAAGTATTTTCAA
Source organism: Eidolon dupreanum (assembly GCA_028627145.1). Lineage (NCBI taxonomy): Eukaryota > Metazoa > Chordata > Mammalia > Chiroptera > Pteropodidae > Eidolon > Eidolon dupreanum. Next base: position 21,517,444 of record CM053501.1, on the reverse strand, counting down.
AACATGTCTCATAAATTCTTATTTTCAATATTTCAGCATTGAGTCATTGGCCTTTAAGCAATTTCTTCTCAACAGTAGAAGCCTAAGGTTGACCTTCAAGAATAGCATGGATCTCCCACCAGAACCATTAATGGCTATGTCCACAATGACTCAGCATTTCTGCTACAGTACAGCATAATGGCATTTAGAGTTTCGACCGCTCTAAGGTAACTTCTTTATTCAGACTCAGCCCCTAAATTTCAATGTGGTTAATGTGTGACCGCTGCACCTTTGGCATACATGCAGATTGCCACATTAGAGATGAAACTTCTGGCAGTTACCTAACGACAAGTGTGTGATAGACTGTGCCGCCTCCTCAAGCAAGATTTCTCATGTAGACATGATCTTTCCATTCAAGGGTTGTTAGGTGGCTATGTTACACAGGTAATCTTATTTTCTCAATGCTTATGTGAATTTTACCAAGGAATTCAGAAGGGTAACACAAAAGTGAGCACCACATCATCATCCCAATTTCACATGATTTTCGTATGTTGTCCTTCTGGTCATGTGAATCCTGCGGGAAAGCCTCTTGAGTATCCAGAGATTCCCTAATTCTTTTTACAAAATTATCAGACGATTTCCCCCTCATTACCTCTGTTAGGATAATACAAACCTTTTCAGAACACCTTGAAGAAACTGCCTCAATGTCAGTATCTCAGCTTTTTTCCATATTGGTTAAGCTGGTCTCTCGTACATTTTTAGTCTGTGGCTTGATATAGAGAAATTCTTAAGTGGCAGTTCTTTTTGGAATGAAGAGGTATCCTCACAATGACTCAGCATTTTCCTACAATTAAGCAAAATGGCAGCTATGGTTTCAACTACTATACTTTCATTGCCTCACAGCGCACTCAAGCTCAATTATGAATGCAGCCAATGTGCAACTAGTGCCTCCACTGACATAAGCAGTTTTCTTGACAGTGAGACAAATGAAGTGGTGAATTAAAGACCATTGACTGCCCACATATACTTATGACCTCATATAAGATTTATAATGTGGATATGACATTGGATTTGAGGTCAGTACAAAGTCTGTCTCAGCCACCTTCTATTCCATGCATACTAATGATTTCTCAGTGTTGATATGATTTTTTTCAGTTATATGCACTTGTCACTTCAAAGAAAGCACTACATCTTCTTCCATTGTGAGGATATGGATTGATGACATGTGCCCAAGGCATAAGTCTGGTCTATTCTTGAGAAGGGCGACTTGGAACCAAGGCACAAAGCCAATCTTCTGTGAAACCTAGTAGATGGGATAACTTAAACTACAGGGCAAGTCTGTCCTTATATAATTTGAATCTTATCTCAAAACCTAGGACATGTCTCTTGATTGGATTTCCTATTAGGATTCAGTGTACTATTCTTGGTTGCAGTTGCAATCCCTACCTCTATTTTCAGAAAATAGATTTGAAAACTTAGCCCAGAGCATTTCATACATCTTTCTTCGACATAGACTGAAAGGGTGATGTAAGCCCACAGTTCAAAGCCTGTTCTCTGTGAAAAAATATTGCCTGATGTCTTGGTCTCAAAGCAAAAGTCTTCTTTAGGGAAGAAAATCAAAAAAGAGACTGTGAAAATCTGAACCAAGCCTAGAACTTCTAAAAGGACACAGTTAAAACTAAGGCCCTCAATGTCAAGACCATCCAATTGGAAACAATGTCAGTCTCAAGAATGGACTACAAACAGAACCAAGCTGTCATCTCCTAGAAGGAGGAAGAATGGAGGACTAGGTGCACAATAGAAATAGGGCTGATAGCACTAACCCAGTGTCAGTATAACAGTACATTCAGCACAAACTGGTCGCATGACACCAATTTTTCTTTTAGACAATTATTGAAAGGTGACATACCTTGTAGCACTAAGCTTTTCTTCTGGTAAGACAAGGTAGTGTGGGCACTAAGAAACCTGGCCAAAGCCTGGACTGATCTTTAAAAAAACTTGATTGGGGAGCTTGGAATAAGAACCAAATATTGCTCCTATTTCTAGGAAGTAGAGTGGAGACTTTGGCCCACAGAATCTAGCCTAACTTTACATAACGAATCTTTAGGTAGAAGACTTGGCAAAAGGTCAAAAGACATTCTTGGTAGGAAAACAAAAGTCATTGGAAGTTGATGGCCTAAGAAGCAGTCCTCTGCTGGAACTGGAGTAAGTATGGAGGACATTTGAAAATGCAACAGTAAGTCAGTCTCATGTATAAGGTAAAGTCATTTGCAATACGATTCATGCTCTGAAGCCTAGTTCATTCTATGAAATAAAGTGAAAACCTATGGCCACAGCAACAAGACTGGTCACTTGGTAGAAATCAGAATTGTGCGGGGTATTCCTTGATCCTCATGAGAATTCCACCAGGGGTTTCCTTGATCTCCGCATGTTTCATTAGTGATTTCTTAGTGATTTTAAGGTGATTTTCACCTTATTTCTCTTCCCCTATTTTCAAACTTGTGTGTTCAAAGATTGTCTGATAAACTAAATTTTTCAATATTCAGCATTGAGTTATTGGTGTTTAAGCAATTCTCTGTCGAAAATAGTGCCCTATGGTCTGAAGTAAAAAATAGTGCAGAAGTCCCACATGAACCTGTTCAGAGTTATACTCACAATGACTTCTCATTTTTGTCATTGTAGAGCAAAATGGTGCTTACACCTCTCTAAAGTATCTTACTCAAGCAGACTCTTCCTCTAAATATCAACACAGTTAATGTAGACACAAGCTTCCATTGCACTCAAGCAGGTTCCCTGACCACAGATGAAACCTAGGGTCAGTTATCTAATAATGATTGTCTGTTAACCCATGCCGCCATTCTCAAGCGAACCATCTCATGGAGACATGACCATTCAATTGAAGGGCCCTTAGGTGGCTATGTTACACAGACACTATCATTTTCTAAGTGGTTATTTAAATTATACCAGGGAATAGAGAAGGGTAACTCAGAAGTGAGCACCACACCATCAATCAAATGTTGTGTGACTCCCTGTGATGCCCTCAAACCTATTTATTGACAGTAAAGTGAATCCTGCAGGGAAACCTCATGAGCATCACAAGATTCCCTAATTCTTGTGATGAGATTTCCAGGTTACTTCCACCTCACTTTCCTCTGTTAGGCTAAAATAAGCCTCTTCAGAAGACATCGATGTAACGGCTTCAATGTTAATATTCATTTTTCTTTGCTTGGTGTTTAAGCCAGTCCCTCTCACAATCTGTAGTCTGAGGTTTGGTATAGAGAAATTCTGAGGCAGTCATTCTGTCTGCCATCAAGTGGTATCCTCACAATGACTCAGTAATTTTCCTACAATACTGAAAAATGGTGGCTATTGTTTCCACCACTATCCAGTCGCTGCCTCACAGTACACTCAGGCTCAATTATGAACCCCACCAATGTGTGACTGTTGCCTGCATGAACGTAAGGCAGTTTTCCTGACTAACAGACAAAACTAGAGTTGAAGTAAAGATCACTGGCTGCCCACATATACTGTTGACTTCAAATGAGATTTGTAATGTGGACACGACATTCGATTGGAGGACAGTTAGGAGGCTGTCTCAGCCACCTTCTGCTCTATGTAGACTAATGACTCCTTAGTTTTGATGTGAAGTTTCTCAGTGATATATACATGTCACTACAAAGGGAGCACTACATTATCTTCCCTCATGGAGATATGGATTGGTAACATGGACCTAAGGCACAAGGCTTCTCTTTTTCTTACAAAAAGTAGAAGAGAGACTGGGACCCAAAGCAATAAGCTTGTCTTCTCTGGGAACTAGTAGACACGAGATCTTAATCCAAAGGGCACTTCTGTCCTCATGTAATATGAGTATTTTCTGGAAACCTAGTACCTTTCTTCTGCTTCTATTTCCTATTAAGAATCAGGGAGTTGACCTTGGTTTATAGTTCCAATCTCCACCTCTATTCACAGGAAGCAGATCTTAGAAATTAGACCATGGCATTTCTTCCATCTTTCTCTAACACAGACTGAAAGGGTGTCCTTAGCCGAAGTTCCAAGCCTGTTTTTTTGTGAACAAATGTTGCCTAGAGCCCTAGCTCGAAGCAAAAGCCTTCATCATGGAAGAAAGATTAAAACAGAGACTGTGGAAATTTGATAAAAGCCTGGACCCCCTAAAAGGAAACAGCCAACTCAGGACCACAACGTCAAGATCATCCAATTGGTAATAATATCCAGTCTGAAGACCTAGGCCCACCAACATCCATCTTGGCCCCTGCTACCTGAAACTATTGTGGCACCCTGGCCTATATAATCAAGTTTTCATCTCCTAGAAAAAGAAAGAAAGGAGAACTTGATGCACGGTTCCAAGACTGTCCTCCTTTTAAAGTATTTACGATAGAAATTGGACCTAAGGCACCAACCTGTGTCATTATAACATTACATTCAGCACAAACTGGTTCCATGTAACCAATTGTTCTTTCATATAGTTATTGAAAGGTGACCATACCTTGCAGCACTAAGCCTATCCCCTGGGTATGGACATAGTTTGGGCACTTTGTAAACTGGATCAAAGACAGAACTGTTTTGAATGTTACTCGATTGTAGAGCCTGGAAGCACGACCAAGCATTGCCTTTACTTCTAGGAAGTAGAGTGGAGACCTTGGCATTGCAGAATCTAGACTAACTTTACTTAACTGATCTTTAGATAGAGGATGTGGCACATGGTAACAAGACCTTCAGGCTAGGAAAAAATGTCTATGAAAGTTCATGGCTCATGACCCAGTCTTCTGCTGGAACAAGGGTAAGTGGTATGGATGTATGCATCACACAACACGATGGTTTCATTACAGGGTACACTGAAGCCTGATATATTGTAAGAGGTAAGTTGAAAACTTACAGGCACATCAATAAGACTAGTCGCCTGGTAGACACGAGATTTCTGCAGGGCCTTCCTATATGCCTACGTGAATCCCTCTAGGTATTCACTTGACCTCCATGTAATTCCCTGGTGATTAGTACATGATTTTCAGGTGACTTCAACCTTATTCCTCTTCCCCGATCCTCACACAAGTGTTTTCAAAACACGTATCATAAACTCTTATTTTCAATATTTCAGCAATGAGTCATTAACCTTTAAGCAATTTCTTCTCGACAGTAGTAGTCTAAGCTTCTCTTTCAAGAATAGCATTGATCTCCCTTCAGAACCATTAAGAGTTATGCCACAATGACTCAGCATTTCTGCTACAATACAGCATAATGGCACTTAGTATTTCCACCAGTCTAAGGTAGTTTCATCATTCAGACTCTACTCTTAATTTCAAGGTGATTAATGTGTTACCACTGCTCGCATTGTAGACAAGCAGATTGCTTGACCAGAGACGAAACCTCAAAGCGGTTATTAAAACACAAGTCTGTGTTAGCCTATGCTGCCGTCCTCAAGTGAAACTTCTCATGCAGACATGATCTTTTGATTGAAGGGCTGTTCGGTGGTTATCTTACACAGGTAATCTTATTTTTTTCAGTGCTTATGTGAATTTTGCAAGGGAATGCTGAAGGGTAACACAAAAGTAAATGCCACACCATCGCCCCAATTCACGTGATTTTCGTGTGCTACCCTCAGGCCAGTCTCTTCCTGGTCACAAGAATCCCATGGGAAAGTCTCATGTGTATCACAAGATTCCCTAATTTCTGTGATGAGATTTCCAGGCCACTTCTAGCTCACTTTCCTCTGCTTGGCTAAAATAAGCCTCTTCAGAACACGTTGATGGATCTGCCTCAGTGTCAATATCTCGGTTTTCTTTCCTTGGGGGTTAAGCCAGTCCCTCTTAGAATTTGAAGTCTGAGGTTTGGTGTAGAGAAATTCTGAGGCAGCCATTCTTTCCGGAATCAAGTGGTATCCTCACAATTACTCAGCATTTTTCCTATAATACAGAAAAAATGGTGGTTATGGTTTCCACCACTATGCAGTCGCTGCCTCACAGCACAGTCAGGGTCAATTATCAATGCTGCCAATGTGAGATTGTTGCCTCCACGAATATAAGGCAGCTTTCCTGACAAACAGACAAAACTAGAGGTGATATAAAGATCATTGACTGCCCACATATACAGTTGACTTTAAATTAGATTTAAAATGTGGACAGGACATTTGATTGGAGAACAGTTAGGAGGCTGTCTGAGCCACCTTCTGCTCCACATACACTAATGACTTCTCAGTGATGATATGAATTTTCTCAGTGATATGCACTTGTCACTACATCATCTTCCCTTGTGAGGATATGGAATGGTGACATGGGCCCAATGCACAAGGCCTGTCTTTTCCCAACAAAAAGTAGAAAGGAAACTGGGACACAAAACACTAAGCTTGTCTTTTCTGAAAACTAGTAGATAGGAGAACTTAATTCAAAGGGCAAGCCTTCATGTAATTTGAGTCTTATCTAGAAACCTAGAACCTTGTCTCTTACCTCTTTTTCTTATTAGGTACCAAGTTACTAACCTTGGTTTTGCAGTTCCAATCTCTACCCCTATTTCCAGGAAGTACATCTTAGAAATTAACCTATGACATTTCTTCTTTCTCCAACATAGACTGAAATTGTGGTGTAAGTCCATTTCAAGCATGCTTCTTTGAACAAATGTTGTCTGGAGCCTGGTTCAAAGCAAAACCCTTCTGTAGGGAAAAAATTAAAACTGAGACTGTGGAAATATGAACCAAGCCTAGACCACCTAAAAATAGCAGTTAAACTCAGGGCCACAATGTCAAGATCATCCAATTGCTAACAATATCCAGTGTGAAGACCTAGGCTCACAAACATCCAACTTGGCCCCTGCTACCTGAAACTATTTTGGACAGTGGCCTACAGAATCAAGCTGTCATCTCTTAGAAGGAGGAAGAATGGAGGACTCATTGCACAGTTCCAGGTCTGTCCTTGCTTTAAAGTATTTACGATGGAAATTGGACCATAGACACTAACCTGTGTCCTCATAACAGAACATTCAGCACAAACTGGTTCATCATCACCAATTTTTCTTTGATACAATTATTGAAAGGTGAATATACCTTACAGCACCAAGTGTTTCCCTCAGTAAGAGATTGTAGATTGTCCACTATGAAACCTGGATCAATGACAGAACTGTTATGTAAGTAACTCGATAGGAAAGCCTGGGAGCACTGCTAAGCTTTGTTTTTATTTCCAGGAAGCAGAGTGGTTGCCTAGGCTATAGAATCTAGCCTACTTTACTTAATGGATCTTTCGGTAAAAGACGTGGCACACAGTCACAAGATCATCTTGGTAGGAAAAAATGTCGATGGAAATCCATGGCCTAGGAACTGATCCTGTGCTGGAACTAGGGCAAATTTTTTGGACATTTGAATACACAACACCATAATGGTCACATTTACAGGGTACATTTGAGTACAAAACATACTGAAGCCTGATTCACTATAAGAGTTAAGCTGAAAACTTAGGACCACAGCAACAAGACTAGTCACCTGGTAGACATCAGATTTTTTCAGGGTCCTCCTTGATCATCACGTGAATCCTCCAGGTATTCCCTTGACCTTCATGTAATTCCCTGGTGATTACTATGTAATTTTCAGGTGACTTCCACCTTATTCCTCTTCCTCTATCTTCAAATAAGTTTTTCAAATCTTGTCTCATAAACACTTATTTTCAATATGAAATAACATATTTCAGCATTGAGTCATTGGCCTTTAAGCAATTTCTTCTTGACAGTAGTAGCCTAAGACTCACCTTCAAGAATAGCATGGATCTCCCACCAGAAACGTGAAGGATTATGCTCACAATGACTCAGCATTTCTGCTATAACACAGCATAATGCCGCTTAGAGTTTCCACTGCTCGAAGGTAGCTTCTTCATTCAGACTCACCCTCTAAATTTCAACGTGGTTAATGTGTGACCACTGCTTCCATTGTATACAAGCAGGGTGCCTGACCAGAGAGGAAACCTCAGAGCAGTTACCTAATGGCAAGTGTGTGTTAGCCTATGTCACTGTACTCACGCAAGTCTTCTGATGCAGGAGTGACGTTATGATTAGGCTGTTAGGTGGCTATGTTACACTGGTATTCTTATTTTCTCAGTTATTATGTGAATTTTACCAAGGAATGAAGAATGGTAACACAAAAGTGTGCACTACACCATCACTCCAATTTCAGGTGATTTTCATGTTTTGCCCTCAGGCCAGTCTCTTCCTGGTAATGTGAATCCCTAATTCTTGGTACGAGATTTCTAGGTGACCTCCAAGTCATTAATCTGCTAGGCTAATACAAGCCTTTCAGAACACGGTTAAGAATTGCCTCATTGTCAGTATGTCAGCTTTTTTTCCATATAGGTTAAGGCAGTTTCTTGCAGATTTTTAGTCTGTGGTTTGATATAGAGAAATTCTTAAGCAGCTATTCTTTTTGCAATGAAGAGGTATCCTCACAATGACTCAGCATTTTTCCGAAAGTAAACAATATGCAGGTATTGTTCCAACCGCTATCCTTTCGCTGCCTCAAAGCTCACTCAGGTGAAATTAATGCAGCCAATGTGCGACTTCTGCCTCCACTGACATAGGCAGTTTTCTTGATTAGCAGAATAATTAGAGGGGAATTAAAGATCATTGACTGCCCGCATAGACTGTTGACCGCACCTGAGATTTGTAATGTGGATTTGACATTTGATTGGAGTTCAGTACGAAGTCAGTCTCGGCCATCTTTGGTTACACGCGTACTAATGATTTCTTGGTTTGATGTGAATTTTCTCAGATATATGCACTAGTTACTTCTAAGAAAGCACTACATTGTCTTCCCCTGTGAGGATGTGGATTGGTGACACGGACTCAGTACACAAGTTCTGTCTTTTCCCAACAAAATAGAAGTGAGACTAGGAACCAAGGCACTAAGACTATTCTCTCTGTAAACTAGTGGATAGGAGAACTTAAACCACAGGGTAAGTCTCTCCTCATGTAATGTGAGTCTTATAGAAAACCTAGGACCTTGTTTCCTGCCTGCATTTTCTGTTGGGAGTCAGTGTGCTGTCTTTGGTTGCAGTTACAATCTCTACTTCTATTTCCATAAAGTAGATTTGAGAAAAAAGATCAGAACATTTCTTGTGACTTTTCTGACATAAACTTAAAGGGTGGCATAAGCCCACCTTTCAAAGCCAGTTCTTTGTGAACAAATATTGCCTGAAGTCCTTGTCTCAAAGCAAAAGCCTTCTTTAAGGAAGAAAAAATAAAACAAAGACTGTGGAAATCTGAACCAAGCCTAGACCTCCTAAAAGGACACAGTTAAAACCCAGTCCCACAATGTCAAGACCATCCAATCGGTAACAAATTCCATTCTCAAGACCTAGGCCCACAAACCTGCACACTGGCTCTTGTTACCTGAAACTCTTGTGGGCACCTTGGCCTATAGAATCAAACTGTCATCTCCTAAAAGCTGGAAGAATGGAGAACTCGGTGCACGGTTCCTAGACTGTTCTCTTTTTAAAGTATTTATGATAGAAATTGGGCATAAGACACCAACCTGTGTCATCATAACAGTACAGTCAGCACAAACTGGTTCCACATCACCAACATTTCTTTTATACAATTATTGAAAAGTGACCATACTTTATAGCACCAAGCCTTTCTTCTGGTAATAGAACATAGTTTGGGCACTAAGGAACTTGGATCAAAGCCTGAACTGTTTTGTAAGTAACTTGGTTGGGGAGCCTGGAAGCACAGACAAGCATTGCTTTTATCCAGGAAGTAGTGTGGAGATCTTGGCACAAAGAATCTAGTCTAACTTTACACAACAAATTTTTATGAGGACTTGGCAAATGGTCACAAGACCTTCTGGGTAGGAAAAAATATCGATGGACATCGTGGCCCAGGACCAAGTCCTCTGCTGAAACTGGGTTAAGTTGGGTGGATGCTTGAAAGCACAACACCATGCCAATCTCATTTACAGGATACACTTGAGTGCAAAATATTTCACAAATTGAAGCCTGATTCATTGTAGGAGATAAGGTGAAAACCTATGGCCCCAGCCACAAGTCTAGGCACTTGGCAGATAGATTATTGCGGGATATTCCTTGATCTCCACGTGAATTCCACCAGGTGTTTACTTGAGCTGCATGTGATTCCCTAGTGATTTCTAAGTGATTTTCAGATGACTCCAACCTTATTCCTCTTTTCTTATTTTCAAACAAGTGTTTTCAAAACTTGTCTCATAAACTCTTATTTTCAATATTGAGCATTTAACGTATTTCCCGTTGACAGTAGTGGCTAAAGTTCCACATAAAAGGATAGTGTGAGAGTCCCACATGAAGCTGTTCAGAGTTACACTCACGATGACTCAGCATTTTTTTATACAACAGCAAAATGGTGCTTCCAGTTTACACTGCTCTAAAGTAGCTTCGTCAAGCAGGCTCAACCTCCAAATATCAATGCAGTTAATGTTCGACAACAGATTGCATTGCATTCAAGCAGGTTGCCTGAGCACAGATTAAACCTAAGGTCCGTTATCTAACAACAATTGTTTGTTAACCTATGCTGCCATCCTCAAGCGAACATTCTCATGCAGAGATGACTTCCATTGAATGGCTGTTAAGTGGTTATGTCACACAGGTATCTTATTTTCGCATTGCCTATGCAAATTTTACCAAGGAATGCAGAAGGGTAACACAAAAGTGAGTACCACACCATAACCCCATTTTCACGTGATTTTCATGTGTTTTCCTCAGAGCATTCTCTTCTTGGTCACATGAATTCCTCGAGAAACCCTTGTGAGTATCATGAGGTTTCCTAATTATTGATACGAGATTTCCAGGTGATTTCTACCTCATTACATCTGCTAGGCTAATACAAGCCTTTTCAGAACACATTGAAGAAACTGCCTCAAGTCAGTATCTCAGCTTTTTTTCCTCCCTTGTGAAGATATGGATTGGTAACATGGGCCTAAGGCACAAGGCTTCTCCTTTCATAACAAAAATTAGAAGGGAGCTGGGACCCAAAGCACTAAACTCTTCTTCTCTGAAAACTTGTAGATAGGAGACCTTAATCCAAAGGGCAAGCCTGTACTCATGGACTTTGAGTCTTATTTAGTAACCTCGGACCTTGTCTTCTGCCTTTATTTCCTATTTAGAACCAGGGTGCTGACCTTGATTTTGCAGTTCCAATAACTACCCTATTTCCAGAAAGTAGATCTGAGAAATTAGCCCACAGCATTTCTTCGGACTATCTCTGACATGTACTGTAGGGCAGCTAAAGTCCAAGTTCCAAGCCTGTTTTCTGAGAACAAATGTTTCCTGGAACACTGCCTCAAAACAAAAGCCTTCTTTATGGCAGAAAAAATAAAACGGAGGCTGTGGAAATCTGAACCAAACCTGGATCACCTAAAAGGAAGTGGTTACACTCAGGGCCACAATGTCAAGTTCATCCAACTGGTAATAATATCCAGACAGAAGACCTAGGCCAAAAACATAGCCTGCCTCTGCTACCTGAAATTATTTGGATATCTTGTCCTACAGAAACAAGCTGTCACCTCCTAGAAGGAGGAAGAATGGAGGACTTGGTGCAAGGTTCCAAGTTCGTCCTCTCTTTAAAGTATTTACGATAGAAATTGGGCTGAAGACACCAAACTGTGTCATCATAACAGTACATTCAGCACAAACTGGTTCCATGTCACCAATTTTCCTTTTATACACTTATTGAAAGGTAACCATAACTTACAGCACCAAGCCTTTCCCCTGGTAATAGAACATAGTTTGGGCATTAAGAAACCTGGATCAAAGCCTGAACTGTGTTGTAAGTTGCTCAATTGGAGAGCCAGAAAGCACGACCAAGTACTGTTTTTATTTCCAGAAAGTAGAGTGGAGACTTCGGCACACAGAAACTAGCCTCACTTTACTTAACGGATCTTATATAGAGGATGTGGCACACAGTCACAAGACCTTCTTGGTAGTAAAAAAATGTCAATGGAAGTCCATGGCCTAGGACCCAGTTTTCTGCCGAAACTAGGGTAAGTGGTGTGAATGTATGAATATACAACAACGCGCCGGTATCATTTAAAGGGTACACTCGAATGCAAAACATTTCATAAACTGAAGCCTGATTCATTGTAAGAGGTAAGGTGAAAACCTACAGCTACAGCTACAAGGCTAGTCTTCTGGCAGACACCAAATTCTTGTAGGGACTTCCTTGATTGTCACCTGAATCTCTCCAGGGATTCACTTGAACTCCATGTAATTCCCTGGTGATTACTATGTGATTTTCCAATGACTTCAAACATAGTCCTCTTCCCCTATCTCAAATAAAGGTTTTCAAAAAAATGTCTCATAAACTTATTTTCAATATTTCAGCATTAAGTCATTGTCCTTTAAGCAATTTCTTCTCGACAGTAGTAGCCTATGGTTCACCTTCAAGAATAGTGTGGATCTCCCACAAGAACCCTTAAAGATTATGCTCAGAATGACTAAGCATTTTTACTACAATACAGCATAATGACGCTTAGAGTTTTTGCCACTCTAAGGTATCTTCATCATTCCGACTCAGCTTCCAACTTTCAAAGCTGTTAATGTGTGATGGCTGCTCCCATTGTATATAAGCAGATTGCCTTACCAGAGACGATACTTCAGGGCAGTTACCTAACGACAAGTGTGGTAACTGCCTCAAGCAAGTTTTCTCATTGAAGAGTTTTGGTGGCTATGTTACACAGGTAATTTAATTTTCTCAGTGCTTGTGAATTTTCCCAAGAAATGCAGAAGGCTAACACAAAAGTGATGAGCATACCATCACCCCAATTTCACATGATTTTCATGTGTTACCCTCAGGCCAGTCTCTTCCTGGTCACGAGAATCTGGCAGGAAAGCCTCGTGAGTACTACGAGATTTCCTAATTCTTGATATGAGATTTCCAGTCAATTTCTACCTCATTACCTCTGCTAGGCTAATACAAGCATTTTCAGACCACATTGAAGAAGCTGTCTCAATGTCAGTATCTCAGCTTTTTTTCCATATGGTTAAGGCAGTCTCTCGCAGATTTTTAGTCTGTGGTTTGATATAGAGAAATTCTTAAACAGCTGTTCTTTTTGCAATGAAGAGGTATCCTTACAATGACTTGGCATTTTTCCTACAATAAAGCAATATGGCAGCTATGGGGTCAAATGCTATCCGTTTGCTGTGTCACAGCATACTCAGGCTCAGTTATGAATGCAGCCAATGTGTGATTTCTTTTGACTTTCTCTGATATAGACTGAAAGGGTGGCATCAGCCCGCAGTTCCCAGCCTGTTCTCTCTGAACAAATGTTGCCTGAAGTTTTTGTCTCAAAGCAAAAGCCTTCTTTAGGGAAGAAAAAAATAAAATAGGGTCTGTGGAAATCTGAAACAAGCCTGAACCTCCTAAAAGGACATAGTTAAAGCCCACGCCCACAACATCAAGATCATCCAATTGTTAACAAAGACCTAAGGCCACAAACACACAGCCTGGTTCTTTTTACCTCAAACTCCTGTATGCACCTTGGCCTATAGAACCAAGCTGTCATCTCCTAGGAGGAGAAAGAATAAAGGACTCAGTGCATGCCTCTAAGACTGCACTCCCTTGAAAGCATTTATGATAGAAATTGGGCTAATGAGATCAACTCCGTGTCATCATAATGGTACATTCAGCACAACCTGGTCCCACATCACCAATTTTACTTTTAGACAGTTATTGAAAGGTGACCATACCTTGCAGCACCAAGCCCTTCTTCTGGTAGGAGAAGGTAATGTTGGCACTAAGAAACCTGGTCAATCCTTGACTGTTCTTTAAAACACTGGATTGGGGAGCTTTGAATCACAACAAAGCATTGCTCCACTTTCTAGAAAGTAGAGTGGAGACCTTGGCCACAGAATATAGCCTATCTTTACATAATGAATCTTTAGGTAGAGGACTAGTCAAAAGTTCACAAGACTTACTTGGTAGGAATAAAAAAATCTTTGGAAGTACATGGCCTAGGAGGCAGTCCTCTGCTGGAACTGGGGTAAGCTGGGTGGATGTTTGAATACAAAACATCACACCAATCTCATTCATAAGGGAAACTCATTTGCAATATGATTCATGCTCTGAAGCCTGGTTCATTCTAGAAAGTAAACTGAAAACCTATGGCCACAGTAAAAATACTAGTTACTTGGAGGATACCAGATTCGAGTGGGGTATGCCTTGATCCCCATCTGAATTCAACCAGGTATTTCCTTGATCTCCGCATGATTCCCTAGTGATTTCTAAGTGATTGTCAGGTGAGTTCTATCCTTATTCCTCTTCTCCTATTTTCACAAAAGTGTTTTGAAAACTCATCTCATAAACTCTTATTTAATATTCAATATTGAGTCATTGGCCTTTAAACAATTCCCTGTCAGCAGTAGTGACCAGTGGTCGCATAAAAGAACAGTGCAGTAGCCTCACATGAAGACGTTCAGAGTTATACTCACAATGACTCAGCATTTTTGCCAGAATACAGCAAAATGGCACTTAAAGTTACCATTGCCCTAAAGTAGGTTTGTCAAGTAGACTCAGCCTCCAAATATCAACACAGTAAATGACTGACAGCAGCTTCCATTCCATTCAAGCAGGTTACCTGACCACAGATGAAACCTAATGCCAGTTATCTAACAATTGTCCATCAACCTATGCCATGGTCCTAAAGCGAACCTTCTCACGAAGCATGACCTTTCGATGAAGGGTCAATTGGTGGCTATGTTACACAGACACTATCAATTTCTCAGGGTTATCTAAATGTTACCAAGTAATGAGGATGGGTAACCCAAAAGTGAGCACCACATCATCAACCCAATATCACATAACTCCCTGTGATGTCCTCAGCCTGTCTCTTCATGGTCACATGATCCCGCCAGGAAGCCTTGCAAGAATCAGGAGATTCCCTAATACTAGTGATGACATTTCCAGGTGAATTCCAATTCACTTTTCTCTGCTAGACTAAAATAAGCCTCTTCAGAACTTGGAACAATCTCAATGTCAATATCTCAGTTTTCTTTCCTTAGTGGTTAAGGAATTCCCTCTCAGAATTTGTAGTCTGAGGTTTGGTGTAGACAAGTGGTATCTTCATCAAGTGGTATCCTCACAATGACTCAGTATTTTTCCTACAATACAGAAAAATGGTGCCTATTGTTTCCATCACTATCCAGTCACTGCATCAAAGTACACTTAGGCTCAATAATCAATAACCAGTATGCAACTGTTACATCCACGAACATAAGGCAGTTTTTCTGACCATCAGGGAAAACTAGAGGTGAATTAAATATCATTGACTGCCCACATATCCAGTTGACCCAAATTACATTTGTGATGTGGACACCACATTTGTTCAGAGGACAGTTAGGTGGCTGTCTCGGCCACCTTCTGCTCCACATAGACTAATGACTTTTCATTGTTGATATGAACTTTCTCAGTGATATGCACTTGTTACTCCAATGGTAGCACTATATTATTCTCCCTCAAGAGAATATGGAATGGTGACATGGGCCAAAGCACAAGGATTATCTTTTCCTAACAAGAAGTAGAAGGGAGACTGGTACCCAAAAGTCTGTCCTCTCTGAAAACTAGTAAGTAAGAGAACTTAATTCAAAGGGTAAGCCTGTCCTCATGTAATTTGAGTCTTATCTAGCATCCTAGAACCTTGTCTTCAGCTTCTGTTTCCTATTAGAAACTAGGGTGCTGATCTTGGTTTTGTAGTTCCAAACCCTACCTCTATTTCCAGGAAGTAGATCTGAGAAATTATTCCACTGCATTTCTTCCAACTTTCTCCAACATAGTTTGAAATGCTGGTGTAAGACCATTCCAAGCCTGTTTTCTGTGAATAAATGTTGCCTGGAGCCCCATCTAAAAACAAAAGTCTTCTTTATGGAAGAAAAAATAAATGGAGATTATAAAAATTTGAACCATCTTGGACCACCTAACAGGAAGAAGTTAAACTCAAGGCCACTACATCAAGACTATCCAACTGGTAACAATATTTAGTCTGAAGACTTAGGCCCACAATTATCCAGCTTGGCCCCAGCTACTGAAAACTATTTTGAACCCATTGGCCTACAGAATCAAGTTGTCATCTTCTAGAAGAATGAAGAATACAGGACTCAGTACATGGCTCCAAGACTGTCCACCCTTTAAAATATTTACTATTGTAACTGGGACAAAGACACCAACATGTGTTATCATAACAGTACATTAAGCACAAACTGGTTCCACATCACCAATTTTTCTTTTATACAATTGTTGAAAGGTGATCATACCTTATAGCACCAAACCTTTCCCCTGATGATAGAACATAGTTTGGGCACTAAGAAACCTGGATCAAAGCCTGAACTGTTTTGTAAGTTACTCGATTGGAAAACCTGGAAACATGGCAAAGCATTGCTTTTATTTCCAGGAATTAGAGTGGAGGCCTTGGCAAAAGGAATCTAGCCTAACTTTACTTAACAGATCTTTTGATAGAGGATGTGGAACACTGTCACAAGACCTTCTTAGTAGGAAAAAATGTCAATGGAAATCCATGGTCCTGGAACCAGTCCTCTACTTGAACTAGGGTGAGTTTTGTGGACTTTTGAATTCACAGCAACTTGCCAATCTCATTTACAGGGAACACTCAAGTGCAAAATATTTCACATACTGAAGCCTAATTCATTATAAGATGTAAGGTGAAAACCTAAAGCCACAGGAACAAGACTAGTCACCTAATAGACACCAGATTCCTTCATGGTCTTTTTTGATCATCACATGGATCCCTCCAGGTATTTATTTGACCTCCATGTAATTCTTTGGTGATTACTATGTGATTTTCAGGTGACTTCCACCTTATTCCTCTTCCTCTCTCCTCAAACAAGTTTTCTCATCTCATTAACACTTATTTTCAGTATGTCAGCAATGAGTCATTGGCCTTAAGCAATTTCTTCTCAAAGTAGTAGCCTAAGGTTCACCTTCAAAAATAGCATGGATTTCCCACGAGAACTATTAAGAGTTATGCTCACAATGACTCAACATTTCTGCTACAATACAGCATAATGGCTCTTAGAGATTTCAACGCTGGAAGGTAGCTTCATCATTTAGACTCAGACTCTAAATTTCAATGTGGTTAATGTGTGACCCCTGCTCCCATTGTCCTCAAGCAAGTCTTCTCATACAGACATGACTTTTCAATTGAATGGCTGTTAGGTGGCTATGTTACACAGACACTATCATTTTCTCTGTGGTAACTAATGTTTGCTAAGGAATGCAGAAGGGTAACACAGAAGTGAGCACCACACCATCATCCCAATTTCACATGATTTTCATGTGTTGCCCTAAGGCCAGCCTTTTTTTGGTGACCTGAATTCCATGGGAAAGCCTTGTGAGTATTGCGAGATTCCCTAATTTTTTATACAAGACTTTCAGGCGTCTTTCACCTCATTACTTCTGTTAGGCTAATACAAGCCTTTTCAAAACAAGTTGAAGAAACTGCCTCAATGTTAGTATCTCAGCCTTTTTTCTATATTGGTTAAGCCAGTCTCTCACAGATTTTTAATCTGTGTTTTGACATAGAGAAATTTTAAGCAGCCATTCCTTTTGCAATGAAGAGGTATCCTCACAATGACTCAGCATTTTCCTACATAAATCAATATGTCAGCTCTGATTTCAACAGCACATTCGGGCTCAGTTATGAACACAGCCAATGTACGACTTCTGCCTCCACTAAATTGGCATTTTTTCCTGACAAACAGACAAAAATAGAGGCAAATTAAAAATCACTGACTTCCCACCCATACTGTTGAACTCCCATCAAATTTGTAATGTGAACATGACATTCGATTGGAGGTCAGTATGATGTCTGTCTTGGCCACCTTCAGTTTCATGCATACTAATGATTTCTTAGTTTTGATGTGAATTTTCTCAGTGATATGCAGTCATCATTTCAAAGAAAACACTACATCAGCTTCCCTTGTGAGGATGTAGATTGGTGACATGTGCCCAAGGCATAAGTCCTGTCTTTTCCTATCAAAAAGTAGATGGGAGCCTGGAAACCAAGGCACTAAGCCTATCCTCTCTGAAAACTAGTAGATAGGAAAACTTAAACCACAGGACTAGTTTGTCCTCATGTAATTTGAGTCTTATCTTGAAACCTAGGTCCTTGTCTCCTGCCTACATTTCCTATTGGGATCAGGTGTGCTGTCTTTGGTTGCTGTTACAATCCCTAACTCTATTTCCAGAAAATAGATTTGAAAACTTAGCACAGAGTATATCTTGTGACTTTTTTTGATATAGACTAAAAGGGTAGCATAAGCCCACAGTTACAACCATGTTCTCTGTGAACAAATGTTACCTGAAATCCTTGTCTGAAGCAAAAGTCTTCTTTAGGGAAGAAAAAATAAAACAGAGACTGTGGAATTCTGAACCAAGCCTGGTCCTTTTAAATGGACATAGTTAAAGGCAAAGCGTACAACATCAAGATCGTCCAACTGGTAACAGTGTTGTCTCAAGCACTAGGCCCACAAATATCAAGCCTGGTCCTTGTTACCCAAAACTCTTGTAGACACCTTGGCCTATAGAAACAAACTGTCATCTCATAGGAGGAGGAAGAATGGAGGACTCGGTGCACACATCCAAGACTGTACTCCTTTGAAAGCATTTATAATAGAAATTGGGTAAATGGACAACCCGGTGTCATCATAATAGTACATTCAACATAATCTAGTCCCATGTCACCAATTTTCCTTTTAGACAGTTATTGAAAGGTGACCATACCTTGCAGCACCAAGCCTTTCTTCTGGTAAGAGAAGGTAGTAGGGACCATAAGAAACTGGCCAAAGCCTGGACTGATCTTTAAAACACTTGATTGGGGAGCTTGCAATGAAAACCAAGTATTGCTTCTATTTCTAAGAAGTAGAGTGGAGACCTTGGCCCACAGAATCTAGCCTATCTTTACATAATGAATCTTTAAGTACAGGACTTGGCAAATGGTCACAGGACATTCTTGGTAGGAATAGAAAAGAAGTTGGAAGTCTATGGCCAAGGAGGCAGTCCTCCGCTGGAACTGGGGTAAGTTGAGTGGACATTTGAATACATAACACCACACCAAACTCATCCATAAGGAGACTCATTTGCAATATGATTCATGCTCTGAAGCCTGGTTCATTCTATGAAGTAAAGGGAAAACCTATGCCACAACAGCAAGACTGGTCACTTGTTAGATACCAGATAAATGTAGGGTATGTCTTGATCCTCATCTGAATTCAACCAGGTGTTTCCTTGATCTCCGCATGATTCCCTAGTGATTTCTAAGTGATTGTCAGGTGAGTTCTATCCTTATTCCTCTTCCCCTATTTTCACAAAAGTGTTTTGAAAACTCATCTCGAACTGAATATATTCAATATTCAGCATCACATCATTGGCCTTTTAGCAATTCTTTGTCAACAGTAGTTGCCAAAGGTCACCATGAAAGTACAGTGCAGGAGTCACACATAAAGCCATTCAGAGGTATACCCACAATGACTCAGCAATTTTGCTATGTTCTAGCAAAATGGCACTTACAATTTACACTGCTCTAAAGTAGCTTCGCCAAGCAGACTCAGCCTCCAAATATCAACGCAGTTAACTTACAACAGCAGTTTCCGTTGTGTTCAAGCAGGTTGCCTGACCACAGATGAAACCTAAGGGCAGTTAATATCTGTTAACCTATTCTACCCTCCTCAAGAGAACCTTATCATGCAGACATGACCTTTCGATCAAAGGGCCGTTAGGCAGCTATGTTACACAGACAGTATTATTTTCTAAGTAGTTATCTAAATTTTACCAAGGAATGGAGAAGGATAACTCAAAGTGAGCGCCACCCATGAACCCAATATCATGTGACTCCTTGTGATGCCCTCAGGCTTGTCTTGTGAAGGTCATGTGAATCCCGCAGGGAAGCTGCATGAGTATAGTGAGATTTCCTATTCTTGTGACAAGATTTCCAGGTGACTTCCACATCACTCTTTTCTGCTAGACTAAAATAAGCATCTTCACAACACATTGATGGAACAGCCTTTATGTCAATATCTTAGTTTTCTTTCCTTGGTGGCTAAGCCAGTCCCTCTCAGAATTTCTCGTCTGGCATTTGGTATAGCAAAATTCTGAGTTAGCTGTTCTTTCTGCCGTTAAGTGTTGTCCTCACATGACTCAGAATTTTTCCTACAATACAGAAAAATGGCTGTTATTGTTTCCACCAGTATCCAGTCATTCCTCCCAGCATACTCAGGCTCAATTATCAACGCTGCCAATGTGCAACTGTTGCCTCCATGAACATAAGGCAGTTTTCTTGACAAACAGACAAAACTGGAGGTGAATTAAAGATCATTGACTGCTGTATACAGTCGACTTCAAATAAGATTTGTAATGTAGAGATGACATTCATTTGGAAGACAGTTAAGAGGCTGTTTTGATCACCTTCTGCTCCAAGTAGGCTAATGACTTCTCAGTGCTGGTGTGAATTTTTTAAGTAATATGCACTTGTCACTGCAAAAGAAGCACTTCATCATTCTCCCTTGTGAGGATATGGCTTGATGACACTGGCCCTAGAAGTTGGAAGAATGGAAGACTCGGTGCACAGTTCCAAGACTGTCCTCCTTTTAAAGTATTTATGATAGAAATTGGGTGGAAGACACCAACCTGTGTCATCATAACAGTGCACTCAGCACAAATTGGTTTTACATCATCAATTTCCCTTTTGTACAATTATTGACAGGTGACCATACCTTACAACATCAAGCCTTTTGCCTGTTAATAGAACATATTTTGGGCACAAAGAAACCTGGATCAAAGCCTCAACTGTTTTGTTAGTTATTCATTTGGAGGTCCTGGAAGCATAGCCAAGCATACCTTTTATTTCTAGGAAGTAGAGAGGAGACCTTAGCACACAGAATCTAGCCTAACTTTACTTAACAGATCTATAGATAGAGGACATAGCACACAGTCACAAGACTTTTTTGAAAGGAAAAAATATCAATGGAAGTCCGTGGTCCAGGACTCAGTCCTCTGCCAGAACTAGGGTAAGTGGTGTAGATTTTTGAATAAACAACATCACTTTGGTCTCATTTACAGGGTACACTTGAGTGAAAAACATTTCACAAACTGAAGCTTGATTCATTGTAAGAGATAAGGTGAGAATCTACAGCCACAATATCAAGACTAGTCACCTGGTAGACACCATATTTCTTTCTGCAGGGTCTTCCTTGAACCTCACGTGAATCCCTACTGGTTATCGCTTGACCTACATGTTATTCCCTGGTGATTGCAACATTATTTTCAGTATACTTCCACCTTATTCCTCTTCCTCCATTTTCAAACAAGTGTTTTCAAAACACATCTCTTAAATTTTTATTTTCTATATTTGAGCAATGAGTAATTGGATTTTAAGCAATTTCTTCTTGACAATAGCAACCTAAGGTTCACTTTCAAGAATAGCTTGGATCTCCCACCATACCTGTTAAGGGTTATGCTCACAATGACTCAGTATTTATGCTATAATACAGCATAATGGCACTTAAGGTTTCCACCAGTCGAAGGTAGCTTTGTCATTCAGACTCATCCTCTAAATATCAATGCGAAAAATGTATGACCACTACTCCCACTGTATACAAGCAGGTTGCCAGACCAGAGATGAAACCTCAGGGTTGTTACCTACCAAGTGTGTTAGTCTATGCTGCAGTCCCCAAGCAAGTCTTCTTATGCAGACATGACCTTTCGATTGAAGGGCTGTTACATGGCTGTGTTTCACAGGTATTGCTTATGCCTCAATGTCAGTATCTCAGCTTTTTTTCCATATTGATTAAGCCAGTCTTTCGCAGATTTTCAGTCTATGCTTTGATATAGGAAAATTCTTAAGCAGTCGTTCTTTTTCAAATGAAGAGGTATCCTCACAATGACTCAGCATTTTTTCTACAATAAAGCAATATAGCAGCTATGGTTTCAACCGCTATCCATTCACTGCCTCACAGCACACTCAGGCTCAATTATGAACTCACCCAATGTGCGACTTCTGCCTCCACTGACGTAGGCAGTTTTCTCAAGAAAAAGGCCAAAGTAGAGGCAAATTAAGATCATTGCCTGCCTGCATATACCATTGACCTCACATAAGATATGTAATGTAGACATGACATTTGTTATGAGGTCAATACGAAGTCTGTCTTGGCCAGTATTGGTTCCACGCATACTAATGCTTTCTCAGTGTTGATATGAATTTTCTCAATTACATGCACTTGTCACTTCAAAAAAAGCACTATGTCCTCTTTCTTTGTGAGGATGTGGATTGGTGACATGGACCCAAGGTACACAGATTGTCTTTTTGTAGAAGGGAGACTGGGAACCAAGGCACAAACCTACTCTCTAGGAAATTAATAGATACGATAACTTAAAACACAGGGCAAATAATTTCTCATGTAATGTGAGTCTTATCTCAAAACCTAGGACTTTGTCTCCTGCCTGCCATTTCTATTGAGATCTGGTGTGCTGTCATTGGTTGTAGTTATAATCCCTACCTCTATTTCCAGAGAGTAGATTTGGAGAAATTAGCCCGAGCATTTCTTCTGACTTTCTCCGACAGACTGAAAGAATGGCATAAACCTACAATTCCAAGCCTGTTCTCTGTAAACAAATGTTGCATGAAGTTCTTGTCTCAAAGAAAAAGCCTTCTTTAGGGGAAAAAAAATAAAACAGAGACTGTAGAAATCCTAACCAAGCTTGAACCTGCTAAAAGGACATAGTTAAAGCCCAGGCTCACAACATCAAGACCATCCAATTGGTAACAATATCCAGTCTCATGACCTAGACCCACAATCATCAAGCCTTGCCCTTGTTAACTGAAACTCTTGTGGACACTTTGACATATAGAACCAAGAAATCATCTCCCAGGAGGAGAAAAAATGGAGAAATTGGTGCATGCCTCCAATACTGTACTTCCCTGAAAGCATTTTTGATAGAAATTGGGTCGATGGCACCTACCCTGTGTCATCATAACAGTACATTCAGCACAACCTGGTCCTCCATCACCAAATTTCCTTTTAGACAATTATTGAAAGGTGACCATACCTTGCAGCACCAAGCCTTTCTTCTGGTAAGAGAAGGTAGTGTGGGCACAAAGAACCTTCACCAAAGCCTGGACTTTTCTTTAAAACACTTGGTTGGAGAGCTTGGAATCACAACCAAGTATTGCTAATATTTCTAGGAGTAGAGTAGAGCCTTGGCCCACAGAATCTATCCTAACTATACATAAAAAATCTTTAGGTAGAGGACTTGGCAAATGGTCATAAGACATTCTTAGTAGGAAAAGAAAAGTTGTTGAAATTCCATGGCCTAGGAGGCAGATCTCTGCTGGAACTGGGGTAAGTTGGGTGGACATTTGAAAACACAACACTACGCCAATCTCATAGATAAGGTAAAGTTGTTTGCAATACAACACATGATCTGAAGGCTGGTTCGTTCTATGAATTAAAGCGAAAATCTACTCACACAGTAACAAGACTGGTCACTTGGTAGAGAACAGATCAGTGCGGGGTATTCCTTGATCCCCACTTGAATTCCACTAGGTGTTTACTTAATCACTGTGCAACTGACTATGATTTCCAAGTGATCTTCAGGTGATTTCCACCTATTTCTCTCTCTCTATTTTCAAAGCAATTTTTTTCCAAACTAGTCTCATAAACTCCTTTTTTCAATATTCAGCATCGAGTCTTTGGCCTTTAAGCAATTCCCTGTTAACCATAGTGGCAAAATTTCTGCATACCACATTAAAGAATAGTGCTGGACTCCCACATAAAGCCTTTCAGATTTATTCTAACAATGACTCAGCATTTTTGCTATACTACAGCAAAATGGTACTTGCAGCTTACATAGCTCTAAAATAACTTCGTCAAACAGACTATGCCTCCTAATATCAACGTTAATATCAAGCTAATGATTGACAGCAGCTTCCATTGCATTCAAGCAAGTTGCCTGACTACAGATGAAACCTAAGGCCTGTTATCTAACAACAATTGTCTGTTAACCTATGCAGCAATCCTCTGGCAAACTTTCTCAGGTAGATATGACCTTTCGATTGAAGGGTTGTTAGGAGGCTATGTTAAACAGACATAATCATTTACTGGTTAAAATTTAGTGGTTATCTAAATTTTACCAAGGAATGGAAAAAAGTAGCTAAAAAGTGAGCTCCACACCATCAACCCAATATCATGTGACTTCCTACGATGCCTTCAGGACTGTCTCTTATGGTCAAGTAAATCTTGCAGGGAAGACTCTTGAATATTGTGAGATTTCCTAATTCTTGTATGGAGATTTCCAGGTGACTTCCAACTCACTTTTCTCTGCTAGGCTAAAGTAAGCCTCTTCAGAACATGTTGATGGAACAGTCTCAATGTCAATATTTCAGTTTTTCTGACAAACAGAAAAAACTGGAGGCGAAGTAAATATCATTGACTGTTGGTATATACCTTTGATTTTAAATTAGATTTGTAATGTGGAAACAGCATTCGATTGGAGCACAGTTAGGAGGCTGTCTCGGTCATCTTTTGCTCCACGTAGACTTCTCAGTGTTGATGTGAATTTTTTTCAGTGATATACATCTGTCACCATAAAGAAGCACCACATCATTCTCCCTTATGAGGATATGGATCAGTGACAGGGAATCAAGGTACAAGGCTTGTCTTTCTTTAACAAAAAGTAGAAGGCAGACTAAGCTCGAAAATATTAAGCTTGTTCTCTCTGAAAACTAGTAGATAAGAGAACTTAATCCAAAGAGGAAG
>CM053501.1:21329238-21492189 GCA_028627145.1 Eidolon dupreanum | reverse complement strand
GTCTTCCTTGATCACCACAGGAATCCCTCCACATATTCACTCTACCTCCATGTAATTCCCTGGTGATTATTACATGATTTTCAGGTGACTACCACCTTATTCCTCTTCCCTTATTCTCAATCAAGTGTTTTCAAAACACGTCTCATAAACTATTATTTTCAATATTCAGCAATGAGTCATTAACCTTTATGCAATTTTTCTCAACTGTAGTAGCCTAAGGTTTAGCTTTAAGTATAGGATGGATTTCCCACCAGAATTGTTAATGGTTATGCTCACAATAATTCAGCATTTCTGCTACAATACAGTATAATTGTGCCTGGAGTTTTCACCACTCTAAGGTAGCTTAGTCATTCAGACTCAGCCTCTAAATTTAAACATGGTTAATGTTGGAGCACTGCTCCCTTTTGTATACAAGCAGGTTGCCTGACCAGAGATGAAACAAGTTGTGTGAAGCTATGCTGCTGTCCTCAAACAAGTCTTCTCATAAAGACATGACCTTTCAATTTGAAAGGATGTTAGTGGACTTGTTACACAGGTAACCTTATTTTCTCAGTACTTGTGTGAATTTTACCAAGGAACGTAGATGGGTAACACAAGAGTGAGCACTCTCCATCACCCCAATTTCATGTCATTCTCATGTGTTGCCCTCAGGCCAGTTTCTTTCTGGTCACGTGAATTCCGTGAAATTTTAGGCAACTTCTACGTCATTACCTCCGCTAGGATAATATAAGCCTTTTCAGAACACTTTGAGGAAACTGCCTCAATGTCAGTATCTGAGGGTTTTTCCCCCCATATTGGTTAAGCCAGTCCTCACAGATTTTTAGACCGTGGTTTGATATAGAGAAATTCTTAAGCAGTCATTCTTTTTGCAATGAAGAGATATCCTCAAAATGACTCAGCATTTTTCTTACAAAAAGCAATATGGCAGTTTTGGTTTCAACCGCTCTCTATTCACTGCCTCCCAACAAACTCAGGCTCAATTATGAAAGCTGCCAATGTGTAACTTCTGCCTCCACTGACATAGGCAGTTTTCCTGACAAACACCCAAAAGTAGAGGTGAATTATAGATCATTGACTGCCTGCATGTACTGCTGAACTCACATAAGATTTGTAAGTAAGTGGGCATGACATTTGATTGAATGTCAGTATGACGTCTGTCCCGGACACCTACAGTTCCACACATACCAATGCGTTCTTAGAGTTGATGTGAATTTTCCTAGTTATATGCACTCATCACTTCAAAGAAAGCACTACATTATCTTCTTTCATGAGGATGTGGATTGGTAACATGGACCTGAAGTACATGGCCTACCTTTTCCTATCAAAAAGTAGAAGATAGACAGAAAAACAAGGCACTATGCCTATCCTCTCTGAAAACTAGTAGATAAGATAACTTAAAAACAGGGCAAATAATTTTTCATGTAATGTGAGTTTTATCTCAAAACCTAGGACTTTGTCTCTTACCTGCTTGTCCTTTTGGGATTCAGTGTGTATTCCTTGGTTGCAGTTACAATCCCTACCTCTATTTCCAGAAAGTAGATTTGAGAAATTAGCTCAGAGCATTTTTTCCATCTTTCTCTGACATAGACTGATAGGGTAGCATAATCCCACACTCCAAGCCTGTTCTCTGTGAATAAGTGTTGACTGAAGTACTTGTCTCAAAGCAAATGCCTTCTTTAGGGAAGAAAAAATAAAACAAAGACTGTGGAAATCTGAACCAAGCCTGGATCTCCTAAAAGGACATAGTTAAAGCCCAGGCCCACAATGTCAAGACCATTCAACTGGTAACAATGTCCAGTTTCAAGACTTATGCCCACACACCTCCAGCCTGGCCCTTGTTACCTCAAACTCTTATGGATATTTGGCCTATAGAACCAAGCTGTCATCTCCAAGAAGGAGGAAGAATGGAGGACTTGGTGCACGCCTCCAAGACTATACACCCTTGAAAGCATTTATGATAAAAATTGGGCCAATGATACCAACCCTGTGTCAACATCGCAGTATATTCAGTACAACCTGGTGCTACCTCATCAATTTTCCTTTTAGACAATTATTGAAAGGTGATCATACTTTGCAAAACCAAGCCTTATTTCTGGTAATAGAAGTTAGTGTGGACACTAAGTAAGCTGGCCAAAGCCTGGACTGTTCTTTAAAACACTCGATCAGAGAGCTTGGAATCATATCCCAGTATTGCTTTTATTTCTAGGAAGTAGAATGGAAACCTTCGCCCACAGAACCTAGCCTAACTTTACATAATAAATATTTAGGTAGAAGACTTGGCAAATGGTCACAAGACATTCTTGGTAGGAATAGAAAAATTGTTGGAAGTACATGGCCTAGGAGGCAGTCCTCTGCTGGAATAGGGGTAAGTTGTGTGGATGTTAAAAGCACAACACCACGTCAATCTCATATATAATGTAAACTCCTTTGCAGTATGATTATTGCTCTGAAGTCTAGTTCATTCTATGAAGTAAAGTAAAAACCAATGGCCACAGCAACAAGACTGCTCATTTGGTAGATAGCAGATAAGTGTGGGTTATTCCTTGATCCCCATGTGAATTCTACTTTGTGTTTTTTGATGTCCATGTGATTCCTGAGCGATTTCTACGTCATTTTCAGGTGATTTTCACCTCATTTCTCTTCCCCTATTTTCAAACAAGTGTTTTCAAAACTCATGTTATAAACTTATTTTCACTATTAAATATCGAGTCATTGGACTTTAAGCAATTCCCTATCAATAGTAGTGGCCAAAGGTCTGCATAAAAGAATAGTGCTGGAGTCCCATCTGAAGCTGTTTTGATTTAGACTCACAATGAATCAGGCTTTTTGATATAATATAGAGAAATGGCACTACAGTTTACTCCCCTTGAAAGTAGCTTTGTCACACAGACTCAGCCTCCAAATATCAACTCAGTTAATGTTGGACAGCAGCTTCCATTGCGTTTAAGCAGGTTGCCTGACCACAGATGAAACCTAAGGCCAGTTATCTAACGACAGTTGTCTGTTAACCTATGCTGACGTCCTCAAACATACCTTCTCATGCAGACATGACCTTTCAATTGAATGGTTGTTAGGTGGCTATGTTACACAGACACTGTCATTTTCTCAGTGGTTATCTAAATTTTAGCAAAGAATGGAGAAGGTTAACTCAGAAGGGAGCATAACATAATCAACCCAATATCACGTGACTCCCTATGATGTCCTAAGGCCTGTCTCATGACATTCATGTGAATCCCGCAGGGAATCCTTATGAGTATAGTGAGATTCCTTATTCTTGTGATGACATTTTCAGGGACTTCCACTTCACTTTCCTCTGCTAGGCTAAAATAAGCCTCTTCAGAACAAGTTGATGGAACAACCTCAATGTCAGTATCTCAGTTTTCTTTCCTTGGTGGTTAAGCCAGTCTCTCTCAGAATTTGTAGTCTGTGTTTTGGTATAGAGAAATTCTGAGGTAACAATTCTTTCTGACATCAAGTGTTATCCTCACCATGACTCAGTCTTTTTTCTACAATACAGAAAAATGGCAAATATTGTTTCCACCACTAACTAGTCACTGATGTAAGCACACTCAGGCTCAATTATCAACCCCACTAATGTGCGACTGTTGCCTCCATGAACAAAAAGTAGGTTTCCTGAAAAACAGGTAAAACTAGAGGCAAATGAAAGATCATTGACTGCCCACATATACCATTGACTTCAAAGGAGATTTGTAATGTGGACACGAATTCGATTAAAGGACAGTTAGGAGGCTATCTTGGCCATCTTCTTTTCCACGTAGACTAATGACTTCTCAGTGTTGATTTGAATTTTTTCAGTGATATTCACTTGGCACTACAAAGGAAGCACTACATCATCCTCCCTCGTGAGGATAGGGATTGGTGAAACAAAATTAAGGCACAAGGCCTGTGTTTTCTTAAAAAATGTAGAAGAAAGACTGAGACCGAAAGCCCTAAGCCTTTCCTTTCTGAAAACTAGTACATAGGAGAAGTTAATCCAAATGCAACCCTGTCCTCATGTAATTTGAGTCTTCTCTAGAAACCTAGGACCTTTTCTCTTACCTCTATTCTCTAATAGGAACCAGGGTGCTGACCGTGGTTTTGCAGTTCTAATCCTTATCTCTACCCTTATTTCTAGAAAGTAGATCTGAGAAATTAGCCCACAGCATTTTTTTTTTTACTTTCTCTGACATAGACTGAAATGATGGCATAAGTCCAAATTCCAAGTCTGTTTTGTGTGAACAAATGTTACCTGGAGCCCTGACTCAAAGCAAAAGCCTTCTTTATGGAAGAAAAAAATAAAACAAAGACTGTGGAATCTAAACCATCCTGGATCCCTAAAAGGAAGGAGTGAAATCCAGGGCCACAATGTCAAGTTCATCCAATTGGTAACAATATCCAGTCTGAAGACTTAGGCTCACAAACATCAAGCCTGTCCACAGCTACCTGAAACTATTGTGGACAGGTTGGCCTACAGAATCAAGCTGTCATTTCCTAGAAGGAAGAATGTAGGTATTGGTACTCGGTTCCAAAACTGTCCTCCCTTTAAATTATTTACAATAGAAATTGAGCTGAAGACACCAACCTGTGTCATCATAAGAGTACATTCAACACAAATTGGTACCACATCACCATCTTTCCTTTGATACAGTTATTGAAAGTTGACCATATTTAACAGTACCAAACATTTTCCCTGGTAATAAAACATGTTTCAGGAACTAAGAAACCTGGATCAAAGCCTGAACTGTTCTGTAAGTTACTTGATTGGAGGCCTGGAAGCATGGCCAAGCATTGCTTTTATTTCTAGAAAGTAGAGAAGAGACTTAGCACACAGATCTAGCCTAACTTTAATTAATGTATCTTTAGATAGAGGACATGGCACACAGTGACAAGACCTTCTTGGTAGGAAAAAATGTTATTGGAAGTTTATGGCCCAGGACCCAGTCTTCTGTTGGAACTAGGGTAATTTATTTGAATATTTGAATACATAACACCACGCTGGTCTCATTTACAGAGTACACTTGAGTGCAAAAGATTTCACAAACTGAAGCCTGATTCATTGTAAGAGGTAAGATGAAAACGTACAGCCACAACAACAAGACAAGTCACCTGGCAGACACCAGTTTCCTGCAGGGTCTTCCTTGATCACCACGTGAATTTCTACAGGTATTCACTTGAACTTCATCTAAATCCCTAGTGATTACTACATGGTTTTCAGGTGACTTCCACCTCAGTTCTCTTCCCCTATCCTCAAGCAAGTGTTTTCAAAACGCATCTCATAAACTCTTATTTTCCATATTTCAGCATTGAGTCATTGGCCTTTAAGCAATTTCTTCTTGACAGTAGTAGCCTAAGGTTCACCTTCAAGAATAGCCTAAATCTCCCACCAGAAACATGAAGGGTTATGCCTACAATGACTCAGCATTTCTGCTACAATACAGCATAATGGTGCTTAGAGTTTTCATCACTCGAAGGTAGCTTCGTATTTCAGACTCAGCCTCTACATTTCAATGTGTTAATGTGTGACCCTTGCTCCCATTGTACACAAGCAGGTTGCCTCATCAGATACGAAACCATAGGGCAGTTACCTAAAGACAAGTGTTTGTTAGCCTATGCTGCAGTCCTCAAGCAATTTTTCTCATGCAGACATGACCTTTCAATTGAAGGGCTGTGAGTTGGCTATGTTACACAGGTAAACTTATTTTCTCAGTGCTTATGTTAATTTTACCAAGGAATGGAGAAGGGTAACACAAAAGTGTCACACCATCACCTCAAAATCACAAGATTTTCATGTGTTGCCCTCAAGCCATTCTCTTCCTGGTTCTGTGAATCCCGCTCGAAAGCCTTGTGAGTATTGCATGATTCCCTAATTCTTGGTATGAGATTTCCAGGTGAATTCCACATAATTACCTCTGCTCGGCTAATACAAGCCTTTTCAGAGTATGTTGAAGAAACTGCCTCCATGTCAATATCTCAGGTTCTTTTTTTCATATTGGTTAAGCCAGACTTTTGCAGGTTTTTAGTCTGTAGTTTAATATAGAAAATTCTTAAGTAGCTGTTCTTTTTGCAGTGAAACAGTATCCTCATAATGACTCAGCATTTTCCCTACAATAAAGCAATAGGGCAGTGATGGTTTCAACCACTATCTATTTGCTTTCTCACTGCACCCTATGGCTCAGTTATGAACACAATGTATGACTTCTGCCTCCACTGACATAAGTAGTATTTCTGACAAACAGACAAAAGTAGAGGTGAATTAAAGATCATTAACTGCCTGCATATACTGTTGACCTCACCTTAGATTTGTAACATGGGCATGACATTCGATTGGATGTCAGTAAGAAGTCTGTCCCGGCTACCTTCTGTTCCACGCATACTAATAATTTCTCAGTGTTGATGTGAATTTTCTCAGTTATATGCAATCGTCACTTCAAAAAAGCACTATATCATCTTCCTTTCTGAGGATATGGATTGGTGACATGGGCTTAAGGCACAAGGCCTTTCTTTTCCTAACAAAAAGTAGGAGAGAGTGTGGGAACCAAGGCACTAAGCCTAGTGTCTCTGAACAATAGAAGATAGGATAACTTAAACCACAGGGCAAGTCTGTCCTCATGTAATTTGAGTCTTATCTAGAAACCTAGGACCTTGTCTTTTGCCTGCCTTTCTTATTGGGGCCCAGTGTGCTATCCTTGGTTGCAGTTACAATCCCCACCTCTATTTATACAGAAAGTAGATATAAAAAATTAGCCCAGAGGCTTTCTTCTGACCTTCTCTGAAATAGACTGAACGGTGGCATAAGTCCACAGTTCCAAGCCTGTTCTCTGTGAAATATGTTGTTTGAAGTCCTTGTATCAAAGCTAAAGCCTTCTTTGGGGAAGAAAAAATAAAACGGAGATGTGGAAATCTGAACCAAGCCTGGACCTCCTAAAAGGACTTAGTTAAAGACCAGGCCCACAATGTCAAGACCATTCAATTGGTAATAATAACTAGTTTGAAGTCCTATGCCCACAAATGTCTGGCCTGGCCCCTGCTAACTGAAACACTTTGGAAACCTTGGACTACAGAATCAAGCTGTCATCTCCTAGAAGGAGGAAAAATGGAGGAATCAGTACCCGTCTCAAAGACTATACTCTCTTGAAAGCATTTACAATATAAATTGGGCTGATGGCGCCAAAACTGTGTCATCATAACATTACATTCACACAACCAGGTCCAACGTCACCAATATTTTTTAGACAATTATTGAAAGGTGACAATACCTTGTAGCATGAAGCCTTTCTTCTGTTAAGAGAAGGTATTGTGAGCACTAAGAAAGCTGGCCAAGGCCTGGACAGTTCTTTGAAAAATTAGATTGGGGAGCTTGGAATCACAACCTATTATTGTTCTTATTTCTAGGAAGTAGAGTAGAGACCTTAGCCCACAGAATCTAGCCTAACTTTACATAACAAATCTTTAGGTAGAGGACTTGGCAAAAAAACATAAGACATTTTCAGTAGGAAAGGAAAAGTCATTGGAAGTCCATGGCTTAGGAGGCAGTTCTCTGCTGAAACTGGGGTAAGTTGAGTGGACTTTTGAAAACACAGCACCATGCCAATCTCATATATAAGGTAAACTTGTTTTCAATACAATTCATGCTATGAAGCCTGCTTCATTCTATGAAGTAAAGTAAAAACCTACAGCCACAGCAAGAATACTGGTCACTTGGTAGATACCAAATTAGTGTAGGGCATTCCTTGATCCCCATGTAAATTCCATCAGGTGTTTCCCTGATCTCTGTGTGATTCTGTAGTAATTTCTAAGTGATTTTCAGGTGATTTCCACCTTATACCTCTTCCTCGATTTTCAAACAACTGTTTTCAAAACTTATAAACTCTTACTTTCAATAGTCAGCATTGAGTCATTGGTCTTTAAGCAATTCCCTGTTGACAGTAGTGGTCAAAGCCCAACAGTGGACTCTTATGATGACAGTAGTTTTGTTTCATCGACCCAAATTTCTATCATAAATATTTTAAAGGGAGGACATCTGGGTGCCATGAACCGAGTCCTTTGCACTTCTGACTTTTTGGAGATGACATCTTGGTTCTGTGGGCTAATGTCTCCCCAAGAGTTTCTCATACCAGGGGCCAGGCTGAGTATTGTGACCTAGGTCTTCAGTCTGGACTTTGTTATCATTTGGTTGTCTAAACATTGTGAGCCTGTGACTGCCAACTATTTTCTATTAGGTGTTGCAGGCTTGGTGCCGATCTCCA
Organism: Eidolon dupreanum; assembly: GCA_028627145.1. Taxonomy (NCBI): domain Eukaryota; kingdom Metazoa; phylum Chordata; class Mammalia; order Chiroptera; family Pteropodidae; genus Eidolon; species Eidolon dupreanum. The sequence goes on along the minus strand of CM053501.1, from coordinate 21,483,943 downwards.
CAGTCTAAGTTCTATTTTCTCTTCCTTAAAGCAGGCTTGCTGCTGTGTGCCTAGGACAAAAGGCAGCATTCATTCAAAGAGCACGGGGTTAGAAGCTTGACCCCAGGCCACCGATTTAGTCTTTGTTAGGAACAAGTAGGAGAAATGCAGTGTGTCAAGGCCTAGCTCTACTTCCTAAAATTAGGGGAAGGGATTTGACCTGCAAACCAAGGTCAGCTTTATGGCAAAAGGGGAGGAGGTTGCATATGGAGCACAATGAAACATGGAGGCTGAGTGTGCTGGGAGGAAGTGAACTGATAATGGTGGAAACCACAGTTGCCATTTCAATGGACTATAGGTAAAATGCTGAGTCATTGTGAGGATACCTCTTTGTGATTCAAAGAATGGCTGCCTCAGAATTATTCTCTAGCAAACCTCTGACTAGAAATTCTGAGAAGGATTGGCTTAACAACCATGGAAAGAAACCTGAGAATTTGACATTGAGCCAATTCTTTCAACGTGTTCTGGAAACACTTGTTGAGGCCAGGTGAGGAAAATGAGGTGGAAGTCACCTGAAAATCTTATAGCAAGTACGCGGGAATCTCACAATATTGACATGGTGGCCCTGTGGGAATCAGTTGACCATCAGGATACTGACCTGAGGGCATCAAAGGGAGATCACATGATACTGAGGGATGGTGTGGTGCTCACTTTTGAATTATTGTTCTACATTCCTAGATAAAATTCACATAAACATAAAGAAAAATATAGTCCCTGTGTATAAGAGCATGACTGAGAGGGTCACCTCACTGCCCTTCAATGGAAAGATCAATTCAGTATGAGATGACTACCTGGGGACAGCAGTGTAAGCTACCAACAACAATTCGTAGATAACTGGCATGAGGTTTCAGTTCTGGTCAGGCAAGCTGCTTGTAGGAGATGGGAGCTACTCAAAACATTAACTGCATTTAAATATGGAGGCTGAGATTACTTGAAAAAGGTACTTTAGAGTGGTAGAAACAGCAGTTACCACCTGGCTGTATTGTATGTAAAACGCTGAGTCATTGTGAACATAACCTCTTCATGAAGGAAAGAACGCTGCCTCAGAATTCCTCTCTAGCAAACGTTAGACTACAAATTCTGGGTGGGATTAGTATACAACCATGGAAAAAAAGCTGAGATATTGACATTGAGGCAGTTCCTTCAACGTTTTTTGGAATTTCTTGTTTTAGCCAGCAGTGGCAAATGAGATGTGTGCCACCTGAAAATCTTATAACAAGGACATGAGATCTCTCGATATTCATGTTCTGTCCCACGGGTATCACATGACCATCAAGAGAATGGCCTGAGGGCATAATAGGTTGATCTGATCACATTGAGTGATGGTGTGGCAGTCACTTTGAGTTACCTTTCTACATTCATTGGTAAAATTCACATAAACACAGAGAAAAGGAGAGACCTTGTGTATCAGAACATGGCCAAGACAGCCACTTACTGCAATTTAATCGAAAGTTCAGGTCAACATGAGAAGACTGGCTTGAAAACAGCGATGTAGGCTACCAAGCAATGATCCTTCTATAACTGGCCTGAAGTTATAGCTTGTTTCCGAAACATACTTGAAGGCAAGAAATGTGGCTGTTACATATTAACCTCGTTGAAATTTGGAGGCTGAGTTGGCTTGAGCAAGCTACTTTGGAGCAGAGGAAGCAATAGTCTATTTAGCTCTATTGTAGCAAATAAGCTCAGTTATTGTGAGCATAATTTTTAAAAGCTTAGGGCGACTCTCACACTTCTCTTGGAGGCAGACTTTGGGTCACAACTTTTGAGAGGAATTGGTTAAAGTCCAATGCATTTATGCTGAAATATTGAAAATGTAAAGTTTATGAGAAAAGTTTTGAAAACAATTTGGTTGAGGACAGGGGAAGAGGAACTAGGTAGAAATCACCTTAAAATTGTGTTGCAATAACTAGGGTATCATGCACCAGTTACATTAACACCTTGCAGAATACACATGGGGATAATGGCAAACCTCATGGTGTCCTTTCTCACTGAGGTGACTGGTCTTGTTTCTGAGGGTATAGTTTTTTGCTATACTTTTTAGAAGGAGGCAGGCTTGAATGTGTGTGAAACTTTTTATACTCTAGCTTACCTTGAAAATGAGGTCGGAATGGTGTCATGTTTGAAAACATTCACTTTACTTCCCCTAATCTAGACAGTAGAAAGGATCCTGCAGCATGCACTTCTATCTTTTTTTTTTTTTTTTTTACCATTTTGGTCTTGTTATATGTGCCAAGTCCTCAACCAAAGGTTCCGTTAAGAAAATTTAGGCAAGATACTCTGACCCAAGATCTCCACTCTAATTCCTGGAAATAGGAACAGCGCATGGCCGTGCTTCCAAATTCCCTATTAAAATTCCTGAAAGAAGAGTCCAGGCTTTGTTTCACATGTATAAGTGCCCACACTACCTTCTCTAACCAGTGGAAAGGCTTGGTGCTGTAGGTTATGGTCACCTTTCAATCAACGGCGAAAGGGAAAATTGGTGCCCTAGAACAAGTTTGTGCTGAGTGGACCCTTAGGATGACAAAAGTTTGGTTTCATCGGCCCAGATATCTATCATAAATATTTTAAACTGAGGATAGTGTGGGTGCCATGAATCAAGTCTTCTGTACTTCTGACATTTAAGGAATGACATCTTGGTTCTATGGGCCAATGTCTCCACAAGAGCATCTGGTACTAGGAACCAGGTTGAGTGTTGTGGGCCTAGGTCTTAGTCTGGACTTTGTTACTATTTGGTTGGACTAGACCTTGTGGGCCTGTGACTGCCAAGTAATTTCTTTTAGGAGTTGCAGGCTTAGTGATGATCTCCACAGTCTCTGTTTTACTTTCTCTTCCATAAAAAAAGTGTGTTGCTGTGTGCTGAGGACCAAAGGTGGCATTCACTCAGAGAGGACAGGCTCAGAAGCTTGACCAGAGACCACTGCTTCAGTCTTTGTTATAAACAGAGGAAGAAATGCAGTGGGTGAAGTATTTAGCTCTATTTCCAGAAAATAGGGGAAGGTTTTGGAACCGCAAACCAAGGTCAGCACTCTGATTCCTAATTAGAAATCCAGGCAGTAGACGAGGTCCTAGAACTTGATATCAGGTCCTCTTACCTGAAGACAGGCTTGCCATATGGGGTAAGATCTCCTCTCTATAAGCTTTCAGAGAACACAGGTTAATTGTTATGAACATCAGTCTCCATGGTACTAATACTTAAAAAAAGCCAGGCTTTGTGCTTTGGGCCCATGTCACCACAACATATCCTATCAAAGGAAGACTGTGTTGCCGGCATACATAGGCTTTTGTTCTTCCTTTTGTTTAGAGAAGACAACTTTGTTTGTGAGTCATAAAGTTCACATGAGTTTCTGCTCACAGGGGCTCAATTGGGTGTAGTGTGAAAATTTGTTTTTCTAATATGTTATCAATTAGAGGGTCTTGACATGGAAACCTAGGGCTGAACTCAAATTTCTGTTAGGAGAGTCCAGGATTGGTGTCACAGGCCTAAGTCTTCATTCTAGTTTTTTGTGCATAAAGACAGAATAGTTGCAGTAGGCCTAGGACACCACTCGACATTTGTTCAGGAAGCACAGGCTTGGAACCATAGGCCCAGGCCACCACTTGAAATTCAGTTAGGAAAAAAGAGAAGAAATGCTGTGGGAATAGGTCTCAGCTATAATTCTTACATAAGGTGAAAGGATTGGAGCTGCAAGTCAAAGTCACCACTCTCACTAAGAAGAGAAATTTTAGGGATGCAGCCAATATGCTAGTCCTACAAAAAAGATATTCTTAACAAAAAAAAGATTGACCTTCCAATTTAACATCTCCAGTCTACTAATACTCAATGAGGACAGCCTTGGTGGCTTTAGTCCCGGGCTCTATTGTATTATTGTTTGAAAGAGACTGGCTTTGAGTCATGGGCACAAGTCTCCAGGCTACATCATTAGAATGGAGGACAGTGCTGTTATCATGAACAGAGGCCACCTTGGTTTTCTGTAAGAGTAGACACCTTTGGTCTGTGGGCCATGTACTTCACAGTAGATTTTGTCAAAAGGTCAAGGATGTTTTTAGTGTGAGTATGTCTTTTGCATAGTCTACTCAAAATTAGACTGTGTTAACCTTGGAAACTTTGGCTCCAAGAGTCATGACAGTATCTCTTGACCACTCTTTGGGTAGTGGTGCCCATCGGAGACCTACCTGTATGAAACAAATGGAGATCATGTCACACATGGGGATAACATAGTGCTTGCTTTGGAAAGACAAGAGCATATCACTTATTAAAACTCAGATAAACCCTAAGAAATCATTAATCAGTGTATAAAAGTTGGTGGCGGAGTCAGCCTCCTAAATGACCAATAATCATATGACGTATTTACATCACAAAACGTACTTGAGGTCAATGGTATATGCATCCACACAATGATTCTTAATTCACCTCAGACTTTGTGTGTTTGTCAAGTACCTGCATTATGGCAATGGAGGCAGGAGACGCATATGGAGCAGATCAAATCTGGAAGCTGAGCATGCTGTGAGGGAGTGAATGGATCGCCATGGAAACAAAGGCATCCATTTGCTGGACTGTAGGTAAAATAATGAGTCATTGTGTGGATAGTTCTTTGTGGCACCAAGAATGGCTACCTGAGAGTTTCTCTCTAGCAAACATCAGACCAGAAATTCGGAGAGGGATTGGCTGAACGAACATGGGAAGAAAGCTGAGAATTTGACATTGAGCCAGTTCCTTCAAAGTGTTCTGGAAACACTTGTTGAGGCCAGGTGAGGACAATGAGCTGGAAGTCACCTGAAAATGCTAGAGCAAGTAAGCGGGAATCTGGCGATATTCATATGGCTGCACTGTGGGATTCATGAGACTGTCAAGAGACTACCCTGACGGCATCACAGGAAGATCACATGATAATGGGTGACAGGGTGGTGCTCATTTTCTACAATTTTTGGTAATATTTATATGAACACAGAGACAACTTGAGTCGGTGTGTATGAGAGCGTGGCCGAGAAGGCCAGCTCACTGCCCTTCAATGGAAAGATCAATTCTGCATGAGAAGACTACCTGAGGATATCAGTGTAGGCTACCAGACAGCAGTTCTTAGATAACTAGCCTGAGGTTTCAGTTGTGGTCAGGCAACGTGCATGTAGGCGATGGGAGCTCAAAGCATTAATCGTTTGAAATGTGGAGACTCAGTTTACTTGAAGAAGGGTCATCAGAGTGGTAGAAATAGCAGTGACCACCTGGCTGTATTGTAGGAAAAATGCTGAGCCATTGAGAACATACCTCTTCATGACAGAAAAATGTCTATCTGAGAATCCTTCTCTAGCAAACTTTAGATGACAATTCTGAGATGGATTAGTTTTATGACCATGGGAAGAAAGCTGAGATACTGACATTGAGGTAGTTCCAGCAACGTGTATTGGAATTTTTTGTTTTAGTCAACAGCGGCAAATGAGGTGTATGCCACCTGAAAATCTCATATCACGGACAGTGGGTCTCTCAATATTCACATCCTATCTTGTGGGATTCAGGTGGCCATCAAGAGAATGGCTTGGGGCATCATGAGTTGAACTTGTCACAATGGGTTATGGTGTGGCACTCACTTTTGAGTTACCTTCTACATTCCTTGGTAAAATTCAGAGAAACACAGGGATAAGGAGAGTTCTTGTGCATCAGAGCACATCCAAGACAGCCACCTACTGCCATTTACTCGAAAAGTCAGGTCATGAAAAACTGGCTTGAGAACAGCGGTGTATGCTACCAAACAATCATCCTTTGATAACAGGCCTGAGCTTATGGCTTGGAACGGAAACCTGCTTGATGGCAAGGGCAGCGGCTGTCGCACATTAAACACATTGAAATTTGGAGGATGAGTCAGCTTGAGCAAGCGCTTTTGGATCGGAGGAAACAGTAGTCACCATTTTACCCTATTGTAGTAAAAATGCTGAGTCATTGTGAGCATAACTTTTAAAGGCTTCAGGTGCGACTCTTGCACTATTCTCAGTGGTGGACATTAGGCCATTACTGTTGAGAGGAATTGTTTAAAGGGCGATGTATCCATGCTGAAATAGTGAAAATGTACAGTTCATGGGAAAAGTTTTGAAATCACTTGGTTGAGGATGAGAGAAGTGGAATCAGATGCAAATCACCTTAAAATATTGTAGCAATAACTAGGGTATAATGTGCCAGTCAGGTTAACACCTCCCAGGTGTCACGGCAGACCTTGTGGGTACCCTTTGTCACTCAAGTGACTGGTCTTTTTCGAGGGCATAGGTTTTCACTATACTTCTTAGAACGAACCAGGCTTGATTGTGTGCGACGTTTTCCACTCGAGTTTCCCTTGCGAATGAGACCTGAATGTTGTTGTTTTTTAAAACATGCACACTACTTACCCTAATCCAGGCAGTAGAGATGGTCCTGGGCCCTGACATTTATTGGCTATCCATTCATTACCTCACAGCACACTCAAGCTCAATTATCAACGCAGCCAATGTGTGACTTCTGTCTCTAATAACATAGGCAGTTTTCCCAACAAATAAACAAAAGTAGAGGCGAATTAAAGATCATTGACTGCCCGTATAAATCTTTGACCACACGTAAGATTTGTAATGTGGACATAACATTTGATGGAGGTCAGTATGACATATGTCTCAGCCACCTTCGGTTCCACAAATACTAATAATTTCTCACTGTCGATGTAAATTTTCTCAGTTACATGCATTCATCGCTTCAGAAAAAGCACTACATCATCTTCCCTTGTGAGGATGTGAATTGGTGTCATGGGTTAAAGGCACAAGACCTGTCTTATCTTTACAAAAAGTAGGAGACTGGGAACCAAGGCACTAAGCCAATCCTCTCTTAAAACTATTAGATAGGATAACTTAAACCAAAGGGCAAGTCTGTAATCATGTAATTTGATTCTTGTCTCAAAAACTAGAACCTTGTCTCCTGCCTGCCTTTCTTTCCTATTTGGATCCAGTGTGCTGACCTTGGTTGCAGGTACTATCCCTACCTCTATTTGGAGAAGGTAGATTTGAGAAATTAGCCCAGAACATTTCTTGTAACTTTTTCCAACATAGACTGAAAGGGTGGCAAAGCCCACAGTTCTAAGCCTGATCTGTGAACAAATGTTGCCTGAAGTGTTTGTCTCAAACAAAAGCGTCCTTTAGGGAAGAAAAAATAAAACAGAGACTATATAATACTGAACTAAGCATGGACCTCATAAAGGGCGTAGTTAAAGCCCAGGTCTACAATGTCATTACCATCCAATTGGTAACAATGTCCAGTCTCAACACCTAAGCCCGCAAACATCCAGCCTGGCCCTTGTCAACTGAAACTCTTATGGACACCTTGGCCTATAGTACCAAGCTGTCATCTCCTAGGATGAGGAAGAATGGTCGACTCGGTGCACGCTCCAAGACTGTACTCCCTTGAAAAGATTTACGATAGAAATTGGGTTGATGGTACTAACGCTGTGTCATCATAATATTACATTCAATACAACCTGGTCCCCCGTCACCAATTTTCCTTTTAGACAATTACTGAAAGGTGACCATACCATGCAGCACAAAGCCTTTCTTCTGACAAGAGAAGGTAGTGTGGGCACTAAGAAACCATGTCAAAGCTTGGACTGTTCTTTCAAACACTCAAATGGGAAGCTTGGAATCACAACCAAGTATTGCTCTTATTTTTCAGAAGTAGAGTGGAGACCTTGGCCCACAGATTTAGGCTAACTTTACATAATGAATCTTTAGGTAGAGGACTTGGCAAATGGTCACAAGACATTCTTGGTAGGAAAAGAAAAGTCATTGGAAGTCCATGGCCGAGGAAGCAGTCTTCTGCTGGAAATGGGGTAAGTTGGGTGGATGTTCGAATACACAACACCACTCCAATCTCATTTATAAGGTAATGTCATTTGCAATACAATTCATGCTCTGAAGCCTGGTTCATTCTACGAAGTAAAGTGAAAACCTACGGCCACAGCAACAAGAATGGTCATTTGGTGGATACCAGATTAGTGCGTGGGATTCCTTGATCCTCATGTGAATTCCACCAGGTGTTTCTTTGATCTGCGTGTGATTCTCTAGTGATTTCTAAGAGATATTCAGGTAATTTACACCTTATTCCTCTTCCCGCTTTTCACACAACTATTTTCAAAACTCGACTCATAAATTCTTATTTTTAATATTCAGCATGTAGTCATTGGTCTTTAAGCAACTTCCTGTCAAGAGTAGTAGCCAAAGGTCCACATAAAATAATAGTGTGGGAGTACCTCAAAAGTCGTTTAAAGTTATACTCACAGTAACTCAGAATTTTTGCTAAAAACAGCAAAATGGTGCTTATAGTTTACACTGCTTAAAAGTAACTTGGTCAGACAGACTCATCCTACAAATATCAATGCAGCTAATGTTTGTCAGCAGCTCTCATTGTGTTCAAGTGGGTTGCCTTGCCACAGATGAAACCTAGGTCCAGTTATGTAACAACAGTTGTCTGTTAACTAATGCTGACGTCCTCAGGAGAAACTTCTCAGACAGACATGACCTTTCGATTGAAGGGTTGTTAGGTGGCTACGTTACACAGACACTATCATATTCTCAGTGATTACCTAAATTTTACCAAGGAATGGAGAAGGGTAACTCAAAAGTGAGTGCCACACCATCAACCCAGTATCACGTGACACCCTGTGATGCCCTCAGACCTATCTCTTGACGGTCACGTGAATCCCGCAGGAAAGCCTCATGAGTATCGCGAGATTCCCTAATTCTTGGTATGAGATTTCCAGGCTATTTCTAAATCACTTTCCTCTGCTAGGCTAAAATAAGCCTCTTTAGAACACATTTATATAACAGACTCAGTGTCAATATCTCAGTTTTCTTTCCTTGGTGGTTAAGCCAGTCCCTCTCAGAATTTGTAGTCTGAGAAATTTTGAGGCAGTTGTTCTTTCCACTATCAAGTGGTATCCTCACAATTACTCAGCATTTTTCCTACAATACAGAAATATAGTGACTATTGTTTCCACCACTATCCTATCTCTGCCTCAAAGCACACGCAAGCTCAACTAGCAAAACTGTCAATGTGCTACTGTTGCCTCCATGAACATAAGGAAGTTTCATGAAAAACAGACAAACGTTGATGCCAGTTGAAGATCATTGACTGCCTGCATATACCGTTGACTTCAAATTAATTTGTAATGTGGACATGACATTCAATTGGAGGACAGTTAGGAGGATGTCTAGTCCACCTTCCATTCCATGCATACTAATGATTTCTCAGTGTTGATGTGAATTTTCTCAGTGATATGCACTTGTCACTACAAAGAGAGCCCTCATTCTTCCTTGTGAGAATACGAACTAGTTACAGGGGTCAAAGTTGAAGTCCTGTCTTTTCCTCACAAAAAGTAGAAGGGAATCTGGGACACAAAGCACTAAGCCCATCCTGTCTGAAAACTAGTTGATAGGAGAACTTAATCCATAGAGCCAGCCTGTCCTCATGTAAATTGAGTCTTATCTAGCATCTTAGTACCTTGTCACCTTCCTCTGTTTCCTATTAGGAACCAGGGTGCTGAGTTTGGTTTTGCAGTTTCAATCCCTATCCCTATTTCCAGGAAGTTATCTGAGAAATTAGCCCACAGCATTTCTTCTGACTTTCTTCGACATAGACTGAAATGGTGGTGTAAGCCTATTCCAAGCCTGTTTTCTCTGAACAAATGTTGCCTGGAGAACTGGCTCAAGGAAAAATCTTTTTTATGGAAGAAAAATAAACAGAGACAGTGGAAATCTGAACCAAGCCTGGACCATCTATAAAAAGCAGTTAAACTCTGGGCCACAATGTCAAGATTATTCAATCAATAACAATATCCAGTCTGATGACCTGGGCTCACATATATCCAGCCTGGCTTCTGCAACCTGAAACTATTGTGGACCCCTTGGCCTACAAAATCAGCTGTCATCTCCTAGAAGAAGGAAGAATAGCGAACTCGGTGTACGGTTCCAATACTGTCCTCCCTTTAAAATATTTAAGATAGAAATTGGGCCAAAGAAACCAACCTGTAACCTGTGCCATTGATAACAGTACATTCAGCACAAACTGGTTCCATGTCACCAAATTACCTTTGATACAATTATTGAAAGGTGACCATACCTTATAGCACCAAACTTGGATAAAAACCTGAACTGTTTTGTAAGTTACTTGATTGGAAAGCCTGGAAGCATGGCCAAGCATTGCTTTTATTTCCAGGAAGTAGAGTGGAGACCTTGCAACATATTATCTAGCCTAACTTTACCTAATGGATCTTTAGATAGAGGACATGGCACACAGTCACAAGATCTTCTTGGTAGAAAAAGAAGTCAGTGAAAGTCTGTGGCCCAGGACCCAGGTCTTTGCTGGAACTACGGTAAGTTGTGTGGACCTTCGAAACACAACACCATGCCCGTCTCATTTATGGGGTACACTCAAGTGCAAAACATTTCACAAACTGAAGCCTGTTTTATTGTAAGAGTTAATGCGAAAACCTAGAACCACAACAAGAAGACTAGTCATCTGGTAGACACCAGATTCCTTCAGGGTGTTACTTGAGCACCATGTGAATCCCTCCAGGTATTCACTTGACCTCCATGACATTCCCTGGTGATTACTAAGTGATTTTCAAGTAACCTCCACCTTATTCCTCTTCCCCTAACCACAAGCAGGTGTTTAAAAAAACACATCTCAAAAACTCTTATTTTGAATATTTCAGCAATGTGTCATTAGCTTTTAAGCAAATTCTTCTCGACAGCTACAGCCTAAGGTTCATAATCAAAAATAACATGGATCTCCCAACAGAACTATTAGGGATTATGCTGACAACTCATCATGTGTGCTACAAAAACCATGACGGTGCTTAGAGTTTCCACTGCTTGAAGGTAGTTTTGTCATTCAGATTCACCCTCTAATTATCAACGCAGTTAACGTGTAACTGCTACTCCCATTGTATACAAGCAGATTGTCTGACAAGAGCATAAATATCAGGACTGTTACCTAATGAGAAGTGTATGTTATCCTATGATGCCGTCCTCAAGCAAGTTTTCTCATGCAGATGTGACCTTTTGATTGAAGGGCTATTAGGTGGCTATGTCATACAGGTAATCTTATTTTCTCAGTAACTATGTAAATTTTACCAAGGAATGCAAAAGGGTAACACATGAGTGAGCGCCACACCATCACCACAATTTCACTTGATTTTGTGAGTTGCCCTCAGGTCAATCTCTTCCTGGTCAAGAGAATCCCAAGGGTAAGCCTCACAAATATCGTGGGATTTCCTAATACTTGATATGAGATTTCCAGCTGACTTCCAACTCATTACCTCAGCTAGGCTAACACAAGCCTTTTCAGAACACGTTAGGGAAACTACCTCCATGTCAGTATCTCAGCGTTTTTTCTATATTGGTTAAGCCAGTCTCTCACAGATTTTTTGTCTGTTGTTTGATATAGAGAAATTATTAAGCAGCCGTCCTTTTTGCAATTTAGAAGTATTCTCACAGTGAATCAGCATTTTTCCTACAATAAAGCATATGGAGCTAAGGTTTCAATCGCTATCCATTCACTACCTCACAGCACACTCAAGCTCAATTATCAACACAGCCAATGTGTGACTTCTGTCTCTAATAACATAGGCAGTTTTCCCAACAAATAAACAAAAGTAGAGGCAAATTAAAGATCATTGACTGCCCGTATAAATCTTTGACCACACATAAGATTTGTAATGTGGACATGACATTTGATTGGAGGTCAGTACAATGTATGTCTTGGTCAACTTCAGTTCCACAAATACTAATAATTTCTCACTGTTGATGTAAATTTTGCAGTTATATACACTCATCACTTCAAAGAAAGCACTACATCATTTTCCCTTGTTAGGATGTGGATGGGTGTCATGGGCCAAAGTCACAAGACCTGTATTATCCTTACAAAAAGTAGAAGGGAGACTGAGAATCAAGACACTAAGTCAATACTCTCTAAAACTATTAGATAGGATAACTTAAACCAAAGGGCAAGTCTGTCATCATGTAATTTGATTCTTATCTTGAAAACTAGGGAATGGAGGACTCGGTGCACACCTCCAAGACTGTACTCCCTTGAAAGCATTTATGATAGAAATTGGGCGGATGGCACCAGCCCAGTGTCATCATAATGGTACATTCAGCAAAATCTAGTCCCACATCACCAATTTTTCTTTTAGACAGTTATTGAAAGGTGACCATATCTTGCAGCACCAAGTCTTTCTTCTAGTAAGAGAAGGTCGTATGTGCCATAAGAATCCTGGCCAAAGCCTGGAATGATCTTTAAAAAACTCGATTGGGAAGCTTGGAATCAATACCAAGTACTGCTCCTATCTCTAGGAAGTAGAGTGGAGACCTTGGCCCACAGAATCTAGCCTAACTTTCCATAATGAATTTTAGGAAGAGGACTTGGCAAACAGTCACAAGACATCCTTGGCAGGAAGAGAAAAGTCATTGGATGTCTATGGCCAAGGAGGCAGTCCTCTGTTGGAAACTGGGGTAAGTTGGGTGGATGTTTGACTATACAACACCACGCCAATCTCATCCATAAGTAAAACTCATTTGCACTACAATTCATGCTCTGAAGCCTGATTCATTCTACAAAGTAAAGAGAAAACCTACGCCAAAACAAGAAGACTGGTCACTTGGTAGATACCAGATAAATGCTGGGTATACCTTGATCCCATTGTGAATTCTACCAGGTGTTTACTTGATCTCTGCATGATTCCCTAGTGATTTCTAAAAGATTTTCATGTGATCTCCATCTTACTCCTCTTCCCCTATTTTCAAACAAGTATTTTCAAAAACTCTTATTTTCAATATCCAGCATGGAGTCATTGTCCTTTAAGATATTCCCTGTCGACAGTAGTGGCCAAAGATCTACATAAAAGACTAGTGCCAGAGTCCCTCATGAAGCCGTTCAGAATTAGACTCACAATGACTCAGCATTTTGGTTATACTACAGCAAAATGGTGCTTATAGTTTACACAGCACTAAAGTAGCTTCATCAAGCAGACACAGCCTCCAAATATCAACACAGTTAATGTTTGACAGCAACTTCTGTTGTGTTCAAACAGGTTTGCCTGAAAACAGATGAAACTTAAGGCCAGTTATCTAACAACAATTGTCTGCTAACCTATGCCTACATCCTCAAGCAAACCTTTTCACACAGACATGACCTTTCAGTTGAAGCATTGTTAGGTGGCTATGTTACACAGACACTATCATTTTCTCGGTGGTTATCTAAATTGTAGCAAGGAATGGAGAAGGATAACTCAAATGTTAGTGCCACACCATGAAGCCAATGTTACCTGACTCCCTGAGATGCCCTCAGGTCTGTCTTTTGGACATGACATTCGATTGGAAGTCAGTACGAAGTCTGTCTTGGCCACCTTCAGTCTATGCATACTATGATTTCTCAGTGTTGATGTGAATTTTCTCAGTGATATGCAGTCATCATTTCAAGAAAGCACTACATCATCTTCCCTTGTGAGGATGTGGATTGCTGACATGGGCCCAAGGCACAAGGCCTGTCTTTCCAAGCAAAAAATAGAATGGAGACTGGGAACTAAGGCACTAACCTATCCTCTCTGAGAAGTAGTAGATAGGATAACTTAAACCACAGGGCAAGCCTGACATCATGTAAGTTGAGTCTAATCTAGAAATCTAGGAGCTTGTCTCCTCCCTCTATTTCCAATTAGGAACCACAGTGCTGACCTTGGTTTTGCAGTTCCAATCCCTATCCCTATCTTCAGGAAGCAGATCTAAGAAATTAGCCCACAGCATTTCTTCCCACTTGCTCTGACAGACTGAAATGGTGGAGTATGCCTAAGATCCAAGCCTGTTTTCTGTGAACAAATGTTGCCTGGAGCCCTGGTTTAAAGCAAAAGACTTCTCATGGAACAAAAAATAAAATGGAAACATTGGAAATCTGAAACAAGCCCTGACCACCTCAAAGGGAGCAGTCAAACTTAAAGACACAATGTCAAGATTATCCTATTGTAAACAATATCCAGTCAAAAGTCCTAGGCCCACAAAATTCCAGCCCAACCCCTGCTAACTGAAATGCATTGGACACCATGGCCTACAGAATCAAGCTGTCATCTCCTAGAAGGAGTAAGAATGGAGGACTCGATGCACGGTTCCAATACTGTCCACCCTCTAAAGTATTTACGATAGAAATTGGGCTGAAGACTCCAACCTCTGTCATCATAACAGTACATTCAGCACAAACTGGTTCCATGTCACCAATTTTCCTCTCATACAATTAGTGAAAAGTAACCTTACCTTAGCACCAAGCATTTCCACTGCTAATAGAACATAGTTTGGATACTAAGACCTGGATGAAGCCTGACCTGTTTGTAAGTTACCAGATTACAGAGCCTGAAATCACAGCCAAGCATTCCTTTCATTTCCAGGAAGTAGTGAAGAGACTTTGAGACAAGGAATCTAGCCTAACTTTTCTTAACAGATCTTTAGATAGAGGATGTGGCCCATGGCCACAAGATCTTCTTAGTAGGAAAAATGTCAATAGATGTTCATGGTACAGGACCCAGTCCCCTGCCGGAGCTAGGGTTAGCAGTGTGGACGTTTGAATACACAACACCACTCTGGTCTCATTTATAGGGTACACTCGAGTGCAAAACTTTTCACAAACTGAAGCCTGATATATGGTAAGATGTAAGGTAAAACCTACATCCACAGCAACAAGACTAGTCACCTGGTAGACACACCAGATTTCTGCAGGATCTTCCTTTATGCCCACGTGAATTCTTCCAGGTATTCACTCAAACTCAGTGTAATTTCCTGGTGATTAATATGTGATTTTAAGGTGACTTCATCCTTATTCCTCTTCCTCTATCCACAAACAAGTGTTTTCAATATACGTCTCATAAATTCTTATTTTCAATATTTCAACAATGAGTCATTAACCTTTAAGCAATTTATTTTTGACAGTAGCAGCCTAAGTTTCTCCTTCAAGAATAGCGTTGATCTTCCATCAGAACCATTAAAGGTTATGCCACAATAATTCAGCATTTCTGCTATAATACAGCATAATGGAACTTAGAATTTCCACCACTCTAAGGTAGCTTCATCATTCAAACTCACCATGTTCATTTCAAATAGATTAATGTGTGAACGCTGCTCATCTTATATATAAGCAGGTTGCCAGACCAGAGACGAAACCTCAGGGCAGTTACCTAACCACAAGTGTGTATTAGCCCATGCCTCCGTCCTCAAGCGAAACTTCTCATGCAGACATGATTTTTCGATTTAAGGGCTGTTAGGTGGCTATATTACACAAATAATCTTATTTTTTCAGTGTTTATGTGAATTTAACAAGGAATGCTGAAAGGCAACATAAAAGTGAGAGCCAAATCATCACTCTAATTTCACATGATTTTTGTGAGCTGCCCTCAGGCCAGTTTCTTGCTGGTCATGAGAATCTCATGGGAAAGCCTCATGAGTATCACAAGATTCCCTAATTTCTGTGATGAGATTTCCAGGCGACTTCCACCTCACTTTCCTCTGCTTGGCAAAATAAGCCTCTTCAGAACACGTTGATGGATCTGCCTCAGTGTCAATATCTCAGTTTTCTTTCCTTGAGGCTTAAGCTACTCCTTCTTAGAATTTTAAGTCTGAGGTTTGGTGTAGAGAAATTCTGAGGCATCTGTTCCTTCCGGAATCAAGTGGTATCCTCACAATGACTCAGCATTTTTCCTACAATACAGAAAAAACAGTGATTATGGTTTCCACCACTATCCAGTCGCTGCCTTACAGTACACTCAGGGTCAATTATCAGCACCGCCAATATGAAGCAGTTGCCTCCATGAACATAAGGCAGTTTTCCTGACAAACAGACAAAACTAGAGGCTATATTAAGATCATTGACTGCCCGTGTATACAGTTGACTTTATATTAGATTTAAAATGTGGATGGGACATTTGATTGGAGAACAGTTAGGAGGCTATCTCAGCCATCTTCTGTTCCACATACACTAATAACTTCTCTGTGATGATGTGAATTTTCTCAGTGATATATACTAGTTAGTACAAAGGGTGCACTACATCCTCTCCCCTTGTGAGGATATGGAATGGTGACATGGGCCAAGGCACAAGACCTGTCTTTTCTTAACAAAAAGTAGAAGGGAGACTAGGAAACAAAGCACTAAGCCTATCCTCTCTGAAAACTAGTCGTTAGGAGAAATTAATCCAAAGCGCAAGCATGTCCTCATATAATTTGAGTCTTATCTAGAAACCTAGGACCTTTTCTCCTGCCTCTATTTCCTATTAGGTACCAGGGTGCTGATCTTGGTTTTGAAGTTCCAATCCCTACCCCTATTTCCAGGAAGTAGATCTCAGAAATTAACCCTTGGCATTTCTTCCATCTTTCTCCAACATAGACTAAAATGGTGGCATAAGCACATTCCAAGCATGTTTCTTTGAACAAATGTTTCCTGGAGCTCTGGATCAAAGCAAAAGCCTTCTGTAGAGGAAAAAAAATAAAATTGAGACTGTGTAAATATGAACCAAGCCTGGCCACTTAAAAAATGGAATTACACTCAGGGCCACATCGTCAAGATCATCCGATTGTTAATAATATCCAGTGTGATGACCTAGGCTCACAAACAGCCAGCCTGGCCCCTGCTACGTGATACTATTTTGGACAAGTGGCCTACAGAATCAAGCTGTCATCTCCTAGAAGGAGGAAGAATGGAGGACTCGGTGCACAGTTTCAAGACTGTCCTCCCTTTAAAGTATTTACGATGGAAATTGGGCCGAAGACACCAACCTTTGTCATTATAACAGTACATTAAGCATGAACTGGTTCCACATTACCAATTTTTCTTTATACAATTATTGAAAGGTGACTATATGTTACAGCACCAAGCCTTTTCCTTGGTAAGAGAATATAGTTTGTACACTATAAAACCTAGATCAAAGACAGAACTGTTTTGTAAGTAACTCTATAGGAGAGCCTGGAAGCATGGCCAAGCATTGCTTTTATTTCCCAGAAGTAGAGTGGTGGCCTAGGCTACAGAATCTAGCCTACTTTACTCAATGGATCTTTTGGTAGAGGACATGGCACATACTTACAAGACCATCTTGATAAGAAAAAAATGTCGATAGAAGTCCATGGCCCAGGAACTGATCCTGTGCTGGAACTAGGGTGAGTTTTGTGGACATTTGAATTGATAACACTACAACAGTCACATTTACGGTGTACACTCGAGTGCAAAACATTTCATGAACTGAAGCCTGATTCCTTGTAAGAAGTAAAGTGAAAACCTACAGCCACAGCAACAAGACTACTCACCTGATAGACATCAGATTCCTGCAGGGTCCTCCTTGATCATTCTGTGAATCCCTCCAGGTATTCGTTTGACCTGGTGATTACTACATGATTTTCAGGTGACTTCCACCTTATTCCTCTTCCTCTATCCTCAAACAAGTTTTTTTCAAAATTCATTTTATAAACATTTATTTTCAATATTTCAGCATTGAGTCATTGGCCTTTAAGCGATTTCTTCTCAACAGTAGTAGTCTAAGGTTCACCTTCAAGAATAGCGTGGATCTCTCACCAGAACTATTAAGGATTATGCTCACAATGACTCAGGGTTTCTGCTACAATACAGCATAAATGCGCCTAGAATTTTTAACACTCGAAGGTAGCTTCATCATTTAGATACACCCTCTAAATTTCAACGCAGTTAATGTGTGACCACTGCCTCTATTTTACATAAGCAGTTTGCTTGCCCAGAGAAACCTCAGAGCAGTTACCTAAAGACAAGTGTATGTTAGCCTACATTACCGTACTCAAGCAAGTCTTCTCATGCAGACATGACCTTATGATTGGGCTGTTAGGTGGCTATGTTACACAGGTAATCTTATTTTCTCAGTGCTTATGTGAATTTTACCAAGGAATGCAGAAGGGTAACACAAAAGCAAGCGCCACACCATCACCCCAATTTCACATGATTTTCATGTTTTGCCCTCAGGCTAGTCTCTTCCTGGTAACGTGAATCCCACTGGAAAGCCTATGTGTATCTCGTGATTCCCTAATTCTTGGTATGAGATTTGTAGGTGATTTCCAAGTCATTACTCTGCTTGGCTAATACAAGCCTTTCAGACACGTTTAAGAAACTGCCTCATTGTCAGTATGTCAGCTGTTTTTCCATATTGGTTAAGCCAGTCTTTTACAGATTTTTAGTCTGTGGTTTGATATAGAGAAATTGTTAAGCAGCGTTCTTTTTGCAATGAAGAGGTATCCTCACAATGACTCAGCATTTTTCTGAAAATAAAGCAATATGGTAGCTATGGTTCCAACCGCTATCCATTTGCTACCTCACAGCTCACTCAGGCTAAATTATGAATGCATCCAATGTACGGCTTCTACCTCCATTGACATAGGTATTTTTTTTTATTCTCCAAAAATTTATTGAGCATCTACTATAATCCAGACAATGTGCCTGAAAGATGCTATTAACACAACAAAGTAGCTCCTTAACTCAAGGAATTTACACACAGTCCAGTGTTAAAGGCAAATATTAAATAAAATAATCTCATAAATAAGTCATCACAGACTATGATACATGCTGCAAGAGAAAAGTTATGGCAAGCTGTGAGAGAGGACTTAATATATTCTCAGACAGTAGGTGAGGTTTCTCCATGAAAGAGACGTTTAAGTTCTGAAGGATGAGTAGGAGTTACCAATGAAAGGGGTGGGAGTGGAGGAAGGGTGGTGAGGAGCTGTCCAAGAAGACCAGAATGTGTAAAGACCCCATGATAAGAGAGGGTAGAGAGCATCTGAGGACCTGAATGAAGACCAGAGTGGCTGACCAGAGACAGCAAACAGAAGAGTGGCCTGAGATGAGCTAAAAGAGGGTATAGGGTAAGAATTTTGACCTTTATCCTAAGAGAAATTGGAAGCCATTTGAGATTTTTAAGCAGGGGATCATTGACTGCCCACATAGACCGTTGACCTCATCTAAGATTTCTAATGTGGACATGACATTTGATTGGAGGACAGTACGAAGTCTATCTCAACCACCTTTGGTTATATGCATACTAATGATTTCTCAGTTTGATGTAAATTTTCTCAGTTATATGCACTCGTAATTCTAAGAAAGCACTACATCGTCCTCCCTTGTGAGGATGTGGACTGGTGACATGGGCCCAGTGCACAAGTTTGTCTTTTCCCAAAAAATATAAGGGAACCAAGGCACTAAGCCTATCCTCTCTGTAAACTAGTAGATAGGAGAACTTAAACCACAGGGCAAGTCTGTCCTCATTTTATTTGAGTCTTATCGAAAACCTAGGAACTTGTCTACTGCCTGCATTTTCTATTGGGATCCAGTTTGCAGT
Organism: Eidolon dupreanum; assembly: GCA_028627145.1. Taxonomy (NCBI): domain Eukaryota; kingdom Metazoa; phylum Chordata; class Mammalia; order Chiroptera; family Pteropodidae; genus Eidolon; species Eidolon dupreanum. The sequence continues at coordinate 21,464,522 of CM053501.1, read as the reverse complement.
CCTTGTTTGCAGTTACAATCCCTACTTCTATTTTTAGAAAGTAGATTTGAGAATTAATACCAGAACATTTCTTTTTACTTTCTCTGACATAGACTGAAAGGGTGGCATAAGCCCACAGTTCAAAGCTTGTTCTCTATGAACAAATGTTGCCTGAAGTCCTTGTCTCAAAGCAAAAAGCTTCTTTAAGGAAGAAAAAGTAAAACAAAGACTGTGGAAATCTGAACCAAGCCTGGATCTCCTTAAAGGTCATAGTTAAAGCCCAGTCCCACAATGTCAAGACCACCCAATCAGTAACAATATACAGTCTCAAGACCTAGGCCCACAAACCTCCACACTGGCCCTTGTTACCTGAAATTCTTGAGGGCACCTTGGCCTACAGAATCAAACTATCATCTCATAGAAGGAGGAAGAATGGATGACTTGGTGCACATTTCCAAGTCTGTCCTCTCTTTAAAGTATTTATGATAGTAATTGGGCCGAAGACACTGACCTGTGTCATCATAACAGTATATTCAGCACAAACTGGTTCCACATCACCAATATTTCTTTTATACAATTATTGAAAAGTGACCATACCTTATAGCACCAAGCCTAGTAATAGGATATAGTTTGGGCACAAAGAAACCTGGGTCAAACCCTGAACTGTTTTGTAAGTAACTCGACTGTAGAGCCTGGAAGCATGGACAAGCATTGTTTTTATATCCAAGAAGTAGTGTGGAGATCTTGGCATACAGAATCTAGTCTAACTTTACATAATGAATCTTTAGAAGAGAACTTGGCAAACCCACAAGCCCTTCTGAGTAAGAAAAGATGTCGATGGACATCCATGGCCCAGGACCAAGTCCTCTGTTGGAACTGGAGTAAGTTGGGTGGATGCTTGAAAGCACAACACCATGCCAATCTCATTTATAGGGTACATTTGAGTGCAAATTATTTCACAAACTGAAGCCTGATTCATTGTAAGAGGTAAAGTGAAAACCTAAGGCCACAGCAATAAGACTGGTGACTTGGTAGATAGCAGATTAGTGCAGGGTATTCCTTGATCCTCATGTGAATTCCACCAGATGTTTACTTGATCTCCATGTGATTCCCTAGTGATTTATTCTTTTCCCCCTATTTTCAAACAAGTGTTTTCAAAACTCATCTCATAAACTCTTATTTTCAATATTGAGCATGGAATCATTGTCCTTTAACATATTCCCTGTCAACAGTAGTGGCCAAAGTTCGGCATAAAAGAATAGTGCGGGAGTCCCACATGAAGCTGTTCAGAATTATACTAACAATGACAGCATTTTTGCTATACTATAGGAAAATGGTGCTTCCAGTTTACACTACTCTAAAGTAGCTTTAACAAACAGATTCAGCCTCCAAATATCAATGCGGTTAATGTTCGACAGCAGCTTTCATTCCGTTTAAGCAGGTTGCCTGGCACAGATGAAACCTAAGGCCAGTTATCTAAGAACAATTGTCTGTTAACCTATGCCAACATCCTCAAGCGAACCTTTTCATGCAGACATGACTTTTCCATTGAAGGGCTAAGTGGCTATGTCACACAGGTATCTTATTTTCTCAGTGGCTATGTAAATTTTACTGAGGAATGCAGAAGGGTAACACAAAAGTGAGTGCCACACCATCATCCCATTTTCACGTGATTTTTGTGTGTTTCCCTCAGGCCAGTCTATTTTTGGTCACGTGAGAAAGCCTCGTGAGTATTGGGAAGTTTCCTAATTCTTGGTATGAGATTTCCAGGCAACTTCCACCTCATTACCTCTGCTAGACTACTACAAGCCTTTTCAGAACACATTTAAGAAACTGCTTCAATGTCAGTATCTCAGCTTTTTTTCATATTGGTTAAGCCAGTCTGTTGCACAGTTTAGTCTGTGGTTTAATATAAAGAAATTCTTAAGAAGTCTTTATTTTTGCAATGAAGAGGTATTCTCAGAATGACTCAACATATGTCCTACAATAAAGCAATATGGCAGCTATGGTTTCAACCCAATCCATTCCCTTCCTCACAGCATACTCAGGCTCAATTATGAATGCAGCCAATGTGCAACTTATGCCTCCACTGAAATAGGCAGTTTTCCTGACAAACAGACAAAAGCAGAGTCAAATTAAAGATTATCGATTGCCATAATATATCGTTAACTTCACATAAAATTTGTAATGTGGACATGACATTCGATTGGAGGTCAGTACGAAGTCTGTCTCGACTACCTTCTGTTCTATGGATACTAATGATTTCTCAGTGTTGAGGAGAATTTTCTCAGTTATATACACTTGTCACTTCAAAGAAAGCACTACATCATCTTCCCTTGTGAGGATGTGGATTGGTGACACATGCCCAAGGCACAAGGCCTGTCTTTTTCTAACAAAAAGTAAAAATGAGACTGGGAACCATGGCACTAAACCTATCCTCTCTGAAAACTAGTAGATAGGATAACATACCACAGAACAATTCTATCTTCATGTAATTTGAGTCTTATCTCGAAACCAAGGACATTGTCTCTTGCTTGCATTTTTTTTTGGGGACCCAGTGTGCTGTCTTTGGTTGCAGTTACAATTCCTACCTCTATTACCAGAAAGTAAAATTGAGAAATGAGCCAAGAGCTTTTCTTTTGACTTTCTGACATAGACTAAAAGGGCAGTGTAAGCCCACATTTCCAAATCTATTCTCTGTGAACAAATGTTGCCTAAAGTCCTTGTCTAAAAGCAAAAACCTACTTTAGGGAAGAAAATATAAAACAGAGACTGTGGAAATCTGACCAAGCCTAGACTTCCTAAAAGGACGTAGTTAAAGCCCAGGACCGCAACATCAAGACCATCCATTTGATAACAATGTCCAGTCTCAAGACCTAGGCCCATAAATATCCAGCCTGCCCCTTGTTACCTGAAACTCCTTTGGACTCCTTGGGCTATAGAACAAAACTGTCATCTCCAAGGAGGAGAAAGAATGGAGGACTTGCTGCACGACCATAAGACTCTACTTCCATGAAAGCATTTACGATAGAAATTGGGCCGATGGCACCAACCCCGTGTCATCATCACAGTACATTCAGCACAACCTGGTCCTATGTCACCAGTTTTTTTTTAGACAGTTATTGAAAGGAGAACATACCTTGCAGCACCAAGCCTTTCTTCTGGTAAGAGAAGGTAGTGTGTGCACTAAGAAACTTGGCCAAAGCCTGGACTGTTCTTTAAAACACTCGATTGGGGAGCTTGTATTCACAACCAAGTATTGCTCCTATTTCTAGGAAGTGGAGTGGAAACCATGTCATACAGAATCTAGCCTAACTTTACATAATGAATCTTTAAGAAGAGGACTTGTCATACTGTCATAAGACATTCTTGGTAGAAAAAGAAAAGTTGTTGGCAATGTAGGCCTAGGAGGCAGTCCTCTGCTGGAACTGGAGTAAATTATGTGGACGTTTGAAAATACAACACCTGTCCAATCTCATATAAAAGGTAACTCATTTGCAGTATGATTCATGCTCTGAAGTCTAATTCATTCTACGAAGTAAAGTGAAAATCTATGGCCACAGCAATAAGACTGGACACTGGTAGATACTAGATTCATGAGGAGTATTTCTTGATGTCTATGTGAATTCCACCAGGTGTTTACTTGATTTCCGCATGATTCCCTAGTGATTTCTAAGTGATTTTCAGGTGGTTTCCACCTTATTTCTATTTTCTTATTTTCAAATAAGTTTTTTCAAAACCCTTCTTATAAACTCTTATTTTCACTATTCAGCATTGAGTCATTGTTCTTTAAGCAATTCCCTGTCGACAGTCTTGGCCAAAGGTCTGCATAAAAAAATAGTGCGTGAGTCCCACATAAAGCTGTTCAGAGTTATACTCACTATGACTCAGCATTTTTCTGTATAACAGCAAAATTGCACATACAGTTTACACTGCTCTACAGTTGTTTCATCAAGCAGATTCAGCCTATATATATCAACACAATTAATGTTTGACAGCAGCTTCTATTGTGTTCAACCAGGTTGCATGACCATAGGTGAAACCTAAGGTCAGTTATCTAATTGTCTGTTGGCCTATGCCACCGTCCTCATAAGAACCTTCTCTTGCACACATGACATTTTGATTGAAGGTCCATTAAGTGGCTATGTTATACAGACGGTATCATTTTTTCAGTGGTTATATAAATTTTACCACAAAATGGAGAAGGTTAACTCAAAAGTGAGTGCCACACTGTCAATCCAATATCACCTGACTCCCTGTTATGTCCTCAGACCTGTCTCTTGATGGTCATGTGAATTGTGCAGGAAAGCCTCGTGAGTATCGCGTCATTCCCTAATTCTTGTGACACGATTTCCAGGTGACTTCCTCCTCACTTTTGTCTGCAAGGCTAAAATAAGCCTCTTTGGAACACTTTGATGGAACAGGCTCAATGTCAATATCTCAGTTTTCTTCTTTGGTGGTTAAGGCATTCCCTCTCAGAACTTGCAGTCTGAGGTTTGGTATAGAGAAATACTGAGGCAGCCATTCTTTCCACCATCAAGTGGTGTTCTCACAATGACTCAGCATTTTTCCTACAGAAAAATGGCAACTATTGTTTCCACCACCATCTGTTGCTGCAGCACAGCACACCCAGGCTTATTTATCAAGGCCGCCAATGTGCGACTGTTGCCTATATGAACATAAGGCAGTTTTCCTGACAAACAGACAAACTAGGGGCAAAGTAAAGATCATTGACTGCCCGCATATACCGTTGACTTCAAATGAGATTTGTAATGTGGACATGACATCTAGCCTGGCCTCTGCTACCTGAAACTATTGTGGAAAACTGGCCTACAAAAATAAGCTCTCAGCTTCTAGAAGGAGGAAGAATGGAGAACTTGGTACAAGGTTACAAGTCTGTCCTCTCTTTAAAGTATTTAAAGACACCAACCTGTGTCATCATAACAGTACATTCAGCACAAACTGGTTCCACATCACCAATTTTCCTTTTAGACAATTATTGAATGGTGACCATACCATAAACCACCAAGCCTGTACCCTGTCATAGAACATAGTTTGGACATTAAGAAACCTGGATCAAAGCCTGAACTGTGTTGTAAGTTATTCAATTAAAGAACCAGAAATCACAGTCAAGCATTGCTTTTATTTCCGGGAAGTAGAGTGGAGACTTTGGCACACAGAAACTAGCCTAATTTTATTTAATGCATCTTTATATAGAGTATGTGGCACAATGAAAGTTTATGGCCCAAAACGTAGTCCTCTGCCAGAGCTAGAGTAAGTGGTGTGAATGCATGAATACACAAAACCTTGCTGGGATCATTTAAAGGGTATACCCGAGTGCAAAACATTTCACAAACTAAAGCCTGATTCATTATAAGGAGTAAGGTGAAAACCTACAGCCACAGCAACAAGACTAGCCATCTGGTGGACACCAGATTCTTTCAGGGACTTCCTTGATTGCCAGCATGGTGCCTATTGTTTCTACCACTATCTGGTTTCTGCCTCACAGCACACTCAGGCTCAATAATCAAAGCCACCAGTATATGACTGTTACATCCATGAACATAGGGCAGTTTTCCTGATGATCAGAAAAAACTAGAGACGAATTAAATGTCATTGACTGCCTGCATATCCAATTGACTTCAACTTAGATTTGTGATGTGGACACCACATTCGTTTGGAGGACAGTTAGGTAGGTGTCTTAGCCACCTTCTGCTCCACATAGACTAATGATTTTTCATTGTTGATGTGAATTTTCTCAGTGATATGCACTTGTTACTCCAATGGGAACGCTCCATCATCCTCCCTCGAGAGGTTATGGATTGGTGACACAGGCCAAAGGCACAAGGACTGTCTCTTCCTAACAAAAGTAGAAGGGTGACTGATACCCAAAACACCAAGTCTGTCATCTCTGAAAACAAGTAGGGGAATTTAATCCAAAGTGTAAACCTGTCTTCACATAATTTGAGTCTTCCACTTTATTCCTCTTCCCTTATCTTCAAACAAGTGTTTTCAAAACATGTCTAATAAACTCTTATTTTCCATATTTCAGCATTGAGTCATTGGCCTTTAAGCACTTTCTTCTCAACAGTAGTAGCCTAAGGTTCATCTTCAAGAATAGCTTTGATTTCCCACCAGAACTGTTGAGGGTTATGCTTACAACGACTCAGCATTTCTGCTACAATACAGCATAATGGCCCTTAGAGTTTCCACTGATGGAAGGTAGCTTTGTCATTCAGACTCAGTATCTAAATTTCAAAGCATTTAATATGTGACTGCTGCTCCAATTGTATACAAGCAGGTTGCCTGACCAGAGACGAAACCTCAGGGTACTTACCTAACAACACTGTGTTAGCCTAAGCTGCCGTTCTCAAGCAAGTCTTCTCTGCAGACATGACCTTTAGATTGAAGGGTTGTTAAGTGGCTATGTTACACAGGCAATCTTATTTTCCCAGCGCTCATGTAAATTTTACCAAGGAACACAGAAGGGTGACACAAAAGTAAGTGCCACACCATCACCCCAGTTTGATGTCATTTTCACGTGTTGCCATTAGGCCAGTCTCTGCTTGGTGAGGTGAATCCCAGGGGAAAGCCTTGTGAGTATCGTGAGATTCCCTAATTCTTTTTATGAGATTTGCAGGCAATGTCTGCCTTATTACCACTGTAGGCTACTACAAGCCTTTTCAGAACACATTGAAGAAAATGCCTCAATGTCAGTATCTCAGCTTTTTTTTCCATATTGGTTAAGCCAGTATCTTGCAGATTTTTAGTCTGTGGTTTGATATAGAGAAATTTTAAGTAGCTGTTCTTTCTGCAATGAAGAGGTAACCTCACAATGACTCAGCATTTTTCTTACAATAAAGCAAAATGGCTGCTATGGTTTCAACTTCTATCCATTCGCTGCCTCACAGCACACTCAGGCTCAATGATGAAGGCAGTCAATGTGTGACTTCTGCCTCCACTGACATAGGCAGTTTACCTGACAAACAGACAAAAGTAGAAGCAAATTAAAGATCCTTGACTGCTCACATATACTTTTGACCTTACCTAAGATTTGTAATGTGGACACAACATTCGATTAGAGGTCAGTACAAAGTATGACTTGGCTACATTTGGTTCCACGTGTACTAATGACTTCTTAGTGCTGTTGTGAATTTTCTGTTATATGCACTTGTCACTTCAAAGAAAGCACTACACAATCTTCCTTTCTGAGGATGTGGATGGGTGACATGGGCTCAAGACACAAATCCTGTCTCTTCCTAACAAGAAGTAGAAGAGGGACTGGTAACAAAGGCACTAAGCTTGTCCTCTCTGAAACACAGTAGTTCAGAAAACTTAAAGCACAGTGCAATTCTGTCCTCATGTAATTTGAATCTTATCTGGAAACTTAGAACCTTGTCTCCTGCCTCTATTTCCTATTAGGAACCAGGGTGTTGACATTGCTTTTGCAGTTCCCATTCCTACTCCGATTTCCAGGCAGTAGATCTGAGAAATTAGCCCACAGAATTTCTTCCGACTTTCTCTAACATAGACTAAAATGGTGGCGTAAGCCCAAATTTCAAGCTTGTTTTCTATGAACAAATGTTGCCTGGAAAACTAGCTCAAAGAAAAATCCTTCTTTATGAAAGAAAAATAAAATGGAGACTGTGGAAATCTTAATCAAGTCTGGATCACCTAAAAAGAAGCAGATAAATTCAGCACCACAATGTTAAGACCATCCAGTTGGTAACAATATCCACTGTGCAAATACGGGCCCAAAACATCCAGCCTGGCCCCTGATACCTGAAACCTTGGCCTATAGAACCAAGCTGTTATCTCCTATGAGGAGGAAGAATGGAAGACTCATTGCATGCCTCCTAGACTGTACACCCTTGAAAGATTTTTGATAGAAATTGGACCGATACCACCAACCCTGTGTCATTAAAATAGTACATGCAGCATAAAACCTGGTACGATGTCACCAATTTTCCTTTTAGACAATTATTTAAAGGTGACCACATCTTGCAGCACCAAACCTTTTTCCTGATAAAAGAAGGTAATGTTGACACTAAGCAACCTGGCCAAAGCCTGGAAGGTTCTTTAAAGAACTTGATTGGGGAATTTGGAATCACAACCAAGTATTGTTTCTATTTCTAGGAAGTAGAGTGGAGACCTTGGCCCATAGAATTGAGCCTAAGTTTAAACAATTAATCTTTAGCTAGAAGACTTGGCAAATGGTCAGAAGACATTCTTGGTAGGAAAAGAAAAGTCGTTGGAAGTCCATGAACTAGGAGGTAGTTCTCTGTGAAACTGGGGTAAGTTGGGTGGACATTTGAAAACACAGCACCATGCCAATCTCATATATAAGGTAAACTTGTTTGCCATAAGATTCATGCTCTGAAGCCTGGTTCATTCTTTGAAGTAAAGTGAAAACCTACGGCCACAGCAATAAGACTTGTCACTTGGTAGATACTAGATTAGTGCAGGGTATTCCTTGATCTCCATGTGAATTCCACCAAGTGTTTATTGTTCTCCGCATGATTCTCTAGTGATCTCTAAGTGATTTTCATGTGATTTCCACCTTATTCCTCTTCCCCTATTTTAAAAAAAGTGTTTTGAAATCTTGTCTTATAAACTCTTATTTTCAATATTCAGCATTGAGTTATTTGCCTTTATGCAATTCCCTGCCGAGAATAGTGGCCAAAGGTCCACATAAAAGAATAGTGCAGAAGTCCCACAAGAAGCAGTTCAGAGTTATACTCACAATGACTCAACGTTTTTGCTATAATACAGCAAAATATCATTTACATTTTCACCACTCTAAAGTAGCTTCTTCAAGCAGATTCAGCCTCCAAATATCAAGGTAGTTAAAGTTCGATAGCAGCTTTCTTTGCGTTCAAGCAGGTTGCCTAACCACAGATGAAACCTAAAGCCAGAGATATAACAACAATTGTCCGTTAATCTATGCTGCCATCCTCAAGCGAACTTTCTCAAGCAGACATGACCTTTTGGTTGAAGGGTCGTTCGGTGGATCTGTTATTCATACACCATCATTTTCTCAGTGGTAATCTAAATTTTACCAAGGAATGAAGAAAGGTAACTCAAAAGTGAGTGCCATATCATCAACCCAATATTATGTGACTCCCTGCGATGCTCTCAGACCTGTCTCCTGATGGTCACATGAATCCCACAGGGAAGCCACGTGAGTATTGCGAGATTCCCTAACTCCTGTGATGAAATTTCTAGGCAACTTCCACCTTACTTTCCTCTGCTAGGCTAAAATTAGCCTCTTCAGAACATGTTGATGAAACATCCTCAATGTCATTATCTCAGTTTTCTTTCATTGGTGGTTAAGCCAGTCCCTCTCAGAATTTGTAGTCTGAGGTTTAGTGTAGAGAAATTCTGAGGAATTCGTTCTTTCTGCCATCAACTGGTATCCTCACAATGACTCAGCATTTTTCCTACAATATAAAAAAATGGCGGCTATGGTTTCCACCACTATCCATTTGCTGCCTCACAGCACACTCACACTCAATTATCAACGCTGTCAATGTGCAACTGTTGTCTCCACGAACATAAGGCAGTTTTCCAGACAAACAGACAAAACTAGAGGCAAAATAAAGATTATTGACTGCCCACATATACCGTTGACTTCATATTAGATTTGTAATGTTGCCATGACATTCAATTGGAAGAGAGTTAGGAGGCTGTCTCGGCCACCTTCTGCTCCACGTAGACTGAAGACTTCTCAATATTGATGTGAATTTTCTCAGTGATATGCCCTTGTCACTGCAAAGGGAGCACTACATCATCCTCCCTTGTGAGGATATTAATTGGTGACATGGGCACAAGGCACAAGGCCTGCCTTTTCCTTATAAAAAGTAGAAGGGATACTGGGAACCAAGGCACTAAGCCTGTCCCCTCTGAAAACTAGTAGAATTTTAATCTTAATCCAAAGATCCACACTGAGATCCAGTGTGCTGTCTTTGGTTCCAGTTACAAACCCTAACTCTATTTCCAGAAGGTAGATTTGAGAAATTAGCCCATGGAATTTCTTACGACTTTCTCCAACATAGAATGAAAAGGTGGCATAAAACCAAATTACCAAGCCTGTTCTCTGTGAAATCATGATGCCTGAAGTCCTTATCTCAAAGCAAAAGCCTTCTTTAGGGAAGAAAAAAATAAAACAGAGGCTATGGAAATCTGAACTAAGCCTAGACCTGCTAAAAGGTCATAGTTAAAGCCCAAGCCCTCAATGTCAAGACCATCCAATTGATAACAGTGTCCCGTCTCAAGAACTAGGCCCACAAACATCCAGCCTGGCCCTTTATATCTGAAATTCTTCTGGACACCTTGGCCTAGAGAACTAAGGTAGGAGGAGGAAGAATGGAGGTCTTGGTACACCCCTCCAAGACTGTACTGACTTAAAAGCATTTACAATAAAATTGAGTTGATGGCACGAAGCCTGTGTCATCATAACAGTAAATTCAGCGCAACCTGGGCCCACGTCACCAATTTTCCTTTTAGACAATTAGTGAAAGGTAACCATATTTTGCAGCACCAAGCCTTTCTTCTGGTAATAGAAGGTAGTTGGCACTAAGAAACTAGCCAAAGCCAGATTGTTCTAAAACACTCAATTGGGGAGCTTGGAATCACAGCCAAGTATTGCTCCTATTTTTCGGAAGTAGAGTGGAGACCTTGGCATAGAGAATCTAGCCTAACTTTACTTAACAGATCTTTAGATACAGGATGAGGCACCCAGTCACAAGACCTTGGTAGAAAAAAAAATGTCTATGAAAGTCCATGGCCCAGGACCCAGAACTCTGCTGGAACTACAGTATGTGTGTGAACTTTCGAATACACAACACCTCCCTGGTCTCATTTACAGGGTACACTCGAGTGCAGATTATTTCACAAACTAAAACCCAATTCCTTGTAAGAGGTAAGGTGAATACGTACAGCCACCTTACAAGTCTAGTCACATGGTAGACACCAAATTCTGGAGGGTCTTCGTTGATCCCCATGAAAATCCCTCCATTTATTCACTTGACCCCGATGTAATTTCTTGATGATTACTATGTGATTTTCAGGTGACATCCACCTTATTCCTCTTCCCCTGTCCTCAAACAAGTGTTTTCAAAATGCATCTCATAAACTCTTACTTTCAATATTTCAGCATTGAGTCATTGGCCTTTACGCAATTTCTTCTTGACAGTAGAAGCCTAAGCTTCACCTTCAATAATAGCATATATCTCCAACCAGAACCATTAAAAATCAAGCTCACTGTGACTCAGAATTTCTGCTATAATACAGCAAAATGATGCTTAGAGTTTCCAACACTCTAAGGTAGCTTCTTCATTGAGACTCAGCCTCTAAATTTCAATGTGGGTAATTGTGACTGCTGCTCCCACAAGCAGGTTGCCTGACCAGAGACAAAACTTCAGGGCAGTTACCTAACAACAAGTGTGTGTTAGCCTATGCCTCCATCCTCAAGCAAGTCTTCTCACACAGACATAACTTTTTGATTGAAGGGCTGTTAGGTGGCTATGTTACACAGGTAATCTGATTTTTCTCAGTGCTTATGTGAATTTTACCAACGAATGTAGAAGGGTAACACAAAGTGAGCGCCACATCGTTACCTCAATTTCATGTGATTTTCAAGTGTTGCCCTCAGGCCATTCTCTTCCCGGTCTCATGAAAACCAATGGAAAGCCTCATGAGTATAACAAGATTTACTAATTCTTGGTATGAGACTTCCAGGCGACTTCCACCTCATTACCTCTGCTATGCTAATACAAGCCTTTTCAGAACATGTTGAAGAAAATGTCTCATATTGGTTAAGCCAGTCTCTCGCAGATTTGTAGTCTGTGGTTTGATATAGAGAAATTTTTAATCAGTTGTTCTTTTTTTAATGAAGAGGTATCCTCATAATGACTCAGCATTTTTTCCTCCAATAAAGGAATATGGCAGCTGTGGTTAAAACCACTATCCATTTGCTGCCTCACAGCATGCTCAGGCTCAGTTATGAATGCAACCAATGTGCGACTTCTGCTTCCATTGACATAGGCAGTTTTCCTGACAGACAAAAGTGGTGGCTAATTGAAGATCATTGTCTGCATATACCATTGATCTTACATAAGATTTGTAATGTGGACATAACATTTGATTGGAGGTCAGTATGAAATCTGTCTCGGCCACCTTTGGTTCAACACATAGTAATGATTTCTAAGTGTTAATGTGAATTTTCTCAATTATATGCACTCGTCACTTCAAAGAAAGCACTATATCGTTTTCCCTTGTGAGGATGTGGATTGGTTACATCTACCCAAGGACCAAGGTCTGTCTTTTCCTAACAAGCAGTAGAAGGGAAACTGAGAACTGAGGCACTAAGCCTATCATCTCTGAACAGTAGTAGTTAGGAATTTAAATCACAGGAAAATTCAGTCTTCTTGTAATTTTGAGACTTATCTTGATACCTAGGACCTTGTCTCCTGCCTGAATTTATTTTTGGGATCCAGTGTGCTGTTTTGGGTTGCAGTTACAATTTCAAATTCTATTTCCAGAAAGTAGTTATGTGAAATTAGCCCAGAGCATTTCTTCTGACTTTCTCCAACATGGACTGAAAGGGTGGCGTAAGCCCACAGTTCCAACCTTGTTCTCTGCGAACAAATGTTGCCTGAAGTTCTTGTCTCAAAGCAAAAGCCTTCTTAGAGAAGAAAAAATAAAATGCAGACTGTGGAAATCTGAACCAAGCCTAGACCTTTTAAAGGAACATAGTGAAAGCCCAGGCTCACAATGTCAAGACCATCCAATTGGTAACAATGTCCAGTCTCAAGACCTAGGCCCACAAACATCCAGCCTTGCCCTTGTTACCTGAAACTCTTGTGGACACCTGGGCCTATAGAACTAGGTTTTCATCTCCTAGGAGGCAGTACATAACTCTAAGACTGTATTCCCTTCAAAGCATTTACGATAAATATTGGGCTGATGGCACCGACTCTGTCATCCTAACAGTACATTCAGCACAATCTGATCTCACTTCTCCAATTTTCCATTTAAACAATAATTGAAAGGTGATCATACCTTGAGCCCCAGGCCATTCTTCTGCTAAGAGAAGGTAGTGTGGGCACAAAAAAACCTGGCCAAAGCCTGGAGTGTTATTTTAAAAACTCAACTGGGGAGCTTGGAATCAAAACCAAGTATTCTATTTCAAGGTAGTAGTATGGAGATCTTGGACCATGGAATCTGGCCTAACTTTACATAATGAATCTTTAGGTAGAGGACTTGACAAACAGTATCAAGTCATTCTTGGTAGGAAAAGAAAAGTTATTGAAAGTCCATGGCCTAGGAGGCAGTCCTCTGCTGGAACTGGGGTAAGATGGGTGGATGTTTGAAAGCACAACACAACGACAATCCCTTATATAAGGTAAATGTGTTTGCCTTCTGATTCCTGCTCTGAAGCCTAGTTCATTTTGTGAAGTAAAGTGAAAACCTATGGCCACAGCAGTAAGACTCGTCACTTGGTAGATAGTAGATTAGTGTGGTTAATTCCTTGATCCTCAAGTGAATTCCACCAGGTATTTGCTTGATCACCCCGTGATTCCCTAGTGATCTCTAAGTGATTTTCAGGTGATTTCTGCCTTATTCCTCTTGCCCTATTTTCAAACAAGTGTTTTCAAAACTTGTCTCATCAACTCTTATTTTCAATATTCAGCATGGAATCATTGGCCTTTCAGCAATACTCTGTTTACAGTAGGGACCAAAGGTGCACTTAAAAGAATAGTGCGTGAGTACCACATGAAGCCTTTCAGAGTTATACTCACAATGACTCTGCATTTTTGCTATGCTCCAGCAAAATGGCGCTTACAGTTTATATTGCTCAAAAGTTGCTTCATCAAGCAGACCCACCCTCCAAATAGCAATGCAGCTAATGTTCGACAGCAGCTTCCATTGCATTCAAGCAGGTTGCTTGACCACAGATGAAACCTAAGGCCAGTTATCTAACAAGAAGATTTGTTAACCTATGCCTCAGTCTCAAGTGAACTTTCTCATGCAGTAATCGCCTTTGAACGTCCATTGAAGGGCTGTTAGGTGGCTACGTTACACAGTCACTCTCCTTTTTTCAGTGGTTATCTAAATTTTATCAAGTAATGGAGAAGGGTAACTCAAAAGTGAGCATCACACCATCAACCCAATATCACGTGACTCCCTGTGATGCCTTCAGGCCTATCTCTTGACGGTCACGTGAATCCCACAGGGAAGCCACATGAGTATCTCAAGATTCACTAATTCTTGTTATAAGATTTCCAGGTACCTTCCACCTCACTTTCCTCTGATACGCTAAAATAAGCCTCTTCAGAACATGTTGATGCAACAGCCTCAATGTCAATATCTCAGTTTTCTTTCCTTGGTGATTAAGCCAGCCCTTCTCAGAATCTGTAGTCTAAGGTTTGGTATAGAGAAATTCTGAGGTAGCTGTTCTTTCCACCATTAAGTGACTCAGCATTTTTCCCACAATACAGAAAAACTGCAGCTATGGTTTCTACCCCTATCCAGTCGCTGTATCACAGCTACTCAAGGTCAATTATCAACTCTGCCAATGTATGACGTTTCCTCCACGAACATAAGACATTTTTCCTGATAAACAGACAAAACTACAGGCGAAGTAAAGATCACATATACTGTTGACTTCAAATTAGATTTGTAATGTGGACATGACATTCGATTGGAGGACCATTAGGAGGCAGTATCAGCAACCTTCTGCTCCACATATGACTTCTCAGTTTTGATGTGAATTTTCTCTGTTCTATGTACTTATCACTACAAAGGGAGCACTATATAATCCTCCCTCATGAGGAAATGGATTGGTAAAACGGAACCAAGACACAAGGCCTGTCTTTTTTTAACAAAAAGTAGGAGAGAGACTGAGACAAAAGCACTAAGCCTGTCCTCATGCAATTTGAGTCTTATCTAGAACCCAAGACTTTGTCTCCTACCTCTGTTTCTTATTAGGAACCAGGGTGTTGATCTTGGTTTTACAGTTCCAATCACTACCCCTATTTCCAGGAAATAGATCTGAGAAATTAGCACACAGCATTTCTTCCATCCTTCTTCAACTTAGACTGAAATGGTGGCATAAGTCCAAGTTCCAAGACTCTTTTCTGTGAACAAATGTTTCCTGGGGCCCTGACTCAAAGCAAAAGCCTTCTTTATGGAAAAAAAAAACAAAAACAAAATAGAGACTGTGTAAATCTAAACCTTCCTGGACCCCTAAAAGAAAGCAGTTAAACTCAGGGTCACTACGTCAAGTTCTTCCAATTAGTAACAATATCCAGTCTGAAGACCTAGGCCCACAAACATTTAGTTTGGCCATTCTATCTGAACTATTGTGGACACCTTTGCCTACCAATTTAAGCTGTCATCTCCTAGAAGGAGGAAGAAAGGAGGACTCAGTACACGTTTCCAAGACTCTCCTGCCTTTAAAGTATTTATGATAGAAATTGGGCCAAGGACACCAATCTGTATCATCATAACAGTACATTCAGCACAAACTGGTCCCACATCACCAATTTTCCTATTATACAATTATTGAAAGGTGACCATACCTTACATCACCAAACTTTCCCCTGGTAATAGAACATAGTTTGAGCACTAAGAAACCTGGATCAAAGCCTGAACTGTTTTGTAAGTTACTTGATTAGAGAGCCTGGAAGCACAGTCAATCATTGCTTGTATTTCCAGGAAGTAGAGTGGAGATGTTGGCACACAGAATCTAGCCTAACTTTACTTAACAGATCTTTAGATGGAGGATGTGGTACAAAGTCAGAAGACCTTCTTGGTAGGAAAAAAATGTCAATGGAAGTCCATGACTCAGGTCCCATACCTGTACTGGAACTAGGGTGAGTTTTGTGAATGTTTGAATACACAACACCACATCGGTCTCATTTGCAGGGTACACTTGAGAGCAAAAAATTTATCAAACTGTAGCCTGATTTGTTGTAAGAGATAAAATGAAAACCTACAGCCACAGCAACAAGACTAGTCACCTGGTAGACACCAGATTCCTGCAGGGTCTTCCTTGAACTCCGCGTGAATCCCTGCAGGTATTCACTTGAACTCCATGCAATCCCTAGTGATTACTACATGATTTTCAGGTAACTTCCACCTTATTTCTGTTTTCCTATCCTCAAACAAGTGTTTTCCGAACATATCTCATTAACTCTTATTTTCAACATTTCAGCATTGAGTCATTGGCCTTTAAGCAATTTCTTCTGGACAGTAGAAACCTAAGGTTCACCTTCAAGAATAGCATGTATCTCCCACCAGAACCCTTAAGCATTATGCACACATTGACTCAGGATTTCTGCTACAGTACAGTATAATGATGCTTAGAGTTTCCACAGCTCAAAGGTAGATCTGTCATCAGACTCAGCCTCTAAATTTCAACCCGGTTGACATGTGACCACTGCACCCACTGCATACAAGCAGGTTGCCTGACCAGAGTTAAAACCTCAGGGCAGTTACCTAATGACAAGTGTGTGTTAGACTATGCCGCTGTCGTCAAGCAAGATTTCTCAGCAGACAAGACCTTTCTATTGAAGGGCTGTTAGGTGGCTATGTTACACAGGTAATCTTATTTTCTCAATGCTTATGTGAATTTTACCAAGGAATTCAGATGGGTAACACAAAAGCGAGTGCCATACCATCACCGCATATTCATGTGATTTTCTTGTGTTGCCCTCAGGCCAGTCTCTTCCTGGTCACCTGAATCCCATGGGAAAGATTCTTGAGTATCACGAAATTTCCTAATTCTTGAGTATGACGAGATTTCCAGGTGACTTCCACCTCATTACCTAAGCAGGCTAATAAAGTCATTTCAGAACACATTGAAGACACTGTCTCAATGTCAGTATCTCAGCTCTTTTCCCATATTAGTTAAGTTAGTCTCTCCCAGATTCTGAGTCTGTGGTTTGATACAAAGAAATTCTTCAGCAACCATTCTTTTTGCAATGAAGAGGTATCTTCACAACGACTTAGCATTTTTCCTACAATAAAGCCATATGGCAGCTGTGGTTTCAACTGCTATCCATTTGCTGACTCACAGAAAACTCAGGCTCAATTGTGAACGCAGCCAATGTGTGAATTCTGCCTACATTGATGTAGGCAGTTTTCCTGACAAGCAGACCAAAGTAGAGGAGAATTAAATATTATTGACTGCCCGCATATACCGTTGACCTCACATAAGATTAGTAAGGTGGACATGACTATTATTGGAGGTCAGTATGAAGTCTGCCTCAGCCACTTTTGGTTCCACACATACTAGTGATTACTCAGGGTTGATGTGAATTTTCTGTTATATGCACTCATCACTTCAAAGAAAGCACTACATTGTCTCCCTTGTGATCATGTGGTTGGAGACATGGGCCCAAGGCACAAGGCCTTTATTACCCTACAAAAAAGTAGAAGGGAGACTGTAAACCAAGGCAGAAAGCCTATCCTTTCTGAAAACTAGTAGATAGGATAAGTTAAACAAAAGGACAAGTCTGTCCTCATGTAATTTGAGTCTTATCTCAAAACCTAGGACTTTGTCTACTGCCTGCATTTCCTATTGGGATCCTGTGTACTGTTCTTGGTTGAAGTAACACTCCTTACCTCTATTTTAAGAAGGTAGATTTGAGATATTAACCCAGAGCATATCTTCTGACTTTCTCTGACATAGACTGAAAGGGTGGTATAAGGCCACAGTTTCAAGCTTCTTCTCTGTGAACAAAAGTTTCCTGAAGTCCTTGTCTCAAAGGAAAAGCCTTCTTTAGGGAAGAACAAATAAAACAAAGACTGTGAAAATCTGAACCAAGCCTGGACCTCCTAAAAGGACATAGGTAAAGCCCAGGCCCACAAAGTCAATATGATCCAACTGGTAACAATGTTCAATCTGAAGACATAGGCCCACAAACATCCTGCCTGGCCCCTGTTACCTGAAACTCTTGTGGACACTTTGGCCTAGAGAACCAAGCTGTCATCTCCTAGGAGGAGGAAGAATGGAGGACTCAGTGCATGCCTCCAAGACGGTACTCCCTTGAAAGCATTTACAATAGAAATTCGGCCGATGGCACCAACCCTGTAATGACATAACAGTACATACAGGAGAACCTGGTCCCATGTCACCCAATTTTCCTTTAGACAATTATTGAGGGTGACCATACCTTGCAGCACCAAGCCTTCCTACAGGTAAGACAAGGTAGTATGGGCAGTAAGAAACCTGGCCAATCCTGGACTGCTCTTAAAACACTCGCTTGGGCAGCTTGGAATCACAACCAAGTACTGCTCCTATTTCTAGGAAGAGGAGTGGAGACCTTTTTCACAGAATCTAGCCTAACTTTACATCATTAATCTTTAGGAAGAGGACTTGGTGAACAGTCAAAGACATTCTTGGAAGGGATAGAAAAGACATTGGAAGTCCATGTTCTAGAGGCAGTCCTCTGCTGTGTTTGGGGTAAGTTGAGCGAACGTTTGAAAACACAACACAACTATAATCCCTTATATAAGGTAAACTGGTTTGCCATAAGATTCATGCTCTGAAGCCTGGTTCATTCTATGACATAAAGTGAAAACCTACAGCCACAGCAACAACACTGGTCACTTGGTAAATACCAGATTAGCACGGGGTATTCCTTGATCCCCATGTGAATTCAACCAGGTGTTTATTTGATCTTTGGATGATTTCAAAGTGTTCTCAGGTGATTTCCACCTTATTCCTCTTTTTGTATTTTCACACAAGTGTTTTCAACACTTGTCTCCTAAACTCTTATTTTCAATACTCATCATTGAGTTATTGCCCTTTGAGCAATAACCTGTCGACAGTAGTGGTCAAAGTTCCACATAAAAAAATAGTGCAGAAGTCCCAAATGAAGCCATACAAAGTTATACTCACAATGACTCAGCATTTTTGCTATACTACAGCAAAATGGCATTTACAGTTTCCATAGCTCTAAAGTAGCTTCGTCAAGCAGATTCAGCCTCCAGTTATCAATGCAGCTAATGATCGACAGCAGCTTCCATTGCATTCAAGCAGGTTGCTTGACCACAGATGAAACCTAAGGCCAGTTATCTAACATCACTTGTCTGTTAACCTATGCTGCTGTCCTCAAGCGAACTTTCTTAAGCGAAATGACCTTTCAGTTGAAGGGTTGTTCGATAGATCTGTTATTCAGACACTATCATTTTCTCAGTGGTAATCTAAATTTTACCAAGGAATGGAGAAAGGTAACTCAAAAGTGAGTGCCACACCATCAACCCAATATCACGCGACTCCCTGTGATGCCCTCAGGCCTGTCTCCTGACAGTCACGTGAATCTCTCAGGAAAGCCTCATGAATATCATGAGGTTCCTTAATTCTTGTGACAAGATTTCCAGGAAACTTGAACCTATGTTTTCCTATAAGGCTAAAATAAGCCCCTTCAAAACATGTTGATGGAACAGCCTCAATGTCAATATCTCAGTTTTCTTTGCTTGATGGTTAAGCCATTCTCTCTCAGAATTTCTAGTTTGAGGTTTGGTTTAGACAAATTCTGAGGCAGCCATTCTTTTTGCCACCAAGTGGTATCCTCACTATGACTCAGTGCTTTTCCTACAATACAGAAAAATGGCAGCTATTGTTTTCACCACTATCCAGTCACAGCCTCACAGCACACTCAGACCGAATTATCAATGCAGCCAATGTGCGACTGTTGCCTCCACGAACATAAGGCAGCTTTTTCTGACAAACAGACAAAACTACAGGCGAAGTAAAGATCCTAGACTTCTCGTATATACCGTTGATTCCAAATTAGATTTGTAATGTGGACATGACATTCGATTGGAAGACAGGAGGATGTTTCAGCAACCTCCTGCTCTATGTAGGCTAATGACTTCCCAGTGATGATGTAAATTTTCTCAGTGATATGCACTTGTCAGTACAAAGGGAGCACTACATTATCCTCCCTTGTGGGGATACAGATTGGTGACAAGGAACCAAGGCACAAGGCCTGACTTTTTTTAACAAAAAGAAGGGAGACTCAGACGAAAGCACTAAGCCTGTCCTCATATAGTTTGAGTCTTATCTAGAAACCAAAACCTTGTCTCCTACCTCTGTTTCGTATTAGTAACCAGGATGCTGACGTTGGTTTTGCAGTTCCAATCGTTCCTACTATTTCCAGGAAGTAGGTCTGAGAAGTTAGCCCACAGCATTTCTTCCTACTTTCTCTGATATAGACTGAAAGGGTAGCATAAGACCTAGTTCCAGCCTGATTTCTGTGAACAAATGTTGCCTGGGGCACTGGCTCAAAGCAAAAGTCTTCTTTATAGAAGACAAAATAAAGCAGAGCCTATGGAAATCTGAACCATCCTGGACCACCTAAAAGGAAGCAGTTAAGCTCAGGGCCACAACATCAATATCATCCAGTTGGTAACATATCCAGTCTAAAAACCTAGGCCCATAAACATCCAGCCTGGCCCCTGCTATCTGAAACTACTGTTAACACCTTGGCCTACAAAATGAAGCTGTCATCTCCTAGAACGAGGAAAAAAATGGAAGATGTGGTGCACAGTTCCAATACTGTCCTCCATTTAAAATATTTATGATAAAAATTGGGCTGAAGACACCAACCTTTGTCAGCATAACAGTATATTCAGCACAACCTAGTCCCATATCACCAATTTTCCTTTCAGACAATTATTGAAAGGTTACCATACTTTGCTGCACCAAGCCTCTTTTTTTAGTAAGAGAAAGTAATGTGGGCACTGAGAAAACTGGCCAAAGCCTGGACTGTTTTTTAAATAACTCGATTGGACAACCTGGAAGCATGGCCTAGCATTGCTTTTATTTCCAGGAAGTAGAGTGGAGATCTTGACACACAAAATTTAGCTAACTTTACTTAACAGATCTTTAGATAGAGGATGTGGCACATGGTCAAAAGACCTTCTTGGTAGGAAAAAAATGTCAATACAAGTTCATGGCCCAGGACCCAGAACCCTGCTAAAACTAGGATTAGTGTGTACACTTGTGAATACACAACACCACCCCGGTCTTATTTACAGGGTACACTCGAGTGCAGATCATTTCACAAACCGAAGCCTGATTCATTGTAAAAGGTAAGAGGAATACATACAGCCTCAGCAACAAAACTAGTCACCTGGTAGACACCAAATTCCTGGAGGGTCTTCCTTGATCCCCATGTAAATCCCTCCAGGTATTCACTTGAACCCCATGTAATTTCCTTGTGATTATTACATGATTTTTAAGTGACTTCCACCTTATTCCTATTCCCCTATCCTCAAACAAGTGTTTTCAAAACATGTCTCATAAACTCTTATTTTCAATATTTAAGCATCGAGTCATTGGTTTTTAAACAAATTCTTCTTGACACTAGTAGACTAAGGTTCACCTTCAAGAATACTGTGGATCTTCCACCAAAACCGTTAAGGGTTATACTCACAATTACTCAGCATTGTGCTATGATACAGCAAAATGGAGCTTAGAGTTTCCACCACTCTAAGGGATCTTTGTCATTCTTATTCAGACTCTAAATTTCAACGCGGTTAATGTGTGACAGCTGTTTCCATTGTATACAAGCAGGTTGCCTGACAAGAGATGAAGCCTCAGAGCAGTTACCTAACAACAAGTGTGTGTTAGCTTATGCTGCCTTCCTCAAGCAAGTATTCTCACACAGACATGATCTTTTGATTGAAGGGCTGTTAGGTGGCTATGTTACACAGGTAA
This sequence comes from Eidolon dupreanum, assembly GCA_028627145.1. Taxonomy (NCBI): domain Eukaryota; kingdom Metazoa; phylum Chordata; class Mammalia; order Chiroptera; family Pteropodidae; genus Eidolon; species Eidolon dupreanum. The sequence continues at coordinate 21,442,807 of CM053501.1, read as the reverse complement.
TCTTATTTTCTTTTTGCTTATATGAATCTTACCAAGGAATGTAGAAAAGTAAAACAAAAGAGAGCACCATACCATCACCCAAATTCATGTGATTTTCATATGTTGCCCTCAGGCCTGTCTCTTCCTGGTCTCATGAATACCAGTGGAAAGCTTTGTGAGCATCCCGAGATTCCCTAATCCTTGGTATGAGATTTCCAGGTGACTTTTACCTCATTACCTCTGCTAAGCTAATACAAGCCTTATCACAATAAGTTGAAGAAACTGCCTCAATGTCAGTATCTCAGCTTTTTTTCCTTATTGGTTAAGCCAGTCTCTCGCAGAGTTTTAGTCTGTGGTTTGATATAGAGAAATACTTAAGCAGCCTTTTTTTTTGGAAATGAAAAGGTATCCACGCAGTGACTCAGCGTTTTTCCTACAATAAAGCAATATGGCAGCTATGGTTTCAACTGCTATCCATTCACTGCCTCATAGCACACTCAGACTCAATCATTAATGCAACTAATGTGTGACTTCTGCCTCCACTGACATAGACAAATTTCCTGACAACCGGACAAATGTAGAGACGAATTAAAGATCATTGACTGCCCGCATATACCATTGACCTCACATAAGATTTATAATGTAGACATGACATTCAATTTGGAGGTCAGTACAAAGTCTATCTCGGTCACCTTCAGTTCTACACATACTAGTGATTTCTCAGTGTCGATGTGAATTTTCTCAATTACATACACTTGTCACTTCAAAGAAAGCACTACGTCAACTTTCTTGTGAAGATGTGTATTGGTGACATGGGCCCTTGGCACAAGGTGTTTTCCTAACAAAAGTATAAGGGAGAATGGGAAACAAGGCCCTAAGCTGATACTCTCTGAAAACTAGTAGAAAGGATAACATAAACAACAGGGCAAGTCTGTCCTAATGTAAATTGAGTCTTGTCTCAAAACCTAGGACATTGTCTTCTGCCTGCCTTTCCTATTGAGTTCCAGGGTGCTATCCTTGATTGCCGTTACAATCCCTAAATCTATTTCCAGAAGGTAGATTTGAGAAATTAGCCCAGAGCATTTCTTCTGATATTCTTCATAGACTAAAAGGGTGGCATAAGCCCACATTTCCAAGCCTGATCTCTGTGAACACATGATGCCTGAAGACTTTGTCTCAAAGCAAAAGCCTTCTTTAGGGAAGAAAAAATAAAGCAGAGACTATGAAAACCTGACCAAGTCTGGACCTCCTGAAAGGACATAGTTAAAGCCCAAACTCACAACGTCAAGATCATCCAATTGGTAACAATGTCCAGTCTCAAGGCCTAGGCCCACAAACATCCAGACTGGCCCTTGATTCCTGAAACTCTTGTGGTCACCTTGGCCTGTAGAACCAAGTTATCATCTCCTAGGAGGAGGAAGAATGGAGGACTCGGTGCACACCTCTAAGATTGAACTCCCATGAAAGCATTTATGATAGAAATTGGGTTGGTCACCAAACTTGTGTCATCATAATAGTACATTCAGTACAACCTTCTACCATGTCACCAAGTTTCCTTTTAGACAATTATTGAAAGGTGACGTACTTTGCAGCACCAAGCCTTTTTTTCTGGTAAGAGAATGTAGTGTGGGCACTAAGAAACCTGGCCAAAGCCTGGACTATTCTCTAAAACACTCAGGTGTGGAGCTTGGAAGCACAGTCAAGTATTGATCCTATTTCTAGGAAGTAAAGTGGACTCCTTGGCCCACAGTATCTAATCTAACTTTACATAATGATTCTTTAGCTGGAAGACTTGGCAAATAGTCACATGACATTCAAGGTAGAAAAAGAAAAGTTGTTGGAAGTCCATGGACAGGAGGCAGTCCTCTGCCTGAACTGGGGTAAGTTGGTGGATGTTTGAGAACAAGACACCATACCAAACTCATATATAAGGTAAACTCGTTTGCAATACAATTCATGCTCTGAAGCGTGTTTCATTCTACAAAGTAAAGTGAAAACCTCTGGCCAAAGCAACAAGTCTGGTCACTTGGTAGTTACCAGATTAGTCAGGGTATTCCTTGATCTCTATGTGAATTCCACCAGGTTTTTTTTTTTTAATCTCTGTGTGATTCCCTAGTGATTTCTAAGTAATTTTCAGGTGATTTCCAACTTATTTTTCTTCCCCTATTTTCAATATTTTTAATTTTCAGCATTGAGTCATTGGTCTTTAAGTAATTCCCTATTGACGGTAGTTGGCAAAGGTCCACAGAATAGAAAAGAATAGTGCGGGAGTCCAACTTGAAGCAGTTAAGAGTTATACTCACAATGACTTAACATTATTCCTATAATAGAGCAAAATGGCGCTTACAGTTTACACCTCGTATTAGGTTGAAAGGAGCATCGTCAAGCAGAATCAGCTTCCAAATATCAATGCAGTGAATGTTTGACAGTAGCTTCCTTTGCATTCAAGCAGATTGCCTGACCACAGATGAAATATAAGGCCTGTTATCTAATAACAGTTGTCTGTTAATTTATGCCACCATCCTCAGCGAACCTTCTCACACAGACATGATCTTTCAATTGAAGGGCCATTAGGGGGCTATGTTACATAAACACTATCATTTTCGAAGTGGTTATCTAAATTTTACCAAGGAATGGAGAAGTGTAACTCAAAAATGAGCGCCATATCAACCCAATATCACATGGCTCCCTGTGATGACCTCATGCCTGTCTCTTAACGGTCATGTGAATCCCAGAGGGAAGCTTCGTGAGAATCATGAGATTTCCTAATTCTTGGTATGAGATACAGGCAATTTCCACTTCATTACCCCTGCTAGGCTAATACAAGCTTTTTCAGAACACATAGAAGAAACTGCCTCAATGTCAATATCTCAGCTTTTTTTTCCCAGTCTCTCACAGATTTTTAGTCTGTGGTTTGATATAGAGAAATTCTTAAGCAGCTGTTCTTTTTGCAATGAAGAGGTATCCTAACAATGACTCAGCATTTTCCCTACAATAAAGCAATATGGCAGCTATGGTTATAATCACTATCATTCACTGTCTCACAGCACACTCATGCTCAGTTATCAATGCAACCAATGTGTGACTTCTAGCCTCACTGACATAGGCAATTTTCCTGACAGACATAAGTCGAGGCGAATTAAAAATCATTGATTACCCACATATACCATTGACCACGCATAAGATTTGTAATGTGGACATGACATTCGATTGGAGATCATTTTATGTCTGTCTTGGCCACCTTCAATCCACGCATATGAATGATTTCTCAGTGTTGATGTGAATTTTTTCATGATATGTAGTTGTCACTTTAAAGAAAGCACTACATCATCTTCCCTTGTGAGGATGTGGTTTGGTGACATGTGCCCAAGGCACAAGGTCTGTCTTTTCCTAATAAAAAGTAGAAGGGAGACTGGGACCAAGGCACTAAGACTATCCTCTCTGAAACTTGTAGATAGGATAACTTAAACCACAGGGCAAGACTGTCCTCATGAAATCTGAGTCTTATCTCAAAACCTAGGACCTTGTCTCCTGTTTGCATTGTTAATGAGATCCAGTGTGCTGTCCTTGGTTGCAGTTACAATCCCTACCTCTCTTTCCAAAAGGTAGATTTGAGTAATTATTCCAGAGCAATCCTTCTGACTTTCTCTGACATGGCCTGAAAGGGTGGCGTAAGCCCAAGATCCAAGCCTGTTTTCTGTGAACAAATGTTGCCTGGAGACCTGCCTCAAAGCAAAAGCATTTTTTAGGAGACAAAAAATAAAATGGAGAATGTGAAAATCTGAACAAAGCCTGGACCTACTAGAAAGAAATAGTTTAAAGCCAAGACCCACAATGTCAAGACCATCCAATTGGTAACAAAGTCCAGTATCAAGACCTAGGCCCACAAACATCCAGCCTGGCTCTTTTTATCTGAAGCTCCTGTGGACACCTTGGCCTTTAGAACCAAGCTGTCATCTCCTAGGAAGGAAGAATGGAAAAATTGATGCAAGCCTCCAAGACTGTACTCTCTTGAAAGCATTTACAATAGAAATTGTGCCGTTGGCACAACCCTGTATCATCATAACAGTACATTCAGCACAACTTGGTTCCATGTCATCAATTTTCCTTTAGACAATTATTGAAAGGTGACCATACCTTGTGGCACCAAGCCTTTCTTCTGGTAAGAGAAAGTAGTGTGGGCACTAAGAATCCGGGCCAAAGCCTGGACTATTTTTTTAAAATCTTGATTGGGAAGCTTGGAATCACAAGCAAGTATTGTCCTATTTCTAAGAATTAGAGTGGAGACCTTGCCCCACAGAATCTAGCTTAAATTTACATAACAAATATTCAGATAGAGGACTTAACAAGTGGTCACAAGACATTTTTGATAGGAAAATAAAAGTCTTTGGAAGTCCATGGCCTAGAAGGCCGTCCTCTGCTAGAAATGGGGTAAGTTAGGTGGACGTTTGAAAACACAACACCATGCCAACCTCATATATAAGGTTAACTCCTTTGCAATATGATTCATGCTCTGAAGCCTGGTTCATTCTACTCAGTAAACCAAAAACTTATGGCCACAGCAACAAGACTGACCACTTATTAGATACCAGATTAGCACAGGGTATTCCTTATCCCCATGTTAATTTAACTAGGTGTTTCCTTGATCTCCTCATGATTCCCTAGTGATTTCTAAGTTATTTTCAGGTGAGTTCCACCTGATTTATCTTCCTCTATTTTCAAACAAGTCTTCAAAACTCGTCTCATAATCTCTTATTTTCAATATTCAGCATTGACTCATTGGCCTTTAAACAATACCCCGTAGACAGTAGTGGCAAAAGATCTGCATAAGCAAATAGTGTGGGAGTCCCACATGAAGCCATTCAGAGTTATACTCACAATAACTCAGCATTTTTGCTATAATACAGCAAATGGTGCTTAGAGTTTCCACCTCCCTAATGTAGCTTCGTCCAGCAGACTCTGTCTCCAAATATCAACGTAGTTAATGTTCGACAGCAGCTTTTATTGCATTCAAGCATGTTGCCTGACCAGAGATGAAATCTAAGGCCAGTTATCTAACAACAATTGTCTGTTATCCTATGCCGCCATCCTCAAGCGTACCTACTCATGCAGACATGACCTTTTGATAGAAGGGCTGTTAGGTGGCTATGTTACACAGGTAATCTTATTTTCTCAATGCTTATGTGAAATTTCCAAGGAATGTAGAAGGTTAGCACAAAAGTGAGTGCCACAACATCACCCCAATTTCACGTGATTTTCATGTGCTGCCCTCAGACAAGTCTCTTCCTAGTCATGTGAATCCCACAGAAAAGGCTTGTGAGTTCGCAAGATTTCCTAATTATTGGTATGAGATTTCCAGGTGACTTCCACCTCATTGTCTCTACTAGGCTATTACAAGCATTTTCATAACATGCTGAGGAAACTGCCTCAAAGTCAGTATCTCAGCTTTTTTCCATTTTGATTAGGCCAGTCTCTTGCAGATTTTTAGTCTGTGGTTTGATACAGAGAAATTCTGAAGCACCAATCCTTTTTGCATGCCACATGTATTGTCACCATTTGATAAGTCTTAGTGAAGAGGTATCCTCACAAAGACTCAGCATTTTCCCTACAATAAATTAATATCACAGGTATGGTTTCAACCACTATCCATTCGCTGCCTCACAGCACACTCAGGCTCAATTATGAATGCAGTCAGTGTGCGACTTCTGCCTCCTCTAACATAGGCAGTTTTCCTGACTAACAGAGGTGAATTAAATATCATTGACTGCTCACATGTACTGTTGACCTCATATGAGTTTTGTAATGTGGACATGATATTTAATTGGATGTCACTATGAAGTCTGTCTCAGCCACGTAAGTTCCACGCATACTAATGATTTCTCAATGTTGATGTAAATTTTCTCAGTTATATGCACTCATCACTTCAAAGAAAGCCCTACATCAACTTCCCTTGTGAGGATGTGGAATGATAACACAAGCCCAAAACACAAGGCCTGTCTTTTCTAACAAAAAGTAAAAGGAAGATTGAGAACCAAGGTACTAAGCCTATCCTCTCTGAAAACTAGTAGATAGGATAACTTAAACCAGAGGGCAAGTTTGTCCTCATGTAATTTGAGTCTTATCTTGAAACCTAGGACCTTGTCTTCTGCCTGCATTTCCTATTGGTATCCAGTGTGCTGTCCCTATCTCTATTTCCAGAAGGTAGATTTGAGAAATTAGTCCAGAGCATTTCTTCTGTCTTTCTCTGACATATACTGAAAGGGCAGTGTAAGCCCACTGTTCCAAGCCAGTTCTCTGTGAACAAATGTTGCCTGAACTCATTGTCTCAAAACAAAACCCTTCTTTAGGGAAGGAAAAAAAAATAGATACTGTGGAAATCTGAACCAAGCCTGGACCTTATAAAAGAACATAGTGAAAGCCCAGACCCACAAGGTCAAGACCATTTAAATGATAACAATGTCCAGTCTCAAGACCTAGGCCCACAAACATCCAGCCTTGCCCTTGTTACCTGAAACTCTTGTGGATACCTTGGTCTATAGAACCAAGCTGTCATCTCCTAGGAGGAGGAAGAATGGAGAACTCGGTGTATGCCTCGAAGACTGTACTCCCTTGAAAACATTTATGGCAGAAATTGGGCCAATGACACTAACTCTGTGTCATCATAACAATACATTCAGCACAAACTTTTCCCACGTCACCAATTTTCCTTTTAGACAATTATTGAAAGGTGACCATACCTGTGGCACCAAGCCTTTCTTCTGGTAAGAGAAGATAGTGTGGGCACTAAGAAACCTGGCCAAAGTCTGGACTGTTCTTTAAAAATCTCGACTGGGGAGCTTGGAATCACAAGTAAGTACTGCTCCTATCTCTAGGAAGTAGAGTGGAGACCTTGGCCCACAGTATCTAGCCTAACTTTACATAATGAATCTTTAGGTAGAGGACTTGGCAAATGGTCACAAGACATATTTAGTAGAAAAAGAAATGTCATTTAATGTCTATTGGATAGGAGGCAGTCCTCTATTAAAACTGGGGTAAGTTGGGTGGACCTTTGGAAACACAATACCACACCAATATCATATATATGTTAAACACATTTGCAATATGATTCATGCTCTGAAGCCTGGTTCATTCTATGAAGTAAAGTTAAAGTCTATGGCTACAGCAACAAGACTGGTCACTTGGTAGAAAACAGATTAGTGCAGTTTATTTCTTGATCCCCATGTGAATTTCACCAGGTGTTTCCTTAATCTCCTCGTGATCCCCTAGTAATTTCTAAATGATTTTCAGATAGTTTCCCCCTTTTTTCTCTTCCTATATTTTTAACATGTGTTTTCAAAACTAGTCTCATAAACTCTTATTTTTAATATTCAGCATCAAGTCATTTCCCCTAAGGAATTCCCTGTCTACAGTAGCGGCCGAAGTTCCTCATTAAAGAATAGTGTGGGAATCCTATGTGAGCCTTTCAGAGTTATACTCACAATGACTCAGCATTTTTGCTATAATCCAGCATAATGGCACTTAGTTTCCACCACTCTAAAGTCACTGGATCAAGCAGACTCAGCTTCCAAATATCAACGCAATTAATGTTCAACAGCAGCTTCCATTGAATTAAAGCAGGTTTCCTGACCACAGGTGAAACTAAGGCCAGTTACCTAATAACAACTGTCTGTTAACCTATGCCGCTGTCCTCTAGCCAAACTTCTCATGCAGACATGGCCTTTTGACTGAAAGGCCATTAGGTGAATCTGTTACACAGACACTATCATTTTTAGTGGTTATCTAAATTTTACAAAGGCATGGAGAAGGGTATCTCAAAAATGTCACTTCATAAACCCAATATCACGTGACATTCTGTGATGCTCTCATGCCTGTCTCTTGACTGTCACATGAATTCTGCAGGGAAGTCTCGTGAGTATCATGAGATTCCATAATTCTTGTGAGAAGATTTCCAGGTGACTTCCACCTCATTTTCCTCTGCTAGACTGAAATAAGCCTCTTCAAAACACGTTGATGTAACAGCCTTTATGTCAATATCTCAGTTTTCTTTCATTGGTGGTTAAGACAGTCCCTATCAGAATTTGAAGTCTGAGGCTTGATGGAGAGAAATTCTGAGGCAGTTGTTCTTTTTCCATGAAGTGGTATCCTCACAATGACTCAGAATTTTCCTACAATAAAGAAAAACAGTGGCTATTGTTTCCACTGCTATCCAGTCGCTGCCTCACAGCACACTCAGGTGCAATTATCAACCTTGCCAATGTGTGACTGTTGCTCCCACGAACATAAGGCAGTTTTCCTGAGAAACAGACAAAACTAGAGGTGAAGTATAGATCATTGACTGCCCACATATACTGCTTACTTCAAATTAGATTTGTAATGTGGACATGACATTCTATTGGAGGACTATAAGGAGGCTGTCTCAGTCACCGTCTGCTCCACATAGATTAATGACTTCTCAGTGTTGATGTGAATTTTCTCAGTGATATGCACTTGTCACTACAAGTGAGCACTACATCATCATTCTTCGTGTAGATATGGATTGGTGACATGGACTCAAGGCACAAGGCCTGTCTTTTTTTAACAGAAAGTAGAAGGGAGACTGAGCTGAAAGCACTAAGCCTATCAACTCTGAAAACTAGTACATAGGATAACTTAAACCACAGGGCAAGCCTGTCCTCATATAATTTGAGTCTTATCTAGAAAACTACGACCTTGTCTCCTACCTCTATTTCCTGTTAGGAACCAGGGTGCTGACCTTGGTTTTGCAGTTCCAATCCCTACCCTGATTTCCAGGAAGGAGATCTCATAAATTAGCCCATAGCATTTCTTCACACTTTCTCCGACATAGACTGAAATGATGGTGTAAGCTCAATTTATAAGCCTGTTTTCTGTGAAAAATGTTGCCTGGAGTTCTAGCTCAAAGCAAAAGTCTTCTTTATGCAAGAAAAATAAAATGGAGACTGTGGAGATCTGAACCAAGACTTGACCACCTAAAGAAAACAGTTAAACTCAGGGCCACAACCTGAAGATCATTTATTTGGTAACAATATTTAGTCTGAAGTCCTAGGCCCACAAACATCCATACTGGCCCCAGATACATAACACTATTGTGGACACCTGGGACTACAGATTCAAGCTGTCATCTTCTAGAAGAAGGAAGAATGGAGGATTTGGTGCTCAGTTCTAAGATTGTTCTTCCTTTAACGTATTTACGATAGAAATTGGGCCGAAGATACCAACTTGCGTCATTATAACAGTATATTTCGCACAAACTGGTTCCACATCACCAATTTTACTTTTATACAAATATTAAAAGGTGACCATACCTTACAGCAGCAAGCCTTTCCCCCTGGTAATAGAACATAGTTATGGCACAATGAAACCTGGATCAAAGCCTGAATTGTTAGTGGAAGCATGGCCAAGCATTGCTTTTCTTCCTAGGAAGTAGAATGTAGACCTTGGCACACAGAATCTAGCCTAACTTTACTTAATTGATCTTTAGATAGAGGATGTCACACACAGTCACAAGACTTTCTTGGTAGGAAAAAATGTCGATGGGAGTCCATGTCCAAGGACCCAGTCCTCTGCCAGTACTAGAGTGAGTTTGTGGATGTTCGAATACACAACACCACCCTGGTCTCATTTACACGGTACACTTGAGTGAAAAACATTTCACAAAATGAAGTCTGATTCCCTGGAAGAGGTAAGGTGAAAACTTACAGACACTAAAACAAGACCAGTCCCCTGGTAGACACCAAATTCCTACAGGGTCTTCCTTGATCCCACCTGAATCCCTTCAGATGTTTACTTGATATCTGCATGATTCCCTAGTGATTTCTAAGTGACTTTCTGGTTATTTCCACCTTATTTCTCTCCCCTATTTTGAAACACGTGTTTTCAAAACCCATTCCATAACTCTTATTTTCAATATTCAGCATTGAGTCATTGGCCTTTAAGCAATTCCCTGTTGAACATAGTGGCCAAAGGACAACATAAAAGAATGGTGCCCTAAACCAGTTTCTGCTGAATGGACTCTTAGGATGACAAAAGTTTGGTTTCATTAGCCCAAATTTCTATCATAAATATTTGAAAGGGAGAATAGTCTCGGTACAATGAACTGAGTCCTCCATACTTCCAACTTTTTGGAGAGGACATTTGGTTCTGTGGGCCAATGTCTCCCCAAGAGTTTCTGGAACCAGGGGCCAGGCTGGGTGTTGTGGGCCTAGGTCTTCAGTCTGGACTTTCTTACTATTTGGTTGGTCTAGACTTTGTGGGCCTCTGGCTGCCAAGTACTTTCTCTTAGGAGTTCCAAGCTTGGTGCCGATCTCCGCAGTCCAAGTTCTAGTTTCTCTTCCATAAAATAGGCTTGTTGCTGTGTGCCTAGGACTTAAGGCGGCTTTTGTTCAGAAAGGATAGGGTTAGAAACTTGACCCCAGGCCACCGTTTCAGTCTCTGTTAGGGACAGACAGAAGAAATGCAGTGGGTCAAGTTCTCAGCTCTACTTCCTGAAAAGAGGGATAAGGATTCGACCTGCAAACCAAGGTCGGCACTCAAACCTGATTAGAAATCAAGGCAGGAGACAAGATCCTAAGTTATGAGATCATATTTTCTTACCTGAGGACAAGCTTGCCCTGTGGAGTAAGGTCTCCTCTTTACTAGTTTTCAGAGAGCACAGGTTTATTGCCATGGGCACCAGTCTCCTTGGTATTGACACATAGGAAAAGCTAGGCTTTGTGCCTTGGGCCTGTGTCACGACAACACATCTTTTTAAGGAAAAACTGTATTGCCAGCATGAACATAGGCTTCCATTCTTCTTTTTGTTTGGAGAAGACAACTTTGCTTGTGAGCCATAAAATTCACATGCATTTCTGCACACAAGGGCACACTTGAATGTCGTTTAAGAAGTTGTTTTATCTAATGTGTTATCAATTAGATGGTCTTGACCTTGGAATCCTAGGTCTGAAAATTCTGTTAGGAGAGTCTAGGCTTGATGTCACAGGCCTAAGTCTTCATTCTAGTTTCCCTTGCATAAAGACAGGATAGTTGCAGTGGGCCTGGGACACCACTCAACATTTGTTTAGGGTGCACAGGTTTGAAACTGTGAGCCCAGGCCACCACTTTAAATGCTGTTAGGAAAAAAAAAAACAACAGAAGAAATGCTGTGTGAATGGGCCTCAGCTCTAACTCCTAAATAAGGTGAAGGGATTGGAACTGAAGTCAAAGTCACCACTCTCACTCATAAGAGAAAATCCAGGCATGTAGCCAAGGTTCTAGTCCTACAAAATAGATGTTCTTACCAGAGGAAAGATTGGCCTTGCAATTGAACATCTCCAAACTACAAATTTTCATTGAGGACAGGCTTCGCATTTTTAGTCCAGGGTTGCATTGTATTATTGTTAGGAAAAGACTGGCTTGAGACATGGGTGTGAGTCTCCATTCTACATTATTTGAATGGAGGACAGTGCTGTTACCATGAACAAAGGTCTTTTTTATTTTCTGTAAGAGTAGACAGCTTTCATCTTTGGGCCATGGACTTCACAATATTTTCCATCACAAGGTCAAGGATGTTTGTAGTATGAGTGGATCTTCTGCATAGTCTGTTCAAAATTATACAGTGTTATCCTCGGGACCATTGGCCCCTGAGATTCACAACAGTATCTCCTGACTCCTCTGTGGGAATCCAGTGCCCATCAGAGACCTGCCTATATAAAAAAAAGTGAGATCATGTTACACATGGGGATAACATAGTGCTCCCTTTGGAATGACTAAAATATATCACTTGGTAAAATTCATATACACACTGAGAAACATTAGTCTGTGTGTAACAGAATATCATTGAGACATCCTCCTAACTGACCTCCAATCATATGTCATATCCAAATCACAAAACGAACTTGAGGTCAACGGTATATGGGTCCAGACAATGATACTTAAATCACCTCAGATTCTGTGTGTTGTCAGGAAACCTGGTTTTTGGCAAAGGAGGTGGGGGTCACATATGGAGCGCAATGAAACCTGGCGGCTGAGTGTGCTATGAGGAAGTGACTGGATAATGGTGGAAACAACAGTCGCCATTTTACTGGAATGTAAATAAAATGCTAAGTCATTGGATATTTCTTCATGGCACCAAGAACAATTGCCTCAGAATTTCTCTCTAGCAAACCTCAGACTATAAATTCTGAGAGGATTTCACTAAAAAACATGGTAAGAAAGCCAAGAATTTGACATTGAGCCAGTTTCTTCAACGTGTTCTGGAAACCCCTGTTTAGGCCAGCTGAGGAAAATGAAGTGGAAGTCACCAGAAAATTTTATAGCAAGTATGCTGAAATCTCATGATATTCATGTTGCTGCACTGTAGAAATATTGAGAGCAAAAAGAGACTGGCTGAGGGCATCATAGGGAGATATGTGATATTGGGAGATGGTATGGCACTCAGTTTTGAGTTACCCTTCTACATTCCTAGGTAAAATTCACAGAAACAGAGAAAAAGAGAGTCCATGTGTATGTGAGCATGGCCGAGAGGGTCACCTCATTGCCCTTCAATGGAACGATCAATTCTGCATGAGACGACTACCTGAGGAGAGTAGTGTAGGCTACCAGACAACAATTCTCAGATAACTGGCCTGAGGTTTCAGTTGTGGTCAGGAAATCTGCTTGTAGGCGATGGGAGCAGCTCAATACATTAACTGCATTTAAATATGGAGGCTGAGTTTACTTGAGGAAAGTACTTAGAGTGGTAGAAATAGCAGTTACCACCTTGCTGTATTGTATGTAAAACACTGAGTCATTGTGAACATATCTCTTCATGACAGAAAGAAGAGCTGCCTCAAAATTCCTCTCTAGCAAACCATAGACTACAAATTCTGAGAGGGATTGGTTTTACAACCATAGAATGAAAGCTGAGATATTAACATTGAGGTAGTTTCTTCAATGTGTTGTGGAATTTCTTGTTTTAACCAGCAGCGGCAAATGAGGAGTATGCCACCTGAAAATCTCATAGCAAAGACATGGGATCTCTTGATATTCACACCCTATCCCATGGGAATCACATGACTATCAAGAGAATAGCCTGTGGGCATCATAGGTTGATCTGGTTATATTGGGTGATGGTGTGGCATTCACTTTTGAGTTACTCTTCTACATTCCTTGGTAAAATTCACATAAACACAGAGAAAAGGAGAGTCCTTGTATACCAGAGCATTGATAAGACAGCCAACTACTGCCATTTAATCGAAAAGTCAGGTTTACATGAGAAGACTGACTTGACAACAGCTGTGTAGGCTACCAAACAATGACCCTTAGATAAATGGCCAAGACTTACGGCTTGATCCGGAATCCTGCTTGAAGGCCAGGGCAGCAGCTGTTGCACATTAACCGCGTTGAAATTTGAAGGCTGAGTCAGCTTGATCAAGCTACCTTGAAGCGGAGGAAGCACCAGTTGACATTATGCTATATTGTAGCAAAATGTTCAGTCATTGTGATCATAACTTTTAAAGGCTTCTGGTGTGACTCTTGCACTATTATTGGAGGCTATTTTAGACCACTACTTTTGAGAGGAATTGGTTAAAGGCCAATGTATCCATGCTGAAATATTGAAAATGTGCAGTTCATGAGAAAAGTTTTAAAAACACTTGGTTGAGGATAGGGGAAGAGGAATAAGATGGAAATCACCTTAAAATTATGTAGCAATAACTAGGGAATCTTGCACCGGTCATGATAACACCTTGCAGGATACACATGGAGGTGTTCGCAAACACCGTGGGTATTCTTTGTCACTCAGGAGACTGGTCTTCTTTCCAAGGGTGTAGGTTTTCACAATACTGAGTAAAACGAACCAGGGTTGATTATGTGTGAAACGTTTTCCACTGGTGTTAACCTTGAAAATGAGATCAGAATGGTGTCATGTTTAAATCATCTACTCTACTTTCCCTGATCCAGGCAGTAGACAGGATCTTGGGCCATGCACTTCTATCGGCCTTTTTTTTTTTTTTTTTTTTTTACCAAGATAGTCTTTTTACATGTGCTAAGTCCCCCAATAAAGGTTCTGCTATAAAAATTTAGGCAAGAAATTCTGGCCAAGGTCTCTACTCTAATTCCTGAAAATAGGAAAAATGCTTACCCACACTTCCAATTTCCATATTCAAATTCCTAAAAGAATTGTTCAGGCTTTGTGCTACATGTATAAGTGCCCACACTACCTTCTTTACCAGCAGAAAGGCTTGGTTCTGTAGGTTACAGTCACCTTTCAATCAATGGCAAAATGGAAAAATTGTGCCCTGGACCAGTTTTTGCTGAGTCGACTGTTAGGATGACAGAAGTTTGGTTTCATCAGCCCAAATTTTAATTATAAATGTTTTAAAGGGAGGACAGTGTTGACGCCAATGACCGAGTCCTCCATACTTTTACTCCTAGGAGATAACATCTTGGTTCTGTGGGCCAATGTCTCCCCCAAGAGTTTCTACTACCAGGGGCTGTCTGGGTGTTGTGGGTATATGTCTTTAGTCTGGACTTGTTTACCATTTGTTTGCTCTAGACCTTGTAGGCCTGTGGCTGCTAAGTACTTTCTATTACGAGTTCCAGGCTTGGTTCCAATCTCCACAGTCCCCGTTTTAATTTCTCTTCCATAATGAAGGCTTATTGCTGTGTGCCTAGGATTGAAAGTGTCATTTGTTCAAAGAGGACAGGCTTAGAACCTTGCCCCAGGCGGCTGCTTCAGTCTCTGTTAGAGAAAAACAGAAGAAATGCTGTAGGTCAAGTTCTCAGCTCTATTTCCTGAAAAAAGGGGAAAGGATTTGACCTACAAACCAAGGTCAGCACTTGTACCTGATTAGAAATCAAGGCAAGAGACAAGGTCCTAGGTCCTGAGATCAAGTTTTCTTACCCGAGGACGGGCTTGCCCTGTGGGGTAAGGTTTCCTCTCTGCTACTTTTCAGAGAACACAGGTTTATTGCCATGGGTACCAGTCTCCTTGGTAATAATACTTAGAAAAAGCCAGGCTTTGTGCCTTGGGCCCAAGTCACCACCACACATCTTTTCAAGGGAAGACTGTGTTGCCGGCACGAACATAGGCCTCCATTCTTCCTTTTGTTCAGAGAAGACAACTTTGTTTGTGAGCCATAACGTTCACATGATTTTCTGCTCACAGGGGCTCAATTGGGTTTAGTGTGAGATGTTTTTTTTAATCTAATCTGTTATCAATTAGAAGGTCTTGACCTTGGTAACTTAGGCCTGCACTCCAATTAGTTAGGAGTGTCCAGTTTTGGTGTCACAGGCCTAAGTCTTCATTCTAGTTTCCCTTGCATGATGACAGAATGGATGCAGTGGACCTAGGACATGACTCGACATTTGTTTGTGGAGCACAGGCTTGGAAGAGTGAGCGCAGGCCACCACTTCAAAATCTGTTAGGATAAAACAGATGAAATGCTATAGGAATAGGTCTCAGCTCTAATTCCTGGATAGGGTGAAAGGACTGGAACTGCAAGCCAAAGTAACAACTCTTGCTTATAAGAGAAACTCCAGGTGTGTAGCCAGGTTCAACTTCTACAAAAAAGATGTTCTTACCAGAGGAAAGATTGTCCTTGTGATTTAATGTCTCCAAACTACTAATTTTCAATGAGGACAGGATCGTGGCTTTAGTATGGAGCTGAATTGTATTATTCTTAGGAAGAGACTGGTTTTGAGTCATGGTTGCCAGTCTCCAGTCTACACCATTTGAAGGAAGGAAAGTGCTGTTACCATGAAAAAGGTCTCCTTGGATTTCTGTAAGAGTAGACAGCTTTGGTCTCTGGGCCATTCACTTCACAACAGTTTTTGTTACAATGTCTAGGACGTTTGTATGTGAGTAGGTCTTTTGAGTTATCTGTTCAAAATTTGACAGTGTTAACCTTGAGACCATTGGCCCCCAAGAGTCATGACAGTATCTCCTGACTACCCCATGGGAACCAGGTTCTCATGGGAGACCTGACGTTATGAAACAAAGAAATATCATGTCACACAAGGGGATAATGGAGACCTTCCTTTGGAATGACAAGAGCATTATACTTGATAAAATTCACATAGACACTGAGAAAACATTAGTTTGTGTGTAACAGAAGGTGTCTGAGACAGCCTCCTAACTGACTTCCAATCTTATGTCGTATCCACATCACATACGTAATTGACATCAATGGTTTATGTATCCGGACAATGATCCTTAATTCACCTCAGGTTTTGTGTATTGTTGGGAACATGCTTTATGGCAAAGTGGGGAGGGTTTGCATATGGAGCACGATGAAACCTGGGGGCTGAGTATGCTATGAGGAAGCGACTGGATAAAGGTGGAAACAACAGCCGCCATTTTGCTGGACTGTAGGTAAAATGCTGAGTCATTGTGTGGATACCTCTTCGTGGCGCAAAGAACGGCTACCTCAGAATTTCTCTCTAGTAAACCTCTAATACAAATTCTCAGAGGGTTTTGCTAAAGACCATGAGAAGAAAGCTAAGAATTTGACATTGAGCCGGTTCTTTCAATGTGTTCTGGAAACTCTTGTTTAGGCCAGCTGAGGAAAATGACATAGAAGTCACCTGAAAATCTTATAGCAAGCCTGCGGGAATCTCGTGATATTCATATTGCTGCACTGTGGAAATATTGTGACCAAAAAGAGACTGGACTGAGGGCATCACAGGGAGATCACATGATATTAGGTGATGGCATGCCACTCACTTTTGAGTTATCCTTCTGCATTCCTTGGTAAAATTCACATAAACACAGAGATAAAGAGAGTCCATGTGTACGAGAGCATGGCCGAGAAGGCCACCTCACTGCCCTTCACAGACAGATCAATTCTGCATGAGAAGACTACCTCAGGACAGCAGTGTAGTCTACCAGACAGTGATTCTTAGATAACTGGCTTGAGCTTTCAGTTGTGATCAAGCAAACTGTTTGTTGGCAATGGGAGCTGCTCAAAACATTAACCACGTTTAAATACGGAGTTTGAGTTTTTTGAGGAAGCTACTTTAAAGTGGTAGAAACAGCAGTGACCACCTGGCAGTATTGTAGGTAAAATGCTGAGTCATTGTGAACATACCTCTTCATGACAGAAAGAATAGCTTCCTCACAATTCCTCTCTAGCAAACCATAGACTAAAAATTCTGAGAGGGATTGGTTTTATGACCATGGAAAGAAAGCTGAGATTTTGACATTGAGGTAGTTCCTTCAACATGTTTTGGAATTTTTTGTTTTAGCCAGCAACGGTAAATGAGGTGTGTGCTACCTGAAAATCTCATAGCAAGGACATGGGATCTCTCAATATTCACGCCCTATCCCGCGAGAATCACATGGCCATCAAGAGAATGGCCTGAGGGCATCATAGGTAGATGTGGTCACATTGGGTGATGGTGTGGCACACACTTTTGAATTACCCTTCTACATTCCTTGGTAAAATTCACATAAACACAGAGAAAAGGAGAGTTTTGTGTACCAAAGCATGGCCATGACAGCCACCTAATGTCATTTAGTCGAAAGGTCATGTCTACATGAGAAAACTGGCTTGAGAACAGCGGTGTAGGCTAGATACAATAATTTTTCAATAACTAGCCTGAGGTTACGGCCTGGTCTGGAAACCTGCTTGAAGGCAAGGGCAGCCACTGTCGCACATTAACCTTGTTAAAATTTGGAGGGTGAGGTGGCTTGAGCAAGCTAATTTGGAGCAGAGGAAGCAGGAGTCAACATTTTGCTCTATTGTAGCATAAATGCTGAGTCATTATAAGCATTACTTTTAAAGGCTTCAGGTGTCATCTCGTACTATTCTTGGATGCAGACTTTAGGCCACTACTGTTGAGAAGAATTGGTGAAAGGCCAATGCATCCATGCTGAAATATTGAAAATGTGCAGTTTATAAGAAAACTTTTGAAAACACTTGTTTGAGGTTAGGGGAAGAGGAATAAGGTGGAAATCATCTTGAAATTATGTAGCAATAATAAAGGAATCATGCACGGTCACATTAACACCTCACGGGATACACTAGGGGTCATGGCAAACCTCATTGTTATGCTTTGTCACTCAGGTGACTGGTCTTATTTCTGAGGGCATAGGTTCTCACTATACATACAATGAACCTGGCTTGATTGTATGTGAAACGTTTTCCACTTGAGTTTATCTTGAAAATGATACCAGAATAGTGTCATATTTGAAAACATTCACTCTACTTCCCCTGATCCAGGTGGCAGTAGACAGGGTCCTGGGTCCTGGGCCATGCACTTCTATCGGCTTGCTTGCTTGCTTTCTTTCCTAGTTTCTTTCTTTCTTTCTTTCTTTCTTTCTTTCTTTCTTTCTTTCTTTCTTTCTTTCTTTCTTTCTTTCTTTCTTTCTTTCTTTCTTTCTCTCTCTCTCTCTCTCTCTCTCTCTCTCTTTCTTTTTTTTCTTTTTTTTTTTCTAAGATGGTCTTGTTAATTGGGCCAAATTCTCCAGGTTTCATTATGAAAATTTAGGCAAGATACTCTTGCTCAATGTCTCCACTCTAAAATAGGTACAGTACTTATTCACGCTTCTAATTCAAATTCCTGAAAGAAGAGTCCAAACCTTGTGCCACAAGTATAAATGCCCACATTACCTTCTCTTACCAGCAGAAAGGCTGGGTTCTGTAGGTCACGGTCACCTTTCAATCAATGGCAAAAGGGAAAATTGGCACCCTGGGACCAGTTTTTGCTGAGTGGACTGTTAAGATGACAGAAGTTTGGTTTTATCAGCCCAAATTTTGATTATAAATGTTTTAAAGGGAGGACAGTGTTGGTGCCATTAACCAAGTCCTCCTAGGAGATAACATCTTGGTTCTGTGGGCAATGTCTCCCCCAAGAGTTTCTACTACCAGGGGCTGGCTGGGTGTTGTGGGCATAGGTCTTCAGTCTGAACTTTGTTACCATTTGGTTGATCTGGACCTTGTGATCGTGTGCCTGCCAAGTACTTTCTATTAGGAGTTCCAAGCTTGCTGCTGATCTCCACAGTCTCTGTTCTAGTTTCTCTTCCATAAAAAAGGCTTGTTGCTGTGTGCCTAGGACCGAAGGTGGCATTCATTCAGAGAGGACAGGCTTAGAAACTTGAACCCAGGCCATCACTTCAGTCTTTGTTAGGGAAAGATGAAAAAAAAAAATACTGTGGGTCAACAACTCAGCTATTCTTCCTGACAATAAGGAAAGGGATTAGAATTGCAAACCAAGGTCAGCGCTCTTGTTCCTGATTAGAAATTTAGGCAGGAGACAAGTTCCTAGGTCTGGACATCAGGTTCTCTTACCGAAGTACAGGATTGTCCTGTGGGATAAGGTCTCCTCTCTACTAGTTTTCAGAGAACACAGATTTATTGCCATGGGCACCAGTCTTCTTGGTATTGATACTTAGGAAAAGCCAGGCTTTCTGCCTTAGGCCCATGTCACAACAACACATCCTTTCAAGGAAAGACTGTGTTGCCGGCATGAATATAGGCCTCCATTCTTCCTTTTGTTCAGAGAAAACAAATTTGTTTGTGAGCCAAAAAGTTCTGCACACAGGGCCTCACTGGGTGTAGTGTGAGAGGTTGTTTTGTCTAATCTGTTATCAAATAGACAGTATTGACCTTGGGAATCTAGGCCTGCACTCCAATTCCTGTTAGTAGAGTCCAAGATTGGTGTCAGAGGCTTAAGTCTTCATTCTAGTTTCCCTTGCATAAAGACAAGATAGTTGCAGTAGGCCTGGGACACTACTCAACATTTGTTCAGAGAGCACAGGCTTTTAACCATGGGCCCAGGCCACACTTCAAACTCTGTTAGGAAAAAAAACAGAAGAAATGCTGTGGAAATAGGTCTCAGCTCTAATTCCTGGATACGGTGAAGGGATTGGAACTGCAAGCCAAAGTCACCAATCTTGCTCATAGGAGCAATTTGAGGAACAGAGCCAAGGTTCTAGTTCTACCAGAAAGATATTCCTACCGGACGAAAGATTGGTCTTGCAATTTAACATTTCAAAACTAGTAATTTTCAACAAGAACTGGCTTGGTGGCTCTAGTCCAGGGTTCCAGTGAATTATTGTTAGGAAGAAACTGGCTATGAGTCATGGGTGCAAATATCCAGTCTACATCATTTGAATGGAGAATAGTGCTGTTACCATGAACAAGTTCTCCTTTGTTTTCTAAAACAGTAGACAGCATTGGTCTGTGGGCAATGCACTTCACAAGAGTTTCTGTCACAAGGTCTAGGATGTTTGTAGTGTGAGTAGAACTTTTGTGTAGTCTGTTCAAAATTACAAAGTGTTTAACTTGGGACCATGGTCCCCCGAGAGTCATGACACTATCTTCTGTCCATCCTATGGGAATCCGGTGACCATCGGAGACGTGACTATATGAAACAAAGAAAAATCATGTTACACATGGGGATAACACAGTGCTCTCTTTGGAATGACGAGAGAATATCACTTGATAAAGTTCACATAAACACTATGAAAACATTAGTCTATGTGTAAGAGAAGGTGGCCGAGACAGCCTCCTAACTGACCTCCAATCACATGTCATATACACATCACAAAACACACTTGAGGTCAATGGTATATACATCCAGACAATGATCCTTAATTTGACTCAGGTTTTGTGTGTTGTCAGGAAACCTATTTTATGGCAAAGGGGGCAGGGTGCACATATGGAGCACGATGAAACCTGGAGCCAAGTGTGTTGGGAGGAAGCAACTTGATATTGGTAGAAACAACAGCCTCCATTTTGTTAGAAGTAGGTACAATGCTGAGTCATTGTGTGGATGCCACTTCGTGGCACAAAGAAGAGCTGCCTCAGAATTTCTCTCTAGCAAGTCTCAGAGTACAAATTCTGAGAGGGATTGGCTTAACAACCATGAGAATAAAGCTGAAAATTGACATTGAGCCAGTTCCTTCTATGTGTTCTGGAAACAATTATTTAGACCAGCTAAGGAAAATGAGGTGGAAGTCATCTGAAAATCTTATAGCAAGTATGCGGGAATCTCGTGATATTCACATAGATTTCCCACAGGTTCTCTTGACCCTCAAGAGACTGGCCTGAGACCATCACAGGAAAGTCCAAGCTTGATGTCACAGGCCTAACTCTTCATTCTAGTTTTTATTGTATAAAGACAAGATAGTTGCAGTTGCCCTAGAACACCACTTGACATCTGTTCATGGAGCACAGGCTTGGAATCCTGGGACCAAGCCACCACATCAAACTCTGATAGGAAAAAAAAAAAAAAAACAGAAGAAATGCTACGGGAATAGATCTCAGCTCTAATTCCTTGATAAGGTGAAGGCACCATGCTCACTCATAAGAGAAATTTAAGACATGTAGCCGAGGTTCTATTCCTACAAGAAAGTTATTCTTTCCAGAGACAAAATTAGCCTTGCAATTTAAGGTCTCCCAACTACTAATTTTCAACAAGGACAGTCTTGGTGGCTTTATCCAGGGCTTCATTGTATTACTGTTAGGAGGAGACTGGCTTTGAGATATGGGTGTAAGTCTCCAGTCTACTTCATTTGAAAGGAGGACAGTGCTGTGACCATGAATAAAGTTCTCTTTTGTTTTCTGTAAGAGTAGACAGCTCTGATCAGTGGGCCACGCATTTCACAATAGTTTCTGTCACAAGGTCAAGGATATTTTTAGTGTGAGTAGGACTTTTGCGTAGTCTGTTCAAAGTTAGACAGTGTTAACTTCAGGAACATCGGCCCCTGAGAGTCACGACAGTATCTCCTGACCACCCAGTAGGAATCCTGTTCCCATCGGAGACCTGGCTGTATGACACAAAGAAAGATCATGCCACACACAAAAATAACGTAGTGCTTTCTTTGAAATGATGAGAGCATACCTCTTGATAAAGTTCACATAAACACTGAGAAAACATTAGTCTGTGTTAACAGAAGGTGGCCGAGACAGTGTCCTAACTGATGTCCAATAGTATATTGTATCCACCCCACAACACATACTTAAGGTCAATGGTATATACATCCAGACAATGATCCTTAATTCACCTCAGGTTTTGTGTGTTGTCAGGAAACCTACTTTATAGCAAAGGAGGCGGGGCTCGCATACAAAGACGATGAATCTTGGTGGCTGAGTGTGCTGTGAGGAAGCGACTGGATAACGGTGGAGACAACAGCTGCCATTTTGCTGAACTGTAGGTAAAATGCTGAGTCATTGTGTGGTCACTTCTTCGTGGTGCAAAGCACGGCTGTCTCAGAGTTTCTCTCTAGGAAACCTCAGACTACAAATTCTGAGAGGGATGGGCTTAACGACAATAGGAAGAAAGCTGAGAATTTGACATTGAGCCAGTTCCTTCAATGTGTTCTTGAAACCCTTGTTTAGACCAGCTGAGGCAAATGAGGTAAAAGTCACCTGAAAACCTTATATCACGTATATGGGAATCTCGCAATATTCATGTAGCTGCCTTGTGGAAATCATGTGCCCATCAGGAGACTGCCAAAAGGCATCACAGGGAAAACACATGATATTGGGCGATAGTGTGCTGCTCACTCTTGAATTACCCTTCTACATTCTTAGGTAAAATTAACATAAACAGAGAAAAAGAGAGTCCGTGTATACGTGAGCGTGGCTGAGAAGGTCACCTTATTGACCTTCAATGGAAAGATCAATTCTGCATGAGAAGACTGCCTGAGGACAGCAATGTAGGCTACCAGACAGCAATTCTTAGATCACTGGCCTGAGGTTTCAGTTGTGGTCAGGCAATGTCATGTAGGCAATGCGAGCTGCTCAAAACATTAACTGCGTTTAAATATGTAGGCTGAGTTTACTTGAGGAGGCTACTTTAGAGTGGTACAAACAGCAGTGACCACCTGTCTGTATTATAGGAAAAATGCTGACTCATTGTGAACATACCTCTTCATGACAGAATGAACGGCCGCCTCAGAGTTCTTCTCTAGCAAACCTTAGACAACAAATTCTGAGAGGGAATGGTTTACAACCATGGAAAAATGGCTGACATATTGATATTGAGGCAGTTCCTTCAATGTGTTTTTGAATTTCTTGTTTGAGCCAGCAGTGACAAATGAGGTGTACGCCAGCTTCAAAACTCATAGCAAGGACAAGGGATCTCAATATTCATGTCCTGTGCCACGGGAATCACATGATCATCAAGACTGGCCTGAGGACATCACAGAGAGATCACATGATATTGGGTGATGGTGTGGTGCTCACTTTTGAGTTATCTTTCTGCATTCCTTGGTAAAATTCACATAAACACAGAGACAAAGAGAGTTGATGTGTACGAGAGCGTGGCCGAGAAGGCCACCTCACTGCCCTTCAATGGAAAGATCAATTCTGCACGAGAAGACTACCTGAGGACAGCAATGTAGGCTACCAGACAGCGATTCTTAGATAACTAGCCTGAGGTTTCAGTTGTGGTCAGGCAACATCGTGTAGGCAATGGGAGCTGCTCAAAACATTAACCACATTTAAATACGTAGGCTCAGTTTCCTTGAGGAAGCTACTTTAAAGTGGTAGAAATAGCAGTGACCACCTGGCAGTATTGTAGGTAAAATGCTGAGTCATTGTGAACATACCTCTTTATGATGGAAAGAACGTCTGCCTCAGAAATCCTCTCCAGCAAACCTCGGACTACAAATTCTGAGAAGGATTGGTTTTACGACCATGGAAAGAAAGCTGAGATATTGACATTGAGGCACTTCCTTCAACGTGTTTTGGAATTTCTTCTTTGAGCCTGCAGCAGCAAATGAGGTGTATACCACCTGAAAATCTTGTAGCAAGTACATGGAATCTCTTGATATTCACATCCTGTCACACAATCATCAAGAGAATGGCCTGAGTGCATCGTAAGTTGATTTGGTCATTTTGAGTGATGGTGTGGCACTCACTTTTGAGTTACCCTTCTATATTCTTAGTAAAATACGCATAAACATAGAGAAAAGGAGAGTCCTATGTACGAGGCCAAGACAGCCCCCTACTGCCATTTAATTGAAAGATCAGGTCTACATGAGAAGATGAGAGAACAGTGGTGTAGGCTACAAAACAATGATTCTTTGATAACTGGCTTGAGGTTTTAGTTGTAGTCAGAAAACCTGCTTATAGGCAAAGGGAGCTGCTCAAAACATTAACTGCTTTTTAATATGGAGGCTGAGTTTCCTTGAGGAAGGTACTTTAGAGTGGTAGAAATAGCACTTACCACCTGGCCGTATTGTAGGAAAAATGCTGACTCATTGTGAACATACTTCTTCATGACAGAATGGAGGGCTACCTGAGAATTTCTCACCGGCAAACTTAAGACGACAAATTCTGAGAGGGAATGGTTTTACGACTATGGAAAGAAAGCTGAGATATTGACATTGAGCAGTTCTTTCAACCTGTTTTGTGTTTTAGCCAGCAGCGGCAAATGAAGTTTATGCCACCCGAAAATCTCATAGCAAGAACGTGGGATCTCTAGATATTCACGTACTGTCCTGTGGGAATCACATGACTATCAAGAGAGTATTCTGGGAGCACCATAGATTGAATTGGTCACATTGGGTGATGGTGTGGCACTCATTTTGAGTAACCCTTCTACATTCCTTTGTAAAATTTACATAAACCCAGAGAAAAAGAGAGTCTTTGTGTACCAGTGCATGGCCAAGACAGCCCTCTACTGCCATTTAATTGAAAGGTCAGGTCTACATGAGAAGACTAGCTTGAGAAAAGTGGTGTAGCTACCAAACAATGATCCTTTGATAACTGGCCTGAGCTTATGGCTTAGTCCAGAAACCTGCTTAAGTAGAGGGCAGCACTGTCACACATTAACTGTGTTAAAATTTGGAGGCTGAGTCAGCTTGAGCTAGTTACTTTGGAGGGGAGGAAGCAGCAATCACCATTTTCCTCTATTGTAACAAAAATACTGAGTCATTGTAATCATAAATTTTAAAGGCTTCAGGTGCGACTCTCACACTATTTTTGGAGGTGGACTGTAGGCAAGTACTGTTGAGAGAAATTGGTTATAGGCCAATGAATCTATGCTGAAATATTAAAAATGTGCAGTTTATGAGAAAAGTTTTGAGAATACTTGTTTGATATAGGGGAATAGGAAAAAATAGAAATCATCTTAAAATCACGTAGCTATAACTAGAAAATCATGCGCCAGTCACATTACACTTTGTGGGATACACATGAGGGTCATGGCAAAATCCGTGGGTATTTTTTGTCAATCAGATGATTGGTCTTGTTTCTGAGGGTATAGATTTTCACTATACTTCTTAGAACGAACCATGCTTGATTGTGTGTGAATCGTTTTCCACTAGAGTTTACCTTGAAAATGAGACCGATTGGTGTCGTATTTGAAAACATTCGCTCTACCTCCCCTGATCCAGGCAGTAGACAGGGCTCTGGACCATGCACTTATATCAGCTTTTTTTTTTAACAAAAAAAAATTTGCCAAGTCCTATACCAAAGGTCCCATTATAAAAATTTTCAGTGAAATACTCAGGCCTAGGGTTTCCACTCTAATTCCTAGAAATAGCAACAGTGCTTGGCTATGCTTCCAATCTTGCCATTCAAATTCCTGAAATGAGTCCAGGCTTTGTGCCACGTGTATAATTTCCCACACTACCTACTCTTACCAGCGGAAACCCTTAGTGCTGTAGGTTATGGTCATCTTTCAATCAATGGCAAAAGGGAAAATTGTTGCCCTGGGACTAGTTTGTGCTGAGTTGACTATTAGGATGACAGAAGTTTGGTTTCAACAGCCCAAATTTCTATCATAAATATTTTAAAGGGAGGACAGTCTTGGTGCCATGAATATAGTCCTCCATACTTCCTACTCCTGACATCTTGGTTCTGTGGGCCAATGTATCCCCAAGATTTCTATCATATGGGCCAGACTGCATTTTGTCAGCCTAGGTCTTCAGCCTGGACTTTGTTACTGTTTGCTTAGTCTAGAACTTGTGGCCTATGGTTGCCAACTACTTTCTATTAGGAATTTAGGCTTGGTACTTATCTCCACAGTCTTCATTCTAGTTTCTCTTCCATAAAGAAGGCTTGTTGTTGTGTGCTTGGACCAAAAGCGGCATTCATTCAGAGAGGACAGGCTTAGAACCGTGCCCCAGGCAACCACATCACTCTGGTAGGGAAAGACAGAAGAAATGCTGTGAGTCAAGTTCTCAGCTCTATTTTCTGAAAATAAGAAAAGAATTTGGAACTGCAAACCAAGGTCAGCACTCTGGTTCCTGATTAGAAATTTAGGCAGGAGACAAAATCCTAAGTCTTGAGAACAGCTTCTTTTACCTGATGACATGCTTGCCCTATGCAGTAAGGTTTCCTCTCTACTAGTTTCAGAGAACACAATGGGTACCAGTTTCCTTGGTACTAATACTTAGGAAAAGCCAGATTTTTTTTGCCTTTGGCCCATGTCCACACAACACATTTATTCAAGGGAAGACTGTGTTGCCATAACGGCATAGGCCTCCATTCTTCCTTTTGTTCAGAGAAGACAACTTTGTGAACTGTAAAGTTCACTTGAGTTTCTGCTCACAGGGGTTCACTTGAGAGTAGTGTGAGATGTTTTGTCTAATCTGTTATCAATTGGAAGATATTGACCTTGGGAACCTAGGCCTGTATTACAATTCCTGTTAGGACAGTCCAGGCTTGCTGTCACAGGCATAAGTCCTTATTCTCGTGTCCCTTGCAGAAAGACAGAATAGTTGCATGGGGCCAGGAACCACTTGACATTTGTTCATGGAGTCCAGGCTTGGAACCTTGGGCCCAGGCCACCACTTCAAATTCTGTTAGGAAAAAACAGAAGAAATGCTGTGGAAATAGGTCTCAGCTCTAATTCCTGGATAAGGTGAAGGGATTGGAACTGCAAGCCAAAGTCACCACTCTCACTCATAATAGAAATATCAGGCATGTAGCACAGGTTCTAGTTCTACAAGAAAGATATTTTTACCAGAGGAAAGAATGGCCTTGCGATTTAACGTCTCCAAGGTACTAATATTCAACGAGGACAGGCTTGGTGGCTTTAGTCCAGAGCTCCATTGTATTATTGTTGGGAATAGTCTGGCTTTGAGTCATGGGCATGAGTCTCCAGTCTACATTATTTGAATGGAAGACAATGCTGTTACCATGAACAAAGGTCTCCTTGTTTTTTGTAAGAATAGACAGCATTGGTCTGTGGGCCATGCACTTCACAACAGTTTCCATCACAAGGTCAAAGATGGTTGTAGTGTGAGAAGGTCTTTTCCATAATCTATTCAAAATTAGGAAGTGTTAAACTCCGGACCATCAGCCCCCAAGAGTCACGACAGTACCTTCTGATCACCCCGTGGGAATCCGGTGCCCAACAGAGACGTGACTCTATGAAACAAAGGTAGATCATGTCACACATGAGGATATCGTACTGCTTCCTTTGGAATGATGAGAGTATATCACTTGATAAAATTCACATAAACACTGAGAAAACAGTCTGCGTGAAACAGAATGTGGCCGAGACAGCCAACTAACTGACCTCCAATTGTATTTCTTATCCACATCACAAAACGTACTTGAGGGCAACATATATGTGTCCAGAATATGATCCTAAATTTGTCTCAGGTTTTGTGTGTTGTCAGTACCTGCTTTATGGCAAAGAAGCCCAGAGTCGCATATGGAGCACGATGAAACCTGGTGTCTGGGTGTGCTGGGAGGAAGTGACTTGATAACGGTGGAAACAACATCCGCCATTTTGCTGGACTGTAGGTAAAATGTTGTGTCATTGTGTGCATAACTCTTCGTGGTGCAAAGAATGACTGCTTCAGAATTTCTCTCTAGCAACCTGAAATTACAAATTCTGAGAGGGATATGCTTAACTTCCATGGGAAGAAAGCTGAGAATTTGACGTTGAGCCAGTTCCTTCAAAGTACTCTGGAATCCTTTGTTTAAGCCACCTTAGGAAAATGAAGTGGAAGTCACCAGAAAATCTTATAGCAAGATACAGGATCTCACGATATTCACGTGGCTCCTGCGCATGAATCACGTGACCATCAAGAGACTGGACTGAGGGCATCACAGGGAGATCACATGATATTGAGTGATGCTATGGTGCTCAATCTTGAATTACCCTTCTACATTCCTAGGTAAAATTAACATAAACACAGAGAAAAAGAGAGTCTGTGTGTGCAAGAATGTGGCCGAGAAGGCCACTTCACTACCCTTCAGTGGAAAGATCAATTCTGCATGAGAAGACTGCCTGAGGACAGCAGTGTAGGCTACCAGACAGCAATTCTTAGATCACTGGCCTGAGGTTTCAGTTGTGGTCAGGCAACATTTTGTTGGTGATGAGAGCTGCTTAAAACATTAACTGTGATGGAGGCTGAGTTTACTTGAGGAAGGTACTTTAGAGCGGTAGAAACAGAAGTTACCACCTGGCAGTATTGTAGGAAAATTGCTGAGACGTTGTGAACCTACCTCTTCATGACAAAAAGAACAGCTGCCTGAGAATTCCTTTAGACCACAAGTTCTGAGAGGGACTGGTTTTACGACCATGAAAGGAAAGCTGAGATATTGATTTTGAGGCAGTTCCTTC
This sequence comes from Eidolon dupreanum, assembly GCA_028627145.1. Taxonomy (NCBI): domain Eukaryota; kingdom Metazoa; phylum Chordata; class Mammalia; order Chiroptera; family Pteropodidae; genus Eidolon; species Eidolon dupreanum. Next base: position 21,414,316 of record CM053501.1, on the reverse strand, counting down.
AACATGTTATGGAACTTCTTATTTTAGCCAGCAGTAACAAATGAGGTGTATGCCACTTGAATATCTCATAGCAACGACATGGGATCTCTTGATATTCACATCTTGTCTTGCAGGAATAACATGACCATCAAGAGAATGGCCTGAGGACATCATAGGTTGATCTCGTCACTTTGGATGATGGTATGGCGCTCACTTTCAAATTACCCTTCTAATTCCTTGGTAAAATTCACATAAGCACAGAGAAAAATAGAGTCCTTGAGTACCAGAGCATGGCCAAGACAGGCAACTATTGCCATTTAATTGAAGAGTCATGTCTACATGAGAAGACTAGCTTGAGAACAGCTGTGTAGGATACCAAACAATGAGCCCTCGATCACTGGCCTGAGGTTCCAGCTTGGTCCAGAAACCTGCTTGAAGGCAAAAACAGAGGTTGTTGCACATTAACCTCCTTGAAATTTGGAGGCTAAGTTGACTTGAGCAGGCTACTTTGGAGGGGAGAAAACAGCAGTCACCATTTTGCTCCTTTGTAGCAAAAAGCCTGAGTCACTGTGAGCATAATTTTTAAAGGCTTCAGGTGCAACTCTCACACTATTCTTGCGGGGGGAGGGGAGGGGACTTTAGGCCACTACTGTTGAGAGGAATTGGTTAAAGGTCAATGCATCCATGCTGAAATATTGAAAATGTGCAGTTTATGAGAAAAGTTTTGAAAACACTTGGATCAGGATAGGGGAAAAGGAATAAGGTGGATATCACCTTAAAATCATGTAGCAATAACTAGGGAATCACTCACCAGTCACGTTAACACCTCGCAGGATACACATGGGGGTCATGGCAAACCCTGTGGATATCCTTTGTCACTCAAGTGACTGGTATTGTTTCCAAGGGCATAGGTTTTCACTATACTTCTAGATTGAAGCAGGCTTTATTGTATGTGAAACGTTTACCACTCGAGTTTGCCTTGAACATGATACGGGAATGGTGTCATGTTTGAAAACATCCACTCTACTTCCCCTAATCCAGGCAGTAGACAGGGTCCTGGGACATGCACTTCTATCGGCTTTTCTTTTTTTTTTCCAAGATGGTCTTGTTATGTGTGCCAAGTCCTCCATCAAAGGTTCTGTTATGAAAATTTAGGCGAGATACTCTGGCCCAAGGTCTCCACTTTAATTCCTGAGCAATGCTAGGCCATGCTTCAATCTTCCCATTCATATCCTGAAATAATAGTCTAGGCTTTGTGCCACTTGTATTATAAGTGCCCACACTACCTTCCCTTACTAGTGGAAAAGCTTGGTGCTGTTGGTTATGGTCACCTTTCAATCAATGACAAAAGGGAAAATTGGTGCCCTGGTACCGGTTTTTGCTGAGTGGACTGTTAGGATGACAGAAGTTTGGTTTCATTGGTTTAAATTTCTATCATAAATATTTTTAGAGAAGGACAGTCTTGGTGCTGTAAAGAGAGTCCTCTGTAATTTCTACTCCTAAGAGATGACATCCTGGTTCTGTGCGCCATTGTCTCCCCAAGTGTTTCTGGTACCAGGTGCCAGGCTGGGTGTTGTGGACCTAAGTCTTCAGTCTACACTTTGTTACCATTTGGTTGCTCTAGTCCTTGTGGGTCTGTGGCTGCCAACTACTTTCTATTAGGCGTTGCAGGCTTGTTACCATCTCTACAGTCTCTATTCTAGTTTCTCTTCTATAAAGTAGGCTTGTTGCTATTTGCATAGTCCCAAAAGGCTTAGAACCTTGACCACAGGCCACTGCTTTAGTCTCTGTTAAGGAGAAACAGAAGAAATGCTGTGGGTCAAGTTCTCATCTCTACTTTCTGAAAATAAAGAAAGGGATTGGAACTGCAAACCAAGGTCAGCACTCTGATTTCTAATTAGAAATCTTGGCAGGAAACAAGGTCCTAGGTCTTGAGATCAAGTTTTCTTACTGAGGAGAGGCTTGCCATGTGGTGTAAAGTCTCCTCTCTACTAATTTTCAGAGGACACAGGTTTATTGCCATGGGCACCAGTCTCCTTGGTACTAACTTAAGTAAATCCAGGCTCTGTGCCTTGGGCCCATGTCACCACAACACATCTTATCAAGAGAAGATTGTGTTGTGGGCATGAACATAGGCCTCCATTCTTCCTTTTGTTCAGAGAAGACAACTTTGTGAGCCATAAATTTCACATGAGTTTCTGCTCACAGGGGCTCACTTGGGTGTTGTGTGAGAAATTATTTTTTCTAATCTGTTATCAATTAGACGGTCTTGACCTTGGGAACATAAGCACTTCAATTCTTTTAGGAGATTTCAGGCTTGGTGTCACTGGAATAAGTCTTCATTCTAGTTTCCCTTGCAAAAAGACAGGATAGTCACACTGGGCCTAGGATACCACTTGACATCTGTTCATGGAGTCCAGGCTTGGAACTAGGGACCCAGGCTACCACTTAAAACTCTGTTAGGAAATAACAGAAGAAATACTGTAGGAATAAGTCTGCTTTAATTCCTGGATAAGGTGAAGAGATTGGAACTGCAAGCCAAAGTCACCTCTCTTGCTCATAAGAGAAAATCCAGGCATGTAACCAAGTTTCTAGTTCTACAAGAAAGATATTCTTACCAGAGAAAAGATTGGCCTTGCGATTTAACTTCTCCAAACTAATGATTTTCAATGAAGACGGGCTTGGTGGCTTTAGTCCAAGGCTCCACTGTATTATTGTTAGGAAGAGACTGGCTTTGAGACGTCAGCATGAGACTCCACTCTACATCATTTGAATGGAGGACAGTGCTGTTACCATAAACAAATGTCTCCTTTGTAGATAGCTTTGGTCTGTGGGCCATGCACTTCACAACAGTCTCCGACACAAGGTCTAAGATGTTTGTAGTGTGAGTAGGTCTTTTGCAGAGTCTGTTCAAAATTAGACAATGTTAACCTCGGCACCATCAGCCCCCAAGAGTCACGACAGTATCTCCTGATCACCTGGTGGAAATCCAGTGCCCATAAAAGACCTGCCTACATGAAACAAAGGGAGATCATGTCACACATGGGGATGATGTAGTGCTTCCTTTGGAATGATGAGACCATATCACTTGATAAAATTCACATAAACACTGAAAAAAAAGTCTGTGTGTAACAGAAGGTGGATGAGACAGCCTCCTAACTGATCTCCAATTGTATGTCATATCCACATCACAAAATGTACTTGAGGTCAACAGTATACGCGTCCAGATGATGACCCTTATTTAGCCTCAGGTTTTGTCTGTTGTCAGGAAACCTGATTTGTGGAGGTAGAGAGAGCAGTCACATATTGGCCGTGTTGAAACCTGGAGGCTGAATGTGCTGTGAAGAAGGGACTGGATAGCGATGGAAACAACAGCTGCCATTTTGCTGTATTGTAGATAAAATGCTGAGTCATTGTGAGGACACCTCTTCATGGTGGACAGAACGGCTGCCTCCAAATTTCTCTATAGAAGATCTCAGACTACAGATTCTGATACGGACTGGCTTAATGACCATAAAAAGGAAGCTGAGATACTGACATTGAGACAGTTCCTTCAACATGTTCTGGAAACCCTTGCATTAGGCCAGAAGAAGAAAATGAAATGGAAGTCACTTGAAAGTCTCATTGCAAGAACGCAGGAATCTCGTGATATGCATGAAGATGCCCTGTGGGAATCACTTGACCATCAAGAGAGTGGCCTGAGGGCCTAATAGGCAGTTCATGTGACATTGGGTAACAGTGTGGCACTCACTTTTGAGTTACCCTTCTACATTACTTGGTAAAATCCACATAAAAAGTAAGAAAAGTGGAGTCTTTTAGTAAAATAGAGTGGACAAGACAGCCAACTTACTGCCCTTCAATCAAAAGCTCAGGTCTGATGACTAGACTTGCTTAAAGATAGCGGTGTAGGCTATCAGAAAATCATCCTTCGATAAGTGGCCTGAGTTTTTGGCTGTGGTCAGTCAACCTGCTGGAAGGCAATGAAAGAGGAAGCAGCACAATAAAAGCGTTGAAATTAAGAGGCTGAGTCTGCTTGAGAAAGGTACTTGGGAACGGTGGAAACAGCAGCTTCCATATTGCAGTATTGTAGCAAAAATGCTGAGTCATTGTGAACTTAACTCTTAATGACTTCAGGTGCAACTTTTGCACTATTCCTGGATGTGGACCTCAGGCCACTACTGTCGAGAGGGAATTGCTCAATGGCCAATGCATCAATGCTGAAATATTGAAAATGTGCAGTTTATGAGACATGTGTTTAAAACACTTGGCTAAGGATAGGAAAAGAGGAATAAGGTGGAAATCACCTGAAAATCATGTAGCAGGCAATAGGGAATCATATAGCGGTCACCTAAATACCTCACGGGATTCACATGAGGGTCTTGAAAGACCTCGCAGGAATTGTTTGTCTACCAGGTGACTAGCTTTCTTACTCTGGGCCTAAGTTTTCACTCTACTTCTTAGAATGAACCAGGCTTGAGTGTGTGTGAAACATTTTTCATTCTAGTTTACATGAAAATGAAACCAGTATGGTATTTTCTTTTCAGGCATCTACTCTACTTCCCACGATTCAGGTAGAGGAGTGGGACATGGGCCAAGAACTTCTATTGGCTTTGTATTTCTACCCAGACGGTCTTGTACCATGTGCCAAGTCCTCCACCTAAGGTTCCATTATTAATATTGAGACAAATTCTGTGGGTAAATATCTCCACTCTACTTATTGGAATTAGGAACAATGCCTGGCCATGCTTCCAAGTTCTCCAACCGAGTTCCTGGAAAAAGAGTCCAGGCTTTGTGACAAGTCTCTAAGTGCCCACACTAACTTCTCTTACCAGGGGAAAGAAAGGCTTGGTGCAGTAGGTTATGGTCATCTTTCAATAAATGGCAAAAGGGAAAATTGGTGACGTGGAACCAGGTTGTGTGAAATGGAGGGTTAGGATGACACAGGTTTTGTGTCAATGAAACAAATTTCTATCATAAATGCTTTAAGGAAGGACAGTCTTGGTGCTTGAAATGAGTCCTTCGTTATTCCTCCTTCCAGGAGATGACATCATTGTTCTGTGTGCTAAGGTCTCCTCACTAGTTTCTGGAAGCAGTGGCCAGGCTGGGTGCCTGTGGCTATTTCTTCTGCTGGATTTTGTTACTCATTGGATGGTAATGACCTCATGGGCTTGGGGTTGCCAACTACTTCCTTTTAAGAAGTCCAGACTTGCTGCTGATTTCCACAGTCTCCGTTCTAGTGTCTCTTTCATTAGGTAGGCTTGTTGCTGTGTGCCTAGGATTCCAGGCAACATTCGTTCAGAGAAGACAGGCTAAGAACTGTGGGCCCAGGCCACTCCTTCAGTCTCTGTTAGGGAAAGACAGATGAAATGGTGTGGTCCAATTTCTCAGCTCCACTTCCTGGAAATAGGAGAAGGGATTGGAACTGCAAACCAAGGTCAGCACTCTGGTTCTGGATTAGAAATCCAGGCAGGAGACAAGTTCCTAAGTCACGAGTTAAGATTCTATGACCTGAGGTCAGGCTTGCCCTGAGGGGTAAGATCTTCTGTCTACTAATTTTCAGAGAGGACAGGTTTATTGCCATAGGTCCCAGTCACCTTGTTTATTGTTACAAAGGACAAACTTTGTGCCTTGTGCCAGGGTCACCAGTCCACATCCTTTCAAGAAAAGACAGTGTTGTTGCAATGAATGGAGGCCTCTTTCTTCCTTTTGTTTAAAGAAGACAGCTTTGTTTGTGGGCTGTGCATTCCATATGAGATTCTGTTCACAGCAGCTACCTTGGGATTAGTGTGAGTAGTTCTTTCATCTAGTCGGTTAACAATTAGATGGTCTTTACCTTGGGAACCTGGGCCTGAACACTAGTTTCTGTGAGGAGAGTCCAGGCTTGGTGTCACAAACTTAAGTTTTTATTTTACTTTCCCTTGCATAAAGATAGGCTTTTTGCTGTGGGCCTAGGACAACACTGAACATTCGTTCTGAGACAAAGGCTTAGAACCATGGGCTCAAGCCACTTCTTCAGAATCTGTTAGGAAAAGACATAAGAAATCTGTGTCATGAGCTCTCAGCTCTACACACTGTAAAAGATGAAGGGCTTTGAAATGCAAGCCAAAGTCACCCCTCTCATGCCTAAGAGAAATTCCAGACATGGAGCCCATGTTCTAGTTCTCCAAGAAAGATATTCTTATCAGAAGAAAGACTCGCCTAGTTGTTAACGCCTCTAATCTACTAATTTTCAACAAAGACAAGCTTGGTAGCTTTAGACCACTGCTCAGTTGTATTATTGTTAAAAAGAGAGTGGCTTTGTGTATGCACCTCACTCTTCAGTGTACATCATTTAAAGGGAGGTCAGTGCTGTTACCATGAATGGAGGTCTTCTATTTCTTCTGTAACAATAGATAACTGTGGTCTGTGGGCCATGCACTGTCCATTAGTTTCCAGCACAGGGTCTATGTTGTTAGTAGTGTGAGCCGGTCTTTTGCCAAGTTGTTCAAAATTAGACAGTATTAACCTTAGGACCATAACTTCATGGGAGTCACAATAGGATCATGTGACCACCCCATGTGAATCATGTGTCCATCGAGACACTGGCCTTTATGAAACACAGGAAGATCATGTGACAGATGGGGATGACGTAGTCCTCTCTTTAGAATGAGAAGTGACAACCACTTGGTAAAATTCACATAAACACTGAGAAAACATTAGTCTCTGTTTAACAGATGTGGCCAAGAGTGTATATTCACTGACCTCCAATCGAACGTCGTGTCCACATTACAAAACTTCCTTGCTGTCAACGGTCTTATGCAGCCAGACAATGATCCTTAATTCGTCTCAGGTTTTGTCTGTTGTCAGGAATCCTGCTTTGTTGTCGTGGAGACAGTGGTCGCATATTGACCATGTTGAAAGCTGGAGGCCGAATGAGCTGTGAGGAAGGGACAGGATAGTGATGGGAACAGCAGCTGTCATTTTGCTGTATTGTAGATAAAATGCTGAGTCATTGTGAGGACACCTTCATGGTGGACAGAATGGCTGTCTCCAAATTCCTCTATAGAAGACCTCAGACTACAAATTCTGATAGGGACTGGCTTAACAACCATAAAAAGAAAGCTGAGATATTGATCTTGAGGCAATTCCTTCACAGTGTTCTGGAAACCTTTGCATTAGGCCAGAAGAGGAAGATGAGATGGAAGCCACCTGAATGTCTTGTTGTAAGAATGCTGGAATCTTGCGTCATTCATGTGGCTGCCCCGTGGGCATCACGTGACCATCAAGACATTGGCCTGAGAGCATCACGAGCAGATCACGTGATATTGGGTGAGGGTGTGGCACTCACTTTTGAGTTAGTCTTCTGCATTCCTTGGTAAAATTCACATAAAAACTAACAAAAATTAGTCTGTTAGTAACAGAAAGTGGACGAGACAGCCAACTCACTGCCCTTCATTTGAAAGACCAGGTGTGCATGGCTAGACTTGCTTAAGAATAGTGGTGTAGGCTACCAGAAAATGATCCTTCAATAAATGGCTTGAGGTTTTGGCTGTGGTCAGCCAACATGCTGGAAGGCAATGGGAGTGGATGTAGCAAATTAAATGCATTGAAATTAAGAGGCTGAGTCTGCTCGAGGAAGGTACTTTAGAGTGGTTGAAACAGCAGCCGCCATATTGCTGTATTGTAGCAAAAATGCTGAGTCACTGTGAGCATAATTCTTAATGACTTCAGGTGCGACTTTTGCACTATTTTTAGATACAGACCTTGGGCCACTACTGTTGAGAAGGAATTGCCTAATGGCCAATGCATGTATGCCGAAATATTGAAAATGTTCAGTTTATGACATGTGTTTTGAAAACACTTGGTTGAGAATAAGGGAAGAAGAATATGGTGGAAGTCACCTGAAAGTCACATAACAATCACTAGAAACCATTCAGGGTCACGTGAACACCTCACAGGATTCACTAGGTGGTCTTGAAAGTCACTGCAGGAATCATTTTTCTACCAGGTGACCAGACTTGTTGCTGTGGGCACAGGTTTTCCCTCTACTTTTTGAAGGAACCAGGCTTTTGTGTTTGTGAAACGTTTTACACTTGAGTTTACCTTGAAAATTCCTCGGTGAACATTTCTATGAGTGTCAGCGTACAGTTTCACTTGTGTTTAATAATGTGGGCGAATTGTGCATATACTTTTGTGGGAGTGCAAAGCAGAATTTGTGCCTCAAGATGTTGAGGGGTATCAATGTCTGGTAGAGTGTGTAAGTGTGTCAAAGAGGTTTCCCAGAGACATCTGTCAACATTTGTTTGGCCTGGGTGTGAAGGCCAGGTGTCCAAAGGAGGAGAATCCTCTCAGTCACATTATAATCGTTTTCTGGGTGACAGATGATTGCTGGACCCTTGGTGGCGAACACTTTCTATGGAATTGTTGTAGCCAGGCGGCATGCCCCTAAAACCAATATCAGTGATCAGTGTGTGTTTCAATTGTCTGTGATTCAATCGAGAATCTGAATTTCAAAAGAGGAAAAGAAATCCACCCGACAAGATCCCCCACCCCCACACACCCGAACCCAGAACCATTAGGACAGAGCTTCATGCGCTGCCTCCCTAAAACCACCAAGTGGCCCACAGCCTGCTCAGCCCAGCATCCAGTCAGGACCAGAGAGAGACTCCTGTCCTGAGGAGGTGGCTGACATACCCGGTATCAGAGGCCAAGGGAGGCCCAGTCCACCTGAGGCCACAGCTCGGTCCAGGGCCCAAATGCTAAGGAGGGGGCCTGGCTGTGGCATCTCTCAAATGTTTTCCTTGTTAGTGAGTTGAGAACCTTTCATTTACTCCAAGGTTACGTCAGACTTCATCCTTTCTTTTCTCGCTTCACGTATGGAATTTCTGGTGATCGTGAAAAAGGCTATGCGAGGTGACCCATGCTTCTAGTGACCGGCCTTAACTTTGAGGATTCCAGGCAAGTCAGCAGTGGGCCCAGATACTTTGTAGCACCCAGCAGCTATCAGCTGATTGTCTGGCACCTTTCTCCCTCTCCCATCCCCCTTCTCATTTGATATCTGAAAAGAATGGACCTAATGATCCATTTCAGAGGGTTTGCCTCAGGAAAGGCCTCACATCCAGTACTGTCCTTTAAGGAATCTGGATTTTTTTTGGGAAGCCATGATGATAGAGTTTCAGAAAGACGAATCACTGGGACAGGACAGGAATATGAAAAATTTGGCGCCCACTTGAGTCCCCAGGAGACCTTATTTAGCCCTAAGCCAAACAGAACAAATGACTCCCAAGTACCCTTTGTTCTAAACAAGGTTGTTCATTGTTCTACATGGTTGACCCTTGTGGAAGCTATTGAGAAAAAGGGTCAGGGTGCCCCTCTGTCGACAGCATCCCAGCCTTCTTTTCATTTCCCTATTTCTCACTTCCTTGTTCCAGAATGGATTACCCTGTCCCTCTTCCAGCTCTCAAGGAGCCAACTTCTCAAAAAGAGTCGAACACATCCTTTTGGAGTCCTTCTCATTTTCAAAACACAGGAGGAAGGTGACGGACACGGTCTCAGGAAACACTAAGGCACCGGGACTGCCGCTCCATTTCAAACGGCGCTCAGGTGACTCCAATAGTCTTTACAAGGCGGCTCTGTGACAGGATGGAAAATGATCCCATCAAATCCAAATAGTGTTACAATGTGTCCAGAAATCTGTCATCATGAGAATGCCAGACTAGGGTTTGGCGCCTCCAAACCTGCTGCAGTCTGTCCATTTGACACAATGAAACTTAGCAGAGATATGTGGCTTAACACCCTTAACCACACATCAGGGGCTCTGCCTTCTATACCAACATTGGTCACCTGCATGGAGTATTCAGCACCTGCTGCCTGGTGTGTCAGCGTCTCTCAAAGCCTGAGCCCCTTTACACACATGTTGTTCTCCCCCTACTGCCCTTAGTCTCTGACCTACACCGTTCTCATGTCTGAGGCTCTGAGTTGGCTATTGTTTGTTTGCTTGCTTGCTTGTGGGGTCTTACTCTACTTTTCAAGTCCACATTAGAGTGGAATCATAAGGGTTCCTGCCGTCTGACATAGTTCACTTCCCTTGATGGTTATGGGGACCACAAGAAATGGCCAGTCACAAAATGTATGGGTGAATTAAGGAGCTCCTAAGTGGCTGAGGCCTGAGTTCCAGGCGGAATGTAGCTCCGAATTTCCCAGGGCTGTCCAGTGACCTCTCATCTCCGGCCTAAACCACTAGCCCATAGGGGATAGCTTTTGACATTTGGGCCAATAGAATGTAGATGTGACCATGATTAGGGATACTAAGGAGGTCAATGGAGCTAATGGTTGACCCTCTGGCAGAGGACAGGGTGGGCATCCTGAGCCTTGGTTCTCCTGGGGTGTCTAGGAGCACTGAGGCCTATGGAGAGTAGAAAGCCAGTCCCTTGCATCTGACCTGGGTTGAGGCTGGGAAGGAGGTGAGACACACTCGTGGTTACTTTGGGAGAATCCTACTATTGATAGTGCCCCAGCTGTACATGGTAGTCCTGATCTGTCGTTTTCAATTCAGCACACACAAATGGCACACTCACAGTGAAATGAGGCTGCTGCCCATGGCCCTGTCGAGGCTGTTATTACCACCTACCCACCAGCATGGTGGTAGGAATGAAATAACCGCGTCTTAGAGAAGGCCCAAGACAAGAACTGGCCTTGTTCTGTAGAACACCCTGGGCATCAGGCCTGGAAAGGGCCTGAAATTGGGAGGTCTGGAAGTCATAGCTCTGCCCCTACCTGGAGAACCAGCACCTGCAGAACCCCTAAAGGTCTGTGAGGCAGCAGGCAGTGGTACAGACAATCTCACCCCTGTCTTGAGCTTCCAGTTCACTGATATTCATACTCTCACCCCAGGCCTCTTGACTGATCAGAAAGTGAACATGAGCCACTTTTTCATGCCTCCCAGTCTCCCCTGGAGCTTCTTCTCTTTCTCTTTCTCTGTCCTCACTTGGCTCTTCTGAAACTAGTCCCACCAGACCCAGGGCACTTGGAAACCCAGAAAGGCCCTCTGGGCCTGGGCATGAAGTGGCAACTAATCAGGAGTTCAGCTTTTCCAGTCTCCAGGATTGGCTCTGGTGAATTGCCCAATCAACACTCCTTAGAGACAGGATGAGCTGTCAATTAATCACAGCTGTTGCCCATCGACTTGATTAGGGCCAGTCAGGGAGGGGGCTCTCTCCTCCTTTATTCTGCTATGTCTTCCCATGACGAAGCAGCCCCACTCTTTCTCCAGACACCCTATTTCATTTTCCTTCCACTCTCACCTTTCAAGTAAACTCCCAGGACCCTTCCACCTTCTTCGGCCTCCAGGCAGCCCATTCTCAGCCTCCTCCACGGTTCCATACTCCTTTGCTGCCAATTCTATCGCCCTCCCTTCTCCCATTTGACCAACATTTTTATCCCTCTCCACAGCCATGATCCTCACCTACCCGATCCAACACGAGCGGCCCATTCTGCTCCTCCCACACCCTCAAGCTAGACAATCTGTTAGTCTACCTCAGGGCTTTGGACCACCAGCAAGCACACTCCTCCTGGTACCTTGGCCGCTGTCAAGCCCACTGCCCAGCCAGGCTAAGGCAGCCAGGGACTGGATCTTGGGGGCAGATGGTTGAGTAATATTTTATTAGGCCTGGCCAGCACCTCAGAAAGCAAGACCCCACGTTCCCTCTGCCAACCATGCTGCCAGGCATAGTCCCTTTCCTCCTGATGCCAGGAAGTCAGTGGACTGAGGAGACTGAGCTAGGCCCAGGCATGTGGGGCACAGAAGAGAAAGGTGTCTGGAGGCTTTGAGAGCCTGGCTAGGAAGCCTCCTTGATGTTAGAGGCCTTCATGTGTTCATGTGTCTATATCAGACAGGTGCAGCCATGGCTTGTCTCATTTTCCCAGCCAGCTGTGGGTATGGTGGGTCTGTTCCATGTCTCTCAATCTCTAAAGAACTGAGTCCAAATAGATTTCTGGCTAGGAGCTCACAGTGTCCCTCTGTGTGTAAGTGTGTGTATGTGTGTTTCTGTGTGCCTGGTGTCTGTGTGTGTGTGTGTATGTGAGACAGAGACATGGTTGTGTGATATCCAATCAGGTAGAAATATGTAAATGCCCTCGTGTGTGTGCCTGGGTGAACATTCCTGTGAGTATCAGCATACGGTTCCACTTATGTTTAATAATGTGGTGGCATTGTGTGTGCAATCCTTTCAAGGCAAGACAGTGTTGCTGGTGTGAATGGAGGCCTCCAGTCTTCCTTTTAATCAGAGAAAACAGCTTTGTTTGTGTGCAATGTACTCCAAAAGAGTTTCTGTTTACAGGGGCTACCTAGGGTGTAGTGTGAGTAGTTGTTTGGTCTAGTCAGTTATCAATTAGACGGTCTTGACCTTGAGAACATGGGCCTGCATTCTAGTTCCTGTGAGGAGTGTCCAGGCTTGGCGTCACAGGCCTAAGCCTGCATTCTAGTTTACCTTGCATAAAGACAGACTTGTTGCTGTAGGCCTAGGTCTCCACTCAACATTTGTTCAGGGAGGACATAGAACCATGGGTTCAGGACACCACTTCAGTCTCTCTTAGAAAAGACAGAAGAAATGCTGTAGTATGAGATCTCAACTCTAACTCTTGGAAAAGTGAAGGGATTAGAATTGCAAGCCAAGGTCAGCACTCTCGCTCCTAAGTGAAAGTCCAGACAAGGATCCAAGGTTCTATTTCTCCAAGAAAGATATTCCCTCCAGAGAAAACACTGGCCTTGAGATTTAAGGTCCCAATCTACTAATTTTCAATGAGGACAGGCTTGGTGACTTTAGACCAGGTCTCCATTGTATTGTTATTAGGAAGAAAGTAGCTTTGTGTCATGGGCACAGGTCTCTAGTCTACATCATTTGAAGGGAGGACTGTACTATACCATAAACGGAAGTTTTCTTTCTTTTCTGTAAGAATAGACAGCTTTGGTCTGTGGACCATGCACTGCACATTAGTTTCTGTCACATGATAGGTTGTTGGTAGTGTGAGTATGTCTTTTGCCTAGTCTGCTCAAAATTAGACAGAGTTAACCTCTGGACCATGGCCCTGTGGGGGTCACAACAGGAACACATGACTGCCCATGGGAGTGATATGCCCATCAAAAGAGGGCCTATATGAAACACAGTGAGATCATGTGACAATGGGGATGACATAGTGCTCCCTTTGGAATGACGAGTACATATCACCTAATGAAATTCACGTAAACACTGAGAAAACATTAGTCTCTGTAACTGATTGTGGCCAAAACAGCCTCCTAACTGACCTCCAATCGAAAATCGTGACCACACTACAAAACTTACTTGAGGACAATGGTATATGCGGCCAGACTATGATCCTTCAATCATCTCAGTTTTTGTCTGTTGTCAGCAAACATTTTTGTGGTAGTGAAGGCAGCAGTTGCATATGGCCGCGTCAAAACCCAGAGGCTGAGTGTGCTGTGAGAAAGCGACTGGATAGTGACAGAAACAACAGCCACCATTTTGCTGTATTATAGGTAAAATGCTGAGTCATTGTGAGGATACCTCTTCATGGCAGAAAGAAGGGCTGCCTCCGAATTACTGTATAGCAAACCTCAGACTACAAATTCGGTGAGGGACTGGCTTAGAGAGTATAAAAAGAAAGCTGAGATATTGACATAGAGGCAGTTTCTTCAGTGTGTTCTGGAAAGTCTTGGTTTAAACCAGTAGAGGAAAATGAGGTGGAAGCCACCTGAAAAGCTCATAGCAAAAAAGCAGTAATTGTACAATATTCACATGGCTGCCTCATGTGAATCATGAGACCATCAAGAGACTGGTCTGAGAGCCTCATAGGGAGATCACATGACATAGGGTGATGGATTGGTGCTCCCTTTTTAGTTACCCTGTAGAGTCCTTGGTAAATTTCTCATGCACTGAGAAAAAGAGAGTCCATGTGTAAAAGAGCGTGACCTAGACAGCCACCTCACTGCTCATCAATCAAAAGGTTATGTCTGCAGAAGATTTCTTGAGGGCAGTGATATAGGGTACCAGATAAGAGGCTTGAGATCTCGGCTGTGGTCAGGCAACCTGTTTGAAGGTAATGGGAGCGGCTGTCGCACATTAAACACATTGAAATTTGCAGGCTGATTCTGCTTGAGGAAGCTAGTTTACAGCAGTGGAAATAGCAGCCGCTTTTTTGCTGTAGTGTAGCAAAAATGCTGAGTCGTTGTGAGCATAACTCTTAATGGCTTCAGGTGTGACTTCCGCACTATTCTTGGATGCAAACCTTAGGCCCTGCTGACAAGTGGGGATTGCTTAAAGGACAATGCATCAATGCTGAAATATTGAAAATGTGCAGTTTATGAGACATGTTTTGAAAACACTTGGTTGAAGATAACAGAAGAATATTAAAGTGGAAGTCACCTGAAAATCACGTAGCAATCACTAGGAAATCAAGCAGCGGTCATGTGAACACCTCGCTGGATTCACATGGGGGTCAGGTAAGACCCCGCGGAATTGTTTTTCAATCAAGTTTCTAGTCTTGTTACCGTGGGTGTAGGTTTTCAATCTACTTCTGAGAATGAACCAGGCCTGATGTGTATAAAACGTTTTCCACTCGAGTTTACCTTGAAAATTAGACCTGTATGGTGTCGAGTTTTGAACCATCCATTCTACTTCCCCTGATCCAGGCAGAGGACTAGGTTGTGGGCCATGGACTTCAATTGAGTTATTTTTTCTACCAAGACAGTCTTGTTCCTGAGTGCCAAGTCTCCCACCTAAGGTTCCGTTAGGAAAATTTAGGCTAGATTCTGTGGGTCAAAGTCTCTACTCTACTTCCTGGAAATAGGAAGAAGGATTGGCTGTGCTTCTAAGCTCCCCACTTGAGTTCCTGAAAGAAGACTTCAGGCTTTGTGCCAAGAGTCTCAGTGCCCACACTACCATCTCTTACTAAGGGAAAGGCTTGATGCTGTCGTTACAGTTACCTTTCAATAACTGGCAAAAGGGAAATTTGGTGAAGTAAGACCAGGTAGTGCTGAATGGACTGTTAGGATAGCACAAGTTTGGTGCCATTGGCCCAAATTTCTATCGTAATTGCTTTAAAGGAAGGACAGTCTTGGTGCCATGAACCAACTTCTCCATTCTTCCTCCTGCTAGGAGATGACATCTTGGTTCTGTGGGCCAAGGTCTCCCCACGAGTTTCTGGAAGCACTGGCCAGGCTGGGTGTGTGGAGCTAGGTCTTCAGTCTGGATTTTTTTTTTTACCAATTGGATGCTCTTGAATTTGTGGGCATGGGGCTGCCAACTATTTCCTTTTAGGAGGTCCAGGCTTGGTGCTGATTTCCACAGTCTCCGTTCTAGTTTTTCTTCCATAAAGAAGACTTGTTGCTGTGTACTTAGGACTCCAGGCGACATTTGTTTAGAGAGGATAGACTTCGAACTGTGAATCCAAGCCACTGCTTCAGTCTCTTAAGAAAAGACAGAAGATATGCTGTAAGACGAGGTCTCAGCTCTCCCTACTGGAAAAGGTAAAGATATTGGAAATGCTAGCCAAAGTTATCACTCTCGCTCCTAAGAGAAATTCTAGACATGGAACAAAGGTTCAAGTTCTCCAAGAAAGATATTCTTACAAGAAGAAAGACTGACCTTGCAGTTTAAGATCTCCAATCTACGAATTTGCAATGAGGACAGGCTTGGTGGCTTTAGACCAGGGCTCTGTTGTATTATTATTAGGAAGAGACTGGCTATGTGTCATAGGCCCAGGCTTCCAGTCTACATCATTTGATGGGAGGACAGTACTGTCACCATGAACGGAGTTCCATTTTATTTTATTTTTTTAAGAATACACAGCTTTTGTCTGTGGGCCATGAACTACACATTAGTTTCCATCACAGGGTCTAAGATGTTGGTAGTGTGAGTTGGTCTTTTGCCTAGTCTGTTCAAAATTAAACAGTGCTCCCGTGGCCCCATGGGAGTCACGACAGGGTCACGTGACTACCCAATGGGAATCATATGCCCATCAAGAGACTGGCCTGTATGAAACACAGGGAGATCATGTGAAAGATGGGGATGATGTAGTGCTCCCTTATGAATGACGTGTGCATATCACTTTATGACATTTACATACACTCTGAGAAAACATTAGTCTCTGTGTAACGGAAGTTGGCCAAGACAGCTTCCTAACTGACTGCCAATCAAATGTCGCGTCCACATTACAAAACTTACAAAACTTACATTGCAGCCAATGATCTTTAACTCACCTCAGGTTTTGTCTGTTGTCAGGAAACCTGCTTTATGGTAGTGGAGGCAGTGGTCGCATATTTTCCACATTGAAACCTGGAGGCTGAGTGTGCTGTGAGGAAACAACTGGATAGCAGTGGAAACAACAGCTACCATTTTTCTGTATTGTAGATAAAATGCTGAGTCATTGTGAGGACACCTTTTCATGGTGGAAAGAACGGCTGCCTCCAATTTCTCTATAGAAGACCTCAGACTACAAATTCTGATACGGACTGGCTTAACAACCATAAAAAGAAAGCTGAGATATTGAAATTGAGGCAGTTTCTTCAACTTGTTCTGGAAACCTTTGGGTTAGGCCTGCAGTGAAAAATGAGGGGGAAGTCACCTGAAAATCTCGTAGCAAAATTGCAGGAATCTGGTGATATTCACATGGCTATCCCGCGGGAATCACGTGAACATCAAGAGACTGGCCTGAGGGCATCACAGGGAAAGCACATGAAATTGGGTGATGGTGCAAGGCTCAATTTTGAGTTACCCTATGAGATTCCTTGGTAAAATTCACATAAACCCTGAAAAAAGGACAGTCTGTGTATAATAGAGCATGACCGAGACAGCCACCTCACTGTTCTTCAATCGAAAGATCAGGTCTGCATGAGGAGACTTGCTTGAGGACAGCAGTGTAGGCTACCAGACAATGATTCATAGATAACTGGCCTGAAGTCTCGCCTGTGCTCAATTAACTTGCTTGAGGCAATGGGATTGGCTGTCACACATTAACTGCATTGAAATTTGGAGGCTGAGTGTGCTTTGGGAAGCTACTTTAGAGCAGTGGAAACAGCAGCTGCCATTTTACTGTATTGTAGCAAAAATGTTGAGTCATTGTGAGCATAACTCTTAATGGCTTCAGGTGTGACTCCCGCACTATTCTTGGTTGCAAACCTCAGGTCCTGCTGACGAGAAGGAATTGCTTAACAGACAATGCATCAATGCTGAAATATTGATAATGTGCAATTTATGAGACGTGATTTGGAAAAACTTGGTTTAGGATAGGAGAAGAGGAATAAGGTGGAAGTCACCTGAAAATCACATAGCAATCACTAGGGAATCATGTGGCAGTCACATGCACACCTTGCTGGATTCACGTAGGGGTCTCGAAAAACCCCACAGGAATTGTTTGTCTACCAGGTGACTAGTCTTCTTACTGTGAGCATAGGTTTTCATTCTACTTTTTAGAATAAATGAGGCTTGAGTGTGTCTGAAACGTTTTCCACTCAAGTTTACCTTGAAAATGAGACTGGCATGGTGTCGTTTTTTTAGACATCCACTCTACTTCCTCTGATCTAGGCAGAGGACTGGTTCATGGGCCATTGACTTCTATTAACTTTTTATTTCTACCAAGACAGTCTTGTTCCCGAGTGCCAAGTCTCCCATCTAAGGTTCCGTTAGGAAAATTTAGGCTAGATTCTGTGGATCAAAGTCTCCACTCTACTTCCTGGAATTAGGAACTATGCTTGGCTGTGCTTCCAAGCTCCCCAATTGAGTTTCTGACAGAAGATTTCAGGCTTTGTGCTAGGTTTCTAAGTGCCCACACTACCTTCTCTTACCAGGGGAAAGGTTTTGTGCTGTAGGTTTTGGTCACCTTTCAATAATTGGCAAAATGCAAATTGGTGACTTGGGATCATATTGTGCTGAATGGACAGTTAGGATGACACAAGGGTGGTGTCATCGGCCCAAATTTCTGTCGTAAATCCTTTAAATGGAGGACAGTCTTGGTACCGTGAAACAAGTCCTCCGTTCTTCCTCCCCCTAGGAGATGACAGCTTGATTCTGTGAGCCAACGTCTCCCCAAGAATTTCTGGTAGCAGAGGCCAGGCTGGGTGTTGTGGGTATTTCTTATGTATTTTCCTAACAGAGACTGAAGTGGTGGCCTGGGCTCACGTCTCTAAGCCTGTGCTCCCTAACGAATGTTGAGTGATGTCCTAGGCGCAGAGCAACAAGCCTGTCTTTATGCAAGGTAAACTAGAATGAAGACTTAGGCCTGTGACACCAAGCCTGGACTCTCCGCACAGGAACTAGGGTGCAGGCCCAGGCTCCAAAGGTCAAGATCATCCAATTGATAACAGACTAGACGAAACAACTACTCACACTACACCCAAGGTAGCCCCTGTGAATAGAAGCTCCTGTGGAGTGCATGGCCCATAAACAAAGCTGCATAGGAGGCTGGAGGTCTCCCATGGTGAAGTCGGGCCCTTATAGCGAAGTAGTGGAAACCTGAGGCTGGGATGGAGAGTTGGGACTGTGAACCTAGGAATATTAAAAAACAGACTCTAATTTCAAGACTAGTAGCTGTGGCCCCTCTGCCTTGACATAGGGGAGCAGCCTCCCTTTGCCTAGGTACCTGATTAATATTCTACTTGAATGGAACCCTCACAAAATGGTGCTCATCTTGGGAGGCCAAGATGCAACTCAATTCACTTCATTGCCTATAGACCAATATTTAGGGCAGTTCTCAGTAGAGCCTAAATGAGGAAATACAGTCCCTGTTGTAAGAGGAAACAGCTTGCTCACTGATAGAATTGTAGTACCTGGCTCACGTGAGCCTGTAGGAACAAGGGACACCACTTGATTGGGGAGCTTGGAAGCATGGCCAAGCATTGTTCCTATTTCCAGGAAGTAGTAGAGACCTTGGCCACAGAATGTAGCCTAAATTTTCATAACAGAACCTTTGATAGAGGACTTGGCACCTGGTAACAAGACTATCTTGGTAAAAATAAAAAGTTGATAGAAGTCCATGGCCCTTGACCCACTCCTCTGCCTGGATCCGGGGAAGTAGAGTGGATGTTTGAAAACATGACACCATGCCAATCTCATTTTCAAGGTAAACTCAAATGGAAAACATTTCACACACACTCAAGCCTGGTTCTTTCTAAGAAGTAGAGTGAAAACCCATACCCACAGTAACAAGACTAATCACTTGATAGACAGAAATGCCTTTTATTACTCACAATGCGATCCTAGGCCTATGTCTCCTTTATGTCTGCAGGAGATAAAAATCTTTTTAAACAGCATCATGGAGGACTGCTTATTTTCATAGCATGCTCTGAGTAAACAGCTGGCTGACCTGAATCTGTCATTATCTTTGTTCAAGCCTTCCTCCACAGTTAATAGAGCTAGCCAACTGCACAAACCTTACAATTACTGTGACTACCATACTATTCATATAATAGATGTACAGCTTAACCAGATGCTTTGTGTGTACCTGTACCCTGCACCACAAGCAAGAGTTTTTGTAATCATGATGCTACAACAAACCAGCGGGTAGCACCAGCCCATTTCTGGTCCCAACTGTTTAAGCTGTGATCCCCCCGGAACAGAGCCACATACAAAGATTTGTGCTCTAGTGGCTCACTTGGGAAGTGACCCTAGGGAACAGGAGTGAGGGAGTGGCAAGAGTCAGGCAGGAATAGCCTATATAAGGGACACTATTGAGGTTTCTGCTATGGCCAGTGGGATCCTAATTCTGCCAGGACCCCCAAGGAGTGGAGAGGAGCCTCCTCTAATGGACTTCAGTGGTGGCATTTATTCATTGGCTCCTAACCCCATTGGTTTAGGGTTACTTCTAGGATGTTAATTCTGTTTCCCTTCCAAGTTGCATGTGTGTATGGACCCCCTTAGCTTCTCTCTGTGCCTGAGGCATCTGAGGAGTTTTTGCTAGAAATTTTAATATGCTTGGCATACACATAGGACAAGAAGCTTGAAGAGACTCAAAACCTGTGTGGAACTGTTCCCCCCACCCCCATGTCAGAGACATCAGACATAAGGCCAAGAAGAATGATCAAGGACACTGGACTGCCTACTCCAATACACCTCTATAGATTTACAAATTTAGGTAAAGCCCAAAACTTTACAATGGCCAAAACACCAAAATGTGATCTTGCCTCCATCTTCCCAAGGTCATCTCCTACCTTTCTCCACTTCCTCACTCGGCTCCAATCATCCTGCCTTCCTTGTGTGTGTGTGTGTGTGGCGGGGGGGGGGGGTGCGGGAGTTGTGTGGGAGGGTCCCAAACACACTCCAGGTGTGGTCAGCCAGCATTTCAGAGGAGGAGCCACACCCAGAGGCAGCTACCAGGAGTCTTCAGCATTCTCTCCTTCGACATTGGAGGGTTTGCTAATTAGCTTAATGAGTAATAAAAATGGGTTTGGTGAAATTAGTGGCTTGTTAATTGGTGTACCAGACAGGGTTCAATGAGGAGACAGAAACCACTCAGTGACTTAAAGAAGGAAACTTTAATATAAAGACTTACTAATGATAACAATAGATTGGAACAAGGGATTGGCCGTTAAGAAGTAAAGAGTACAGTTAGGAATACTGGAAAAATAGATATAAGGAGCAGTTCACCCTTCAGGCTGAGATGGGGCAACCCCAGAAAGAGGCCACCCCCAGAGCTGAATCCCAGACCTTCGTGGAAAAGGCACAACATGGCTCACGGGGTTACTGTAGTGCTGTGTATTCAGAAACTTGGCAGAGACCCATCCTACAATGGGTCAAAGAAAGTATTTCATGGGGAGGTCCCTCACAGGAGTCACTCTGCTACGACATCGCCTGTGGCGGTGGTGGGGTGGGGAGCTGCTGGTGGCTGCTCTGTGCTGCTGGCAACCAAATGCTGCAGGAGCTAGGTGCTGGAGAAGCCATTCCATGCACCTGGAACCAGGAAGGATGGCCTCTTTGTCCTGCTATGTTTCTCCAGGAAAAATTATTAAAGAGCCCACCTTAATTTTCCCAAAACAGGCAATGAAGAGTGGATTTGGAGCTGAGACCTGACATAATTGGCATTGGAGGATGTGAGATATGGGCTTTCATTTGTGAAATTGGTGGTAGACAAGACTAGGAAAGCAGCTTTTTTGAGCTATTCCCTCCTTTGCATGAACAGGAAATGAGGTTCCAGTGAGGCCTTCACTCTTAGAGATGGTACCTGAGGTTTTGATCTCCAGGCAATTCTGTCAGGCCTAATGTCAACTGCTGTTAAAATGGAAACAAAATTCTGTTTCTGGAATATTTTATTTGCCTCAAAAAAACCTTTCGTGCACAGGGCTGGTTGGTGCATCTAAAAGGACAGAGAGCTGGGACTTTCCTGAACTTACAAAATAGGTTTTATGGATCATTGGATCCCTGTTTCCTAATGAATGTTTTTAAGTAAATGTCTGTCTGTGTGACAATACTGACTTGATACTCACTTTCATTATATCATAGGTAACCCCTATTAGGGGCTTGTCTAACCCTGACCAAGTCAAAGTTTTTTTGTGGCTATCATCTACCAAAAGCAACCTAAGAATTGTGCAGGACTGTTTTGGGTTATCTTAAGCTGTTTAGGTCAGTTAGCAGCACACCCAAGCAGTCTCTCAACTTTGGGCCTTTGTATTTGCTGCATCCCTTGTCTAGAACACTCTACCCAGGATAGCTAATGGCTCACTCATTTTTTTCATGCTTTGGCTCATACGTTTCTTTATATGTTAGTTTGTGTCCCCTGAGAGGTAGACACCAAGATAGAATTAAACGAGCAAATATTTTATTAGGGGAAATTTCTCTGTAAAAGAAAATAGAGGTGAGTGGAGCCTGGGAAACCCGAGAGAGCCATCAGGCCATGATGCAAGTCTAATCTGAAGCAAGGAAGAGAGAGGGGAGACTAGGTAAAAGTGTCCTATATTGCCATGTAGTCTAAGGAAGTCTTGGTAAGGCCTCCAGCCAAACCTGACCATCAGAGCAGTCTATGCCTCCCAAGAGCAGGTCTGCCTCATTTAGTCACTGGGAGCAGTCCAAGGAAAGCATGACCTCAGTGTAAACAGAGGATAGATTTCATAGCCCAGCCGACTACTGATCTCATAGCTTTGGTTAATTATGTTCCCTATAGTTTGAGGCCTCTGCATAGCAGTCTTATAGCTACCACATCTTATCAGTTTTCCCTGATCACCTTCTGAAAAACAGCCCCACAGAATGTAAAATATCAACCACATTTCTTTCTCCACGGATCATAAAAACATGTTTCACAAACTGGATCCAAGGCACATTCCAGGACAGCAAAGTAACTTGAACTGGTTTTGGGAGGACATTAAAACTGGATTAGTTCCAGGTATCAAGCAATGTAAAGAAAACGAGAGAATGGAAGCAAGGGAGGGAAGAAAAAAATAGTTTGCCTTCAGCATTTGAGACTGTATTTGGGAACTCTGTCATGGATTATAACAGGCTATAATAGATCCTACAGGCCATAAAGTCTAAACACTTCATTTATTTTTTAAAAATTTCATTTAATGTATTGATTTTTTTTTAACCTCCTTATTTCAGAGGTGAGATCCAGAGAAAGAAGACTTCTCAAGTTGTCAGCAAGTCAGTAGCAGAGCCAGGAGTAGAACCCAGGTCCCTAGACTCCTAGGTCATTTATTCATGAGAGTGTTCCTTACTCCTGGCTGCACGTTAAACTCTAGTACACAGCTGATGAGGACAATTTGAATAAACTAAAGTTGCTGCCTTCATGGAACTTCAAAGGAGGTGCTGGAGTTGGATCTTAGAAGATGAGTAGAAGTTTGCCAGACGACTGCAGGTAGACAAGGGCATTGGATGGGCATCTGAGGCACTGTGTTGCCAAGCAGGGAGGCCTGAAACAGTACTGGGATGCAGAAATTACAAGTAGAACCACCTGATTCAAGTGGCGTGACAGGCTAATGGGCGAGGTGATGCTGGGGAGGAGGATGCATTGAAGACAGCAGGAAATTTTTTGCGGGCTTTTGGGTAGCGAATGACCACAATAAGAGCTACATTCTATCTCACTGTGGCTGGAGCACAAACTGAATGACCTGGTAGCTCATGGGAACAGGAACAGTGCAACCAAGTAAAGAAATGACGAGGAACAGTGGCAAAGGGAAAAAAATAGGGTAGGAAAGAGCACTATACTGCAGTTGCGCAGAATGGGTAACCCCTTCAGTTTTACCCCTGCGGACCGCAAGAAGCGAACGGCCTGGCAAAAAAAAAATAAAAGCGCCCGCGCCCGCCGGAGCCAGGTTCAGCAAATGTGCGTTGAGCAGGAACGTGAGTTAAGGCCGGGCGCCAGAGATCGGACTACAGTCGCGCGCTAGACAGAAAGGGCCAATATCGGGTCCTCACCTCAGCTCAAAAAGGATTGGGAATACCTGGCTCCGCCTAGCCCTCCCGGCCCGCTGAGCCTTTGGCTGCCCTCAGCATCTTTGCCTGCCCTCAGCACTTTTGCCTTCAGCCAGTAGTGAGCGTGATCGCGGGCTCTTCCGCCGGGGCGTGGGGTCAAGGGTTAGTCAAGATGGCGGCGCCCAGGGGCTGCTGAGGCGTGAAGCAGAGGATGGCACTGGTATCGCTGGCGGTGGGACCTCGGCTGGGGCGCCGGCTGAGGGGGCCGGGACTCGGGCGAGGGCACTGGACTGCGGCCCGGCACTCTCGGAGCCGGCGCGAGGCGGCAGAGGCGGAGGCAGACGCGCCCGTGTTCCAGTACGTGGGCGAGCGTGCGGCCCGCGTCGACCGCATATTCGTGTGGGGCTTCAGCTTCTCCGGAG
The DNA here is from genome assembly GCA_028627145.1 of Eidolon dupreanum. Lineage (NCBI taxonomy): Eukaryota > Metazoa > Chordata > Mammalia > Chiroptera > Pteropodidae > Eidolon > Eidolon dupreanum. The sequence continues at coordinate 21,390,546 of CM053501.1, read as the reverse complement.
CGCTGGGCGTGCCCACCTTCGTGCTGCCCAGCTCCGGGCCCCAGCCCCGCGCCGGCTCGCGGCCGCCCCGCAGGATCCAGCCGGTGCCCTACCGTCTGGAGCTGGACCAAAAGGTGCGGGCTGCGGCTCCATTCCTCCCACTCCCGTCGGCCCTTGGTCCTCTTTCAGAAATTGGCGACACTGGGTGGTCAGATTTCGGGGAGAATAACCCTCGAGCGGGCTGCAGACCCGGGAGGGGAAGGCGTTAGGGACACTGCCAACATTTACCGAGTGACTGCAACGTGCCGGGTGGTGTGGCACATAATCCTGGGAGACGGGGTTGTCACCGCAGGAGAGGAAAGGGAAGCCCAGAGGGTTTTAAGCCAGAGGCCCCAGGTCCCACAGATAGTAGGTGCACATGCAGTGGGATTCGCAGTCTGGCCGGCGTGACTCCAGAAGTTCTGTTAGGAAAGGCAGTTTTTCAAAAGGTCAGCGAAAATATGGGCTGGCTGGATTCGGTGAACAACTTGGAAAGGAAATGTTAGCTGTAGCAGTAACCGGATGAAAGAGGAAGGATGAGCGTTCTAAACACATTAGAATGGTTGCACAAGAGGTCTCTCTCTGACTTGACTCAGATTTGAAGAAAATGCAGCAAAAGATAGCTAAGGGAGGGCGGCTTATCTCGGAAGCCAATACTCGAAAGAGCAAACATGGATGCTTAGACAGGTTCTTGCTTGGGAATGGTTGTGGAAATCTTGGTAGGTGATGAAAAAGAAGCAGATTTGAACAGTTTGGCTTCTGACCGTCAGGGATAACAAATGATATTTTCACTAAAAAGGGAAGATTAAGAGAAACGGTATTTAAGTTCTAGATGAATGAGAAGTTGGGTTGTTTGACTTCTTAATACTGAATTGTAAGAGTTATTGAAGTAACCTGGATATAGTTCCTTAATCACATGTATGATGTGTACAAATATTTTCTGCTAGTTTATGGCTTTTCTTTTTATGTTCCTAATAGTGTCCTTTGAAGAGCAAAAGTTTTTAATATTGACGAAATTCAATTGATGTTTTTCTGCTGTGGATTATGCTTTAGGTAGCATGCCTAAGAAATCTTTGTCTAATCCAGGCTCACAAAGATTATTTTTCTATGTTTTCTTCTGGGAGCTTTTTAGTTTTCTTATATTTAGGTCTATGAGCCGGCTATTTGAGTATTTGTGTATGGTGTGGGATAACAGTCTTTTTGAATGTAAGTATCCAATTGTGTTAGCATCATTGGTTGAAAAGATTATCCTTTTCTTATTGAACTGTCTTGACATTTTATTGGAAAATCAATTGACTGTGAATGTAAGGGTTTATTTCTGAACTCTCAGTTCTATTCCATTGATCTGTGTGTCTATCTTTATGCCAAAATTACACTTTTGATTACTGTAGCTTTTCAGTACATTTTGAAATTGAGAAATGTAAGTCCTCCAACTTTGTTTTTCTTTTTATAAAATTGTTGTGGGTATTCTGACCTTTTGCTTTTGTGTTTGAATTTTTGGATTGGCTTGCTATATTCTGCAAAAGTACTTGCTGGGATTTTTGATAGGGATTATGACAACCTGTAGGTTAATTTGGACACAAATGCCATCTAAACAATTTTGTGTCTTTCAGTCTACGAACATAGGCTGTCTACCCATTTATTTAGATGTGTAATTTCTTTCAACTATGTTTTGTAGTTTTCAGTGTACAAGCCTTACACTTCTTTCATTAAATTTATTCCTAAGTATTTTATTCTTTTTGATGCTATTCTGAATAGAATTGTATTCTTAATTTTATTTTTTGAATGTTCATTGCTAGAAATACAGTTGGTTTGTGTATATTGAGCTTATATTTTGTGACCTTGCTGAATTTATTAGCTCTGTAGTTTTTTGTGGATTCCTTAGGATTTTCTACATATAGAATTATGTTGTCTGGTTGTCTATGAATAAAGACAGTTTTACATCTTCATTTCCAATTTAAATAAGCTTTTACTTTTTCCTAGCCTGATTCCACTGAACAGAACCTAAAGTATACCATTGAATAGAAGTGGTGAAAGCCAATATCTTTGCTTTATTCTTGATCTTAGAGAGATAGCAGTCTTTCACTATTAAGTATGATTTTCATAGATGCCTTTTGTCAAGTTGAGGAAGTTCCCTTCTTTGTTGAGCATTCCTTTTTCTAAACCATGGATAGGGATTAGATTTTGTCAAATGCTTTTTCTATATCTGTTAAGGTGATTGTGTGGTATTTGTCTTTGTTCTATTAATAGGATAGATAACATTAATTAATCTTTGAATATTAAACCAATTTTGTATTCCTGGGATGAATTACACTTGGTCATGGTGAATAATACATTTTTTATGTTGCTGGATTTGGTTTGGTAGTATTTTGTCGAGAATTTTTCCTTGTAATTTCTTTGTCTGGTTTTGGTATCAGGGTAATACTGTCCTCATAGAATGAATTGCTAGAAGAGTTTGTAAAGAATTGGTATTTTGTCTTAGTTACATGCTTGGTAGAATTACCAATGAAGTAGGTCATCTGGGTCTCTAGTTTTCTTTGAAGTTTTTTTAAATTGCTAACTCAATTTTTTAAACTTGTTATGGGGATATTAAACTTCTCTATTTCTTCTTGAGCCATCTTTGATAATTTGTCTTTCTGAGAGTTTATCCATTTTATATCAGGTATCTAATATTGTTGGCATAAAGTTGTTTATAGTATTCACTTGCAATCCTCTACATTTCCATAGTTTTTCATTTCTGATTTTGGTAATTTGTATCATCTCTCATTTTCCCTCAGTCAATCCAGATAAATATTTGTCAATTTTGTTAATTTTTTGAAATAACCAACATTTGGCTTAATTAACATTCTCCATTGTTTTTGCATTTTCTGTTTCATTGATTTCCACTTGAATTTTTATTATTTCCTTTCTTCTGCTTGCTTTGGGTTTAATTTGCTTTTTTAGTTTGTTTGTTTCTTTTTTTTTCCTCTTATGATTTTTTTACCTGGCTTTATTGAAATATAATAGATAATTAGTTGCTCAGGTTTACTTTGTACAATTCAGTGAATTTTTTTTCAATTATAGCTGGCATACAATAATATATTAATTTCAGTTGTACAGCATAGTGATTAGAGATCTATATAACTCACAAAGTGATCACCCCACTCTTCCCCCTTGCATATTTATTACAACATTGTTAATTATTACCTTATGCTTCACTTTATATCTCCATGTCTATTTTGTACTTCTTAATCCCTTTGCCCTTTTTTACCTTTCCCTCCTCATCCCTCTCTCAACTAGTAGCTCTCAAAATATTCTCTGTATCTATGAGTTTGTTTCTGCTTTTTTTTTTTTTTATTTTGTTCTTTAGATTCCACGTGTAGGTGAAATCATGCAATATTTGTCTGTCTCTATCCAACCCATTTCATTCAGCTCAATACCCTCTATCAAGGCAATATCTTTTTTCATCTCCTTCCTTTTGGTCTGTGTGTCTTTTAATCTGAAGTGAGTCTCTTGTAGGCAGCATATATAGGGGTCTTATTTTCTTATCCATTCAGCTTTCATATCTTTTGGTTGGAACATTTAATTCTTTTCCATTTCAAGTACCTGTAGGAATATAGTTATTACCATTCTTTATTCATGTTTTGGTACATGTTTTTTCTTCTTAAAGAAGTCCCTCCAACATTTCCTGTAATACCAGCTCAATGTTGATAAATTCCTTTAGTTTATTTTTGTTTGGGAAACTTTTTATCTGTCCTTCGACTCTGAATAATAGCTTTGCTGGATAAAGTCTTCTTGGTCGTACATCCTGGGTTTTCATTACGTTGAATATTTTGTGCCAGGCCTTTCTGTCTTGCATAGTTTCTTTTGAGAAATCAGCTGCCAGTACTGTGAGTGCTCCCCTGTAGGTAACTAACTGCTTTTCTCTTTCTGCTTTTTAGATTCTCTCTTTGTATTTAAACTTTGGCATTTTAAATATAGTATGTCTTGGTGTGGGCCTCTTTGGGCTCCTCTTTTTTTGGACTCTGAGCTTCTTGGTATTGTATTTCTTTTTCCTTCACCACCTGAGGGAAGTTTTCCATCATTATTTCTTCAACTAGCTCTTCAACTTCTTGTTTTCCTTCAGACACCCCTATGACACTGATGTTTTTACATTTAATTTTGTCCCAGAGGCTCCTTAAATTATTATAGTCCTGGCTTCTTTTTTCTTACTTGAGTGTCCTTGGCTTACCATCCTTTGATTGAGTATCCTTGGGTTCCCCACACTCTATAGTGGTGGTTTGATCCTCTTCTTTATTCACTCTGTTGATTTCCTCTAATATACTCTTTATCTCAAATAATGTGTTCTTCATTTCTGACTGGTTCCCTTTTATAATTTCATTTCCATTTTTATGTTTTTTTTTTTTAAATCTCTTTGTTAAAGTTCTCACTGAATTCATCTTCACTTCCCCTAAGTTCATTGAGCATCTTTATAACCAGTGTTTTGAACTCTGCATCTGTTAGATTGCTTGACTCCACTATTCCGAGATTTCTGTTCTGTTCTCTCATATGGTTTCTGCTTCTTTGTCTTCCCATTTTGACTGCCTTTCTCTGTCTGTTTCTATGTACTAAGCAAACTCCTGTCTGCTGGTCTTATTAGTGTGGCTTTGTGTAGTAGTTGTCCAGTGGCACAGTCCTGAGAGGGGTTCAGCTGCAGGCCAAATTTAGTCCCAGGTGGTGCCCCTCTGGGGCCACCTGTTAAAATTCAGCAAGCATTTCACAAATCTTGTGCTTATTGTTGCCTCAAGAGACCACACCAGCAACCGAGGCCAGTTGCCACCTGTGTGGGTCTTGGAGTTGGCTCAGCATGGAGCATGGGACTTGCCAAGGATATACCTGGATGTGGCTTGGGTGGGGCCGCGAGTTGGTGAGGTGGAGTTTCAAGGACTCCTCTGGGTAGAGTGACCTCCGTTATCCAGTTTGATAATGTCTCAGCTATGGTGGAGCTATGTCTGCACACTGGGATAGGGAGGGTTCAACAGAGGAGCAATGGATACTGCCAGCACTTCTGCCCAGGAGAAAGCCTCACCTCTGGCCCTTGCTCCATCAACTGAGTGTCCCCTTTTAAGTTCCTGGTGCCCCCAGCGCTGGTGCTCAGAGCGTGCAAGTCTGTAACCATGAAAGTCCGGTTGTGGACACAGCCCCTTTAAGAGTTGTCTGCAGCTGCTGGCTGCTACTGCCATAGCCTTTGTCACACTCAGCCTCTTGGGACCAGGCAGCCTCATGTCTTTGCCCCCTTCTATCTTCTACTGTTACAGGTTGATTTCTCATTTCTCTCTCTAGTTGTAGGGCTTCTGTTCATCTAGATCTCAGGTGACTCTGCTTGCTGTTTGTTCTGTGTTTCTGTCACAACTTTGATGTGGTTTTAAGAGGGATGAACAAAGCCTCTATCGTCTACGCCATTTTTCTCCCTCTCCTTTTTTGTTTCTTAAAGTAGAAGTTTAGGTTACTGTTGAGGTCTTTCTGTTTATTTAATGTAGGTGTTTATTGCTATAATTTTTCTTCTAAGCACTATTTAGCTCAGCCCATAAATTCTGATATGTTGTGTTTTTGTCTCATTCACCTTAAAGTAGTTTTCCGTTTCTTTTGTGATTTGTTCTTATTTAGAAGTATTTAATTTTTGAATTGTGGATTTCTCTAACTTATTTATTTTTACTTCTGTTGTGGTTGGAGAACCTATTTTATTTAATTTTAGTCATTTTAAATGTATTGAGACTTTGTTTTATAGCCTGGCATAGGGTCTATGTTCCATGTGTGTTTGAAAAGTATGTGTATTTTGATGTTGTTTGGGTGGGTGTAAGGTTATAGATGACAGATCAAGTTGGTCAATAGCATTGTTCAAGTTTTCTGTATCCTTTCTGATTTTCTGCCTTTTTGTTCTCTCAGTTATTCAGAGTGAGATATTGACATCTTCAACTATTGTTGACTTGTCTGTTTCTCCATTCAGTTCTGTCAGCTTTAGCTTCATGTATTTTGTGGCTTTGTTGCTAGGTGCATATGTATTTATAGCTGTTCTATTTCTTGATGTATTGATCCTTTTTTTGTTGTAAAATGTATTCTTTGTCTCCAGTAACATTTTTTTTTGTTTTCAAGTCTGTTTTGCCAGATATTAGTATAGCTGCTTCAGTTCTCTTATTGCTGTTTGAATATTATGTAATTTCCTAACTTTTCATTTTCTATCTGTGTCTTTGAATCTAAACATGTCTCTTGACTACATATAGTAGGGTCATGTTTTTTTACCCATTTTACCAGTTTCTGCCTTTCACTTGGAGTGTTAAATCCATTTTTGTTTAATATAATTTAATGAAGGTAGGATATAGGGCAGCTGTTTTGTTATTTGTCGTCTTTTTGTTCCCCTGCCACTCCCCTTTTGCTTTTTTGTGTGTTAAATAGCTATTTCCTCGTGTACCATTTGAATTTCTTTGTCGTTTCCTTTATTAGTTTTGATTAATACCAAGTTAATTTCAGTACTATACAAAAACTTTGCTTATATATAGCTTTGTTCTTTTCTTCCTTTGTTGTGCTATTATTGTCATAAATTACATATTTATATCTTATATTCCCATGAGCATATATTACAGTTATCACTTTATGCAGTTTTCTTTTATATTAGAAAGGAGAAAAAATATGTTTATACTGTCTTATATTTTTATTCATTAAAAAATTTATTTACTTATGCAGTGACTTAACTGGTGCTCTTTATTTCTTTATGTGGATGCGTGTTACTGTCTTGTGTCCTTTTATTTTCTGCCTCAAGACTTTCTTTAGTGTTTTTTGTAGGGCAGGTCTGCTAGTGATGAATCTCTGTTTTTGTATATTTGGTAATATCTTTATTTCTTCTTTTTAAAAATCTTTTTGAAAAACAACTTTGTTGAGATATAATTCACATATCATACAATTTACTCATTTATTGGTTTTTGGTATGTTACTAGTTTTTAAAAACTGTGGAAAAATATATGATGTAAAATTTGCCATTGTAACTATTTTAAAGTATAACTCATTGGCATTAATTACTTCACAGTGTTGTGCTATCACCACTATTATTTCTAAAACTTTTTCATTGCAATAAACATAAACTCTGTAATTGTTAAGCAATAACTTCCCATTTTCCCCTACTCACAGCACCCGGTAGCAACTCATCTACCTATTTTGTATCTGTGAATTTGCCTGTTTTAGATATTTCATATAAGTGAAATCATACGATATTTATACTTTTGTATCTAGCTTATTCTTAGTATGATGTCTTCAGGGTTCATCCATGTTGTAGCATGTGTCAGAACTTCATTCCTTTTTACAGCTGAATAATATTTCGTTGTATGTATATACCACATTTTGTTTATCCATTCACCTGTCGATGGACGCTTGGATTGCTTCTACCTTTTGACTGTTGTGAATAATGCTGCAGTAAGCATTGGTGTACAAGTATCTGAGAACCTGTTGTCAGTTCTTTTGTGTATTTACCTAGGAATGGGATTGCTGGATCATATAGTAATTCTTTCTATGTTTAACCTTTTGGGGAACTTCTAAACTGTTTTCCACAGTGGCTGTAGGATTTTACATTCCCACAAGCAATGTGCGAGAATTTCAGTTTCCCCACATCTTCACCAGCACTTATTTTCATTTTATTTTTAAATATCATTCTTAAAGATAGTTGTACTGAATGTAGATTTCTTGGTTGACAGGTTTTCTTTCTTTCTTTTTTTTTTTTTTTCTTTCAGCTCTTTGAAAGAAAAGTCATCCCACTACCTTCTGGCCTAAATGGTTTCTGATGAGAAATCAGCTTTATAACTTATTGAGGATCTGTTATATGTGATGTTACTTCTCTCATGCTGCTTTCAAGATTCTTTGTCTTTTGCTTTTCACAATTTGATTATGATGTTTCTATGTGTGGATGTCTTTTTATTTTTTTGGTGTTCATTTTGCTTCTTGCATGTCTAGATTCATGTTTTCATCATATTTGAGATGTTTTAGGCCATCCTTTTTTTTTTCTTTTAAGACTCAGTTTTTTTAGAGCAGTTTTAGATTCACAGGACAGTTGAGCTGAAAGTACAGAGATTTCCCACACACACATGCATAGCCTCCCTCGTTATCATCTCCCCCACCCCCAAAATGGTACAATGCTGTAATCAAACAGTTTCCATTTATTAGGTCTGTGACTATATTAGGCAAGTTACTTAATCTCTAGGAAACCTGATTTTTCTCATTTACCAAATACTACTAAAGTAGTAGTAACAATAATAACAAGTACATTATAGAGCTCTTACATTAAATCAGGCACTATTTGCTGTAAATACTTTAGCTCTATTAACTAATTTAGTCCTCAGAACATCCAAATGAGAAACACACTTATTATTTTCATTTTGCAGAGAGGGAAACAGATACAGAGAGGTTAAGTAATCTTAGGTCATACATCTGGTAAGGGGTAGAGCAAAGATGTAAACTAAGGCATTATTCAACTTAACTACTATGCTAGACTGTCCGGGTGAGTGGGGATGATAATACCTAGTTCATAGGATGCCTGTAAAGATTAAATGAGATAATCCATATCAAACACTTAACCCATAGTAAATGTTCAATAAATGTTAGTTCCTATCTTAATAGTATGTGCTTTTGGATTGAGTAAATAGCCTGTCATAAGTTGCTGAAAAAAACTTGGTATCACATATATAGATTAATTCCTTTTGGGAACTCTTTTTCAGATTTCATCAGCTGCTTGTGGCTATGGGTTCACATTACTGTCCTCTAAAACCAAAGATGTTACGAAGGTTTGGGGTATGGGACTCAACAAAGATTCTCAGCTTGGATTTCACAGGAGCCGGAAAGATAAAAGTAAGCATTCTCACCTTGGCTTCTCTCTGCTGTGATTGGTCTAAGAAAGCTCCCTTTGGATTTTCATGAGTTTGACTACATAAACCAAACCACACAACAAAATAGATGGAGTCTTAAAGGAATATTTGTTTAAAACCATTTGCACTAATTGTTTTTCAGCCTCTTTGGTAATAATATTGAACCTCTAGGCAAAAAGGCATTTGCTGTTAAGTAAAGATGTTCCTTTTTGGCCCCAAAGAGATGACCTTTCTTTCTAGCTTGGAGATAGTCTGAAATACTCTATAGTACCTAGAATATGGTCTGGGAAAAAAGTCGAATGAACGCCTTAAGATAGAGGATTTATTTTAGTTGTTTGAAAGTTGTAAAAATGTTAGAAGTCATTTATAATGACATTTTTAAAAGTAGACATTAGCCAAGTAATATTATGAGAAAAATAAGAAACATTTTTTAAATTAAAGGATAAGTTACATAGACACATATACCTGACAGACCTTTCTTTTCATTTTTTTTCTGTTCATTTGTATTTTATTTTGATCATAGCATATATTTTGTTTTCTACTTTTTTTTTACTTAATTTTATATCAGGTTATTTTGTAATTTAGTATTGAAGTCTTACTAGCTGTAAGATTCCACATCACTTTTTTTTTATACCTTTATTTAGGAAAACTTTAGACATATGTCAAAATGGACAGACTAGTGTAATGCATCCCATAACCAGCTTCAGCAGTTATCAACTCATGCCAGTCTTATTTTCATTTCCCCCACCTTCCCCTCAATAAATTCGAAGCAATTCCTAATATTATTGATTTTATTCATAAATATATCAGTACATCTCTTAAAAAAATAAGGACTTTAAGAAAATTAACAACATGATCACATATAAAAATAATTAATATTATAATCTCTTAACATCATCAATTTTCTCGTCAATGTTCAAATTGCCAGTTGTCTCACAAATGTCATTAAATTTGAATTTTTAGAAATGTATTTGAATCAAGATCCAAATAAGGTCCAGGCATTGTAATTGGTTAAGACTTTTAAAAGTCTTTTAAGTTTGTTTTAATCTTTTTTATCTAAAACTTATTTATTAAAGAAATCATGTTTTTATCCTATAGAATTTTTAAGCCGGGGGTTTACTGAATGTGTCCTCAGTTTTCATGATCCTCTATATTTCCTGTCAATTGGTGGTTGGATCTAGAGCCAGATTCCCTTTAAATGTTATGTATTTACTGCTTCCCAGGCCCTTAGGGATCTATGCATATAGTAAAGGGGGATGTGAGTCACTTTCCAGTATTCTTAAGTACTATATGTTTTCAGCTAATAAAGCCATATAAGCTAACAACATTGTCCAGTTTCTCTGATTTTGCCTAGAATCCTATCTTGTTGTGATGAACCAGTTATTCTATGCTGATCAAAAGCTGTCTGAAAATTATATTAGTCACTAATAAATACAAATGAGCAAGTATATTATTATAACAGTAATAAAGCCATTTATTTGGTAGACAAAATCTTTTTAAACATAAATTCAAAGAAAACGAGTTATTTAGTGGGGTATAGTTTGACAACCTTTGCGTTTATAGACCTTCTTCTTAACTCCAGCCTACATTATAAATATTCAAAAGCTCATTGTTTAAAACATACAAGAGGAATTTTTTACGTAGTCCAATCTGGCTTCTCCAGTGGGATTGTAAAGAACAATGAGGTTCTTCTTTAGAGTGACTTCTCAAAAACTTTTCCCTTTATGTGGTTATTTAAATATTAAATTTTTCTTTTTTATATATAGTTCAACACCCTAAAGGCACAGTAGAGTATATGATGAAAAGTTGCTTTCCACCTCTGGCCTCCCAGCCACATGGTTTTTCTCCCTGATGACAACCTGTTTTACCGGTTTCCAGGTTATCTTTGTAGAGAGATTTAATGTATCTACATATTTTTTTTTTTTTTTGCCTCTTTTTAATGTAACAGTATTTGCTGTTCTTCACCTTACTGAGAAACTTTAGTGGGCATTGCAGGAAGAAAATGCTTTTACTTTCCTTAAAAATTCAAACAGAATTAAATGACATGTAAAGAGATTTTTTAAAATAAGACTATGTATGCTTTTCAATTACTCAATATTTAATGGCAGCAAAGTGTACAGTGGGTTGGGAGTTGGAGACCGGGATTCTAGTTCTAGCTCCACTAGTAGCCTGTGTGCCTTGTCATTCAAATCCATGTGTAGAAATGTGGGGGTTGGACAATATGATTTTTAATGTTAGAAGTGCTATGACTCTCGATCAGTGTAATGACCTGGTTGTTTTTGTTACAGCAAGGGGATATGAGTATGTTTTGGAGCCCTCGCCTGTTCTACTTCCTCTCGACAGACCTCAGGAGACACAGGTGCTACAGGTCTCGTGCGGCAGAGCCCACTCTCTTGTCCTCACAGACGGTGAAGGAGGTGAATTGACATGTTCAAGATTGATGGAGGAGGGGAGGAGCCACTTTCTTGCCGTTGGGCCTGAAGTGGCTCGTTTGATTTAGCCTCATCTAATTAGTGAAGCTGTTGGCATTTCCTGAGCAAATCAGTTAGGATGGCTCAGGAGAGCTGTATTGGTCAGCGCTTGCTAAATCTTTTATGCTCTCTGCTCTCTGTGATTCTTGGAGAATCTTAGGTATCTATAAATGTCACAGCACACATCAGGCAGCTTTATCAAGGCCTCCCACTTTCTTTACATAAAGTCGCTAAGCTGGGCTGCACATGCATTTGGTTTTTCCTATTGTACTGAAAGAAGCCTGTTTGCTAACACTTCTACCAGGTGGTGGAGAGGCTTTCAGAGTCAAGGCTCCCGGATAAGCCCGACCATCTCCAGAAGAGCAGTTATTTCTAGGGAAAGGCCAACTTGACTTTTTCAAATTTAATTTTCTGGCTAAGTGTACTTTGTAGGAAAAAATGAAGGTGGTATTTAGAAACTCTTTCAAGAGGGATTTTGCATTGAAATAGGGGTGCTGAGGCCTCTTACAGGGGATACTTGCCTTGTATAAGGTGGAATCCCGGGAGGGGTGGGGTGAAAGGCAGGCAGAACAGTAAAGGTGACCTAGGCAGTTGCAGCATGTCTAGACCCCAACATGCCTGTGGCTCTGCCTGCATGGGCTGGGAATATTGGAGAAGGAAACCAACTGGCATCTAGGGTGAGTGGTTGGACTAGGATCACTCTCTGAGACTGCCTTCTAGTCCTGACATTCTAGGATTTCATGAACCTGATATTTTCAGACTCTTAAGAATTGATTTAACTGAGGGTATTATTTTTTAGTCTTCAGCATGGGAAACAATTCTTATGGGCAGTGTGGAAGAAAGGTGGTTGAAAATGAAATTTACAGGTGAGTTCCTGAAAAAACTACCCTTTCCCCAATTGTGTTAAGTATTAAACATTTCTTGAGTGATTACTGTGTGATAGAGCCACAGAGCAGTCAGTAAGCAAGTTTCCTCATGTGTGAGAGGAGCAGTGAGAACTCACTGGAAAGCTGTGGAGAGGATTGTTCCACTGCTGGATGAGCTTTCTACATGAGTTTGGTGGGAAGGGAGGGCCCATGAGCATTGATTGTGATGGGTAGAACTTCTTTCAATTAGTTTTGTGTTTTTAACCAAATTGATTAACTTCAAAAATTCTCCTCTGTTTTAGTCCTATTCATTTAGTCTTAAAAAAAATTTACCCTTAGTTCCTTGCATTATGCTGGTAGTTCTAAATACCAGTGTCAACTCTAGCAGCATATGAAAATCAGTAAAGAATTTTGTTTGTTTTACTTTCATGCCTAGGTCTAACTCTGCCTTATATCTGACCTTGAGAGTTTCTCTAATAGTTACCATGGGGGGGCAGTATTAGGGGTGACAGGGAAGGAGTCAGAACCCCACAGTACTCATCATGACCATATCTCTTGCTTCTCCCAAAATGGTTCCCGGCTGTAGTGAAAGTCACAAAGTCCATAGAATGCAGGACTTCGATGGACAGGTGGTCCAGGTAAGAGGTGTGGGCTGAGAGCCATTCATCCTGCCTCCTGGGGCACTTTTGAAAGGGAGTGATAGCAAATTTGATAGGCAGATTTTCTTGATTATTTTAGTGAAGATTATATTGTCTGCATACTATAAAGTTTAATAAGTTTGGGGAGATAATACTCTAGTGGGGAAGACAGGTTAAAAAAAAAAAAACTAGCTGTATCAGAGTGTATCACAGCACTGTGTATGTTCCAGGCTGGCTTTGTCTTGCATATCATTTTATTCCCAACCCTAGTACAGTGCCTGGCACATGGTAGGTACTTATAATAAGTACCTGAATACTAAACACATAAGGGAATATATATAAAAAGTGCTATAAGAGTACCAAAAGGGGAATTGTTTAGCAAGGGTGGAATGGAAGGGAGAGAAGGCATCGTGGGGGAGGTGGCAGAGGAATTGACCAGATAGACCTGGCATGGGTGGTAGGAAAAGTTTTCTGGCAGAGAGGAGGGAGCAGCTGGAGGCTTTAACTGCCGAGAACATGCAGTGTGGCTGGAGTTTGGTATGCTTACAGGGGAGTGTTGTGGGATAGGCTGGAAGATAGGTTCAGAGTGAACAGTGCAGGGTCTTGAATGTCTTGCTAAGGAGTTTAGACTTCATTCTCTTGACAGTTGGGGTCTATCAGAGATTCTAAGCAGGGCGAATGACAGCAAATCATGATCTATTTAGAAAGATAATTTTGGCCATGATGTGGAGGTTAGTCGGGGGAGGAAGTGATGAAGACTGCTTGGGAAGCCACGGGGAAAAGGGACAGGTAGGAGACATTAAGGAGAATTGACTGGATTTGAGGCTCGATTAGATGGGCAGGGAATGAGTTGGAAGGAGTTGAGTATGACTCCATAGACAGATGAGAGGCTGCTGATGTTCTCAACCCAGATTGGGGCAAACTGTAGGAGGAGCAGGCTTGAGTTGGCTGTGAGGGGGAAGTGAAGAAGAGGGAAAGAGTGAATTTGCAATTGAGTGTAGCGCTTCTTGCACAGGCTTCAGAGTCACATGGATGTGAATTGAAGTCCCTGCTTCTCCACATATTAACTGGGCAAGTTACCAACCTTCTCTGAGATTCAGTTTTGTACTGGGTAGTCTTGGTTATTGACTTACACAATGCCTGGCATAACTGTTCAATAAAGGGTGCTTTTCATTAGGCAGTTAGGAAAATAGGTCTGCAACCCAGTAGAGTTGTTGGGACTGGAGATAACAGTGTGGAGATGACAGGGAAAGCCTTGAGAATGGATGCAGTTTCCTAGGGAAGTGTGAAGAGTGAGGAGAGAAGAGGGCAAAAGACAACCTTGGAGGATTCCAACACTGAAGAATAGGAAGTAGAGGCTGGGCAGAGACTGGACGCTATTAGACCGGCAGAAGAGAGGAGTGGCAAAGAGAAAGGTTTTTGGAGGAGGGAGTGGTTCCTCAGGTGGGAAAGTGTGGAAGAGCTCTTGAGTTTGCTCCTTACGACACCTGACAATTTACTTTAGCAAGAGCAGGTTCGGTGGAGCGGGAGACAAAAGCTAGGCTGTGGTGCATTGAGAAAAGATAAGGGCAGCCTGCCTGGACCCAGCCCACTAGGTGCTCAGGAGTGGTAGGGAATGCTACTGAGCTTCGAGTCCATTGACTAGGACCCTGGGCTTCTAAAGATTTCTTCTCATCAACCTTACCTCTATCTGTCTAATAGGTCACCTGTGGTCAGGACCATAGTCTGTTCCTAACGGATAAAGGAGAAGTCTATTCTTGTGGATGGGGTGCGGATGGACAAACAGGTAGTGTACCTTTCACCCCGGGGGATAGTGCAGTATGGCTTTTTGAGCCATAGGGCCCTCATGGGCTAGAACCCACCTTCCTTGATTTGACTCTTACCTCTCGTTGCTTGCTGGGGAACACTGTTTTGTTTGTCCCATCCCCTTCCCCTCACCCCTGGCTCCCATAGAAATGAATCAGTACAGGATTGGCTAGAGGATTGGAGCACCTCTCAACAAAAGAGTTCTGAGCCTTTTCAAGAAGAAACAAATGCCACCTAAAAGGAGCTCGAGTTTAAGAACAATATCATTGAAAGAGGAATGAGGGATAAACTTCATCAACCTTGTATATTTAATTTTTTGTTTTGATATTTGTTTGAAGCGAGGGCCTTTAAATTTAAGATTTAAATCTTGTGTAAATTCTCAGTAACCCTACACCACATCAAATTGTCTTTGTTCATTTTCTCATGTTTTCTTCAAGTCCTTGTTCATGTGTGTACCTCTTTTATATAGTAATAATAGCATAGGTTTGATTTTATATGCTTATCATTTAAATTTACATAAAACATTTTTCCATGTTAGCACAGTTTTCACATTTACAGTTTTTAGTATTTGTATGATATAACATCAGATTAATTTACCATAAGGCAAATTAACCATTTAATCATTTTATCGAATAATTAATCATTACCCTGCCGTGAGGAGGCATACTTTTTGGGGGGAGGATGTGCAGCAGCCATTGGAGCTAATATGCTATTTTTTATTTTTATATATATATATATATATATATATATATATATATACATATATATATATATATATATATAGCTTTTCTTTCGTTTGGGTTATTTCTAGGATAAATTCTCAGGAGTGTGTCAAAGGATTAGG
Organism: Eidolon dupreanum; assembly: GCA_028627145.1. Classification (NCBI taxonomy): domain Eukaryota; kingdom Metazoa; phylum Chordata; class Mammalia; order Chiroptera; family Pteropodidae; genus Eidolon; species Eidolon dupreanum. The sequence goes on along the minus strand of CM053501.1, from coordinate 21,375,039 downwards.
TTATTTTTGTTTTCAGAGTGTTATTAAATTACCTCTCAAAAGTTTACCAGTTTATACTGCCATCAGCAATGTACAAAAGTACCACTTTAATCATAACCTCTCTAGCAATGAGGATTGTCAGTTCAAATATGCCAATTTAATTACTATTCCAGTTTTCTAAATGTACATTTTTTTGGTAAATATAAAGTTGAAGCTTCTCTTTATTTTTAAAATCCTGTGTGGGTAATTTTTTAAAAGCAGCTTTTTATAGAAATAATAAATTGTTGATACATTTTGACAGCATAGATAGGAATAAGGTAAAGAGTAAAAGTCCCACTCGCAGGAGAGAACCATGGCTAAGTTTCCCGGTGCCATTCCAAAAACTTGCTGTTACATGCTACACCTCCTTCATCCTCACTGCCTTGCTTGCTGGGCTCTGAGTCCAGCCATGTGGGCCCCCTACAGTCAGTTTTTGGAGCCTGCCCTCTTCTTTGCTGCCATAGGACCTTAGCCTGGAATGCTCTTTGCTCTCCTTTTCATCCTGTAGGCCTCAGTGTGGGTGTCATCTCTTCAGTGAAGGCATCCCTGACTATTCTTTCTAAATCTGTTGTTCTCCTTTTCTCTTGTACTTTCTATGTGAGCATTTTATTCCTTTGTTTCAAAAACCTTCAACATTTTGAATTACTTTAAAAAAATCTTTTTAATTTATATGTATTATAGAATATATAAAAGATGATATGTAGGTAGTACTCCCCAAGTTGATCTGCAGATTCAGTGCAATTCCTATCAAAATTCCAACTGCCTTATTTGCAGAAATGGACAAACTGATGCTAAAATTAATATAGAATTACCAGGGACCACAAATAGCCAAAAAAAAAAAAAATTGAAAACAAAGTTGGAGAAATCATACTTCCTGATTTCAAAGGTTACTACAAAGCTATAGTAGTAATTAAAACACTGGCATAAGAATAAGCATAGATCAATAGAATAGAATTGAGAGTCCAGAAGTAAACTCATACATCTGTGATCTATTATTTTTGACAGGAGTGCTAAGACCATTTAATTGGGGAAAGAATAGTCTTTTTAACAAATGGTGCTGAGACAGCTGGATATCTAGAAGAATGAATTTGAACTCCTATATACACCATCTACAAAAATTAACTGAAAATGGATCAGTCATAAATGTAAGCTAAAACTGTAAAACTCGTAGAAGAAAGTTTAGATGTGAATCTTCATGACCTCAGATTAGACAGCAGTTTCTTAAATATGACACCCAAATCATAAGCAAAAGAAGGAAAAATAGATAAATTGACCTTCATGAAAATTTAAAAACTTTTATGCATCAAAAGACAAGATCAGCAGAGTGAAAAGACAACCCACAGAATGGAAGAAATATTTGTAAGTCATATATTTGATGAGGGTCTAGTATCTAGTATATATAAAGAACTCCTATAATCCACTAACAAGACAAACAACCCAATTAAAAAATGAGCAAAAGTTTTATATAGATGTTTTTCCAAATAAGATATACAAATGGCCCATAAGCATATGGAAAGGCACACAAATAGTCATTAGAGAAATGCAAATCGATACCATGAGATACTACTTCACATCCATTAGTATGGTAACTCTCAGAAAAAAAAAAACAAACTCACATAATAACAGGTGTTGGCAAGGATGTGGAGAAATTGGAACCTTCATACATTGCTGGTAGGAATCTAAAATGGTACATCAGCTGTGGGAAACAGTTTGGCCACTCCTCAAAAAGTTAAAACATAGAATTACCATTTGATCCAGCAATTCCACTCCTAGGTATGTATCCAAGAAAAATGAAAACATTTGTCTGCACAAAAACTTGTGCACAAATGTTCATAGCATTCTTCATAATATCCAAAAACTAGAAACAACTCAGATATCCATCAACTAATAAATGAATTAAAAAACCACAGTATTTACTTGCAGCGGAATTCTATTTGACTATAAAATGACTGAACTTTTGATATGTGCTATACCATGGATGAACTATATAAATCTTATGCTAAGTGAAAGAAACCAGACGCAAAAGAACACACAGTGTGGAATTCCATTTATATGAAATGTACAGAATAGGCAAATACATAGAGACAGAAAGTAGATTAGCAGTTGCCAGGGTTGAGGGTGAGGTGAGAAATAGGAAGTGACTACAATTGAATATGAAGTTTCTTTCTGGGTGATGCATGTGTTCTTAAATTAGTTGGAGGTGATAGTTGCACAACATTGTGAATATACTGAAAACCACTCAATTATATACTTTAAAATGATTGAAATGGTGAACTTATGTGAATTTTATCTCAAAAAATGATATGTAGCTTAAATGTAACTTACAAAACATGATAACAAAATCAATATTTGTGAAACCACTACCCAGTTTAAGACCTAAAACATTGTCAATACTGCAGATTCTACCCATGTGTGACTCTGTTTCATATGCTTGTCTTCCTCCTACAGGGGGATCCACCATTCCAAATTTTATTTCTATTATTCCTTTCTTTGAGGGAACAAAAATTTATACACATGTGCACACACACACACACTCCTAAGTAATGTATTGACTAGTTTTGCTTCTTTTAGGAGTCATATTATATATATGTATCTTACATATCTTGTTTTAAACTTAACATTATGTTTCTTAAGATTCAGCCCTGTTGTAAGTATTTACAGTTCATTCATTTCTTTTTCTCCTTTATAGCTGGGTAGCCCAACTCCAGCCTGGAATTAGTTGTTTGTTTTTCTTCAAGTTTTAAAAAATGTAATATTGGTTAAATACACATAACGTCAGATTTACCATCTTAAAATCATTTTTAAATGTATTTCATTGGTATTAAGTACATCCATATTCTTGTGCAACTGTCACCACCATCCATCTCCAGAACTCTTTCATCTTGAAAAACTGAAACTTTATACCCATTAAACAGTAACTCCCCATTCTTCTCTCCCACCTCAGCCCCTGGTAACTGCTATTCTACTTTCTGTCTCTATGAATTTGACTATTCTAGGTGCCTCATATAAGTGAATCATACTTTGTGTGTGTGTATATGACTAGTTTATTTCACTTACCATAATGTCTTCTAAGTTTATCCATGTTGTATCATCCGTCAGAATTTCCTTCCTTTTAGTAGGCTGAATTTCCCTTGTATGTATATACCACATTTTGCTTATCCATCTGTTGATAAACACTTGCGTTGCTTCTACTTTTTACCTCTTGGAATAATAATGAACACAGGTGTCCAAATCGCTCTTTGAGACCCTGCTTTCAATTCTTTTAGATATATACCCAGATGTGGCATTGCTAGATCATTGGTAATTTTATTTTAAAATTTTATGAAACTGCCATACTGTTTTCCATAGTAACTACACAATTTTACATTCCCACCACAATGTATGAAGTTCTCATTTCTCTACATCCTCACTAACACATTATTTTCTGGGTTTTGTTTTTGTTTTTGTTTTTGTTTTTGTTTTGCATATGTTTTATAATAGTAGCCATCCTAATGGGTGTGAAGTGGTTATTTCATTTGTGGTTTGCATTTCCTTATAGTCAGTGATGATGAGCATCTTTTCATGTGCTTATTGGCCATTTGTATACCTTTTTTGGAAAAATGTTCAAGTCCTTTGCCCATTTTTTAAGTAGGTTGTTTTTGTTGTGGTTGTTGAGTTCTCTATATTCTGAATCTCTTATCAGTTATTTGATTTGCAAATATTTTCTGCCATTCTTTGCATTGCCTTTTTACTTTGTTGATAGTGTCTTTTGGTGCACAAAGTTTTTAATTTTCATTCATCAAATTCGTTTATTTTTTCTTTAAATTTTTTCCCCATTTTTAAGAAGTAATTGACTATATCACTGTGTAAGTTTAAGATGGATAGCATGATGGTTTGATTTACATATATTGCAAAATGATTACCATAAAGTTTTAGTTAACATCTGTTATTTTATACAGATATAATAAGAAGAAAAGAAAAAAAATTTTTCTCTTTGTAATGAAAGCTCTTAGGATCAGCTGGCTCTCTAATAACTTATTTTCTTATTTTTTTTCCCGTGCCTTTAGGGTCATATCTAAGAAATCATTGCCAAATACAGTGTTGTGAAGCTTTTGCCCAACATTTTCTTCCACGAGTTTTATAGTTTAAGCTCTTACATTTATGTCTTTTGATCTACTTTGAGTTGATTTTTGTATGTGGTGTTAGCTAAGTGTCGAACTTTATTCTTCTGCTGCATGGGGACACCCAGTTTTCTCAGCACATTTGTTAGAAGGCTGTCCTTTTCCAATTGAATGGTCTTGAGACTTGTCAAAAATCATTTGACCAATATAAGTGAGGGTTTATTTCTGGGCTCCCTGTTGTATTCCATTGATGTATATGTTTGTCTTTTTGTCAGTGCTACACTGTTTTGATTACTGTAGCTTTGTAGTGAGTTGAAATCACAAAGTATGAGTCCTCCAAATCTGTTCTTCTTCAAGATCATTTTGCTATTTGGGATCCTTTTGAGATTCTATATGAATTTTAGGATGGATTTTTCTATTTCTGCAAAAAATATTATTGGGATTTTAATAGGAATGACATTGAATCTGTAGATCACTTTGCATAGTATTGACATCTTAACAATATTGTGTCTTCCAGTTCATAAACATAACATGTCTTTCCATCTATTTATATCTTCTTTAATTTCTTTCAGCAGTGTTTTATAGTTTTTATTGTACAAGTCTTTCACCTCTTTGGTTAAGTTAATTCCTAAGTATTTTATTCTTCTTGATGCTACTGTAAGCAGAATTGTTTTCTTAATTTCTTGTTTTGGATTGTTCACTGTTAGTATATAGAAATGCAGGTGATTTTCATGTGTTGATTTTGTATCCCGCTTTACTGAATGCAGTTCATTTTTATAGCTGTATGATATTCTACCATGGAATACACCTCAATTTATTCATTTTCCTGTCGATAGGTATTTGGATGGTTTACAATTTTTTGTTATATAACAAGCAGTGCTTCTGTGACCATCTGTATGTCTCCTTGTAGATGTGTTCAAGAATTCTAGGAGCTCTAGTGAAGATTCTATGAGTGGAAGTGCTAGGTTATAGGGTATGCATATGTATTCCAATGATTGTTTTTTAAAATAGTTGTAACAGGTAACCCCCACAACAGCAGGGCAAAGCTTGGTATTGTCCACCTAAAAGTTTTTGCCTGTCTGATAGATGTGAAATGGCATTTCACTGAGGTTTGAATTTGCATTTCCCTAATTACTACTGAGAGTGAGGATCTTTCCATGGTTATTAACCAGTCTTGTTTTTTCTTCTCTGAAATGTATGTGGTATTTTTGCTGATTTTTGTTGACTCATTTGTCTTTTTCTTACTGATTTTTAGGAATTCTTTGTATATTTCATATCTTTATTCTTGCACATATCTTTTCTCAGATTGTGGTTTGTGTTTTTGTCCACCCATCTGAGTTTTTAATTTTGACTATATTTTTTCATTTCTAATTGCTTCCTTTTCATATTTACCTGGTCATTCTTAATAGTCTCTTGTTCTTGCTTTTATTTCTTTGAACATTGCATACAGAGTTATTTGTGTTTTGTATATTTTAATCCCAGTGTTTGAAGTCTGGAGGGTCTAAAATTGGTTGTTGGTTCTGTTTATTCTCACTCATAGTGGCATCTTATGAGTTTAGTAATTTTTTATTGTGATCTCATATTTTATTGAATTTAATTTGTGGAAACTCTAAGAGCCTAAATTGGAGATGCTTTCCTCAAGAGAGGATTTGGATACGCTTTTGCCTGTTGCCAAGGGGTGCTGCCAGTCTGACAACTGCTTTGAGCCCCTGTGAGGAAGCCAGTTTAAGCAGGAGTCTGTGGTTTAACGTTCTGCTGCATGTGCTGCCCAGGGATTACCCTCCATCGCATTGCTGGTAGTGACATTGTCTTCAGGAAAGCCCTATCTTTTCCTCTGTTTACTGTTTACCATGCCAGTTTGCCTGTTTCCATTTATTGTTTTGGGGGTGGAATGGGTTGGGATGGGTTCTTAGAGATTTCCTTTATTTTCCAGCAAGCCCAACAATACATTAGAAATTGCTTGTCGTAATTTATGCAAAGTCTCATAGATTCATCGTATAGTGGTATTTCATCTTGAGAAATTTTCTAACTTGAATCAGACCTAAACAATTCACAGGGTTTTAAGATGGTCTAATTGCAATTATATCTTTTTCTTCCTCTGAGAAAGCATAGAGAAGGAAGTTACCATAGCACAGGATGCCTGAGTTGGTATTTGTAAAGTGTTTAAAACTGTGTTTGACGCAGAGTAATAATATATAATTGTTTGTTAAGAGAATAAATAATTAACAGTATTTTCCATTGTGTTAGGTCTAGGTCACTACAATATCACCAGTGTACCCACCAAGCTAGGTGGAGACCTTACTGGAGTGAAGATTGTCCAGGTTGCCACCTATGGTGATTGTTGCCTAGCTGTGTCTGCAGATGGAGGCCTCTTTGGTTGGGGCAACTCTGAGTACCTGCAGCTGGCCTCTGTCACTGATTCTACACAGGTATGAGGTCACTTACAGCATGGTGCTGGGAGGTTTGGAAATATAATGTGTTAAGGACATTTATAAGAGTTCTTCACCAAAATGTGATGTATAACGTGCTAAGATGTTAAGGCCTAACCTATTATGAGACTGCCTCTTCAAGGTTCTAAGTTCTTGGGCAGTCTCATTACAGCCTGTAAAGAAAGCTTAGATTCAAAAGCCATCATTATCAATACTTCAATGAGATAATACTGATTTACAGCAGTATTTTAAGTAGGTTCGGGTACCTGTCTTATTCTAAAAGGGACATGAAGCTATTTATCTAAGTTCCTATGATGTTGTAGTATGCTTTTTGTTTCAGTATAACACATATGCCCCCAGAGTACACAGATCATAAGCTCTATGAAGACACCTATGCTGTCCTACCCAGATGAAGCAGTGGAATCCCTGCCTGTGGCCTCTTCTCTTCACTATCCCCTTCTTCGCACCAAAGTGAACCACCATCAGTACAGTACAGTAGAATTTTAGTAGAATTTTAAACATTTTATTAAGGAAAACTTCAAATATAAACAAAAAGTACAGCTCATTGCGTACTTAATCTCTACATACCCATAACCCATGTTCAATAATTGCCAACTAATGGCCTATTTAAAAAAGATATAATTCATGATTTTTAAGTATATGATTTACTGGTTTTTAGTATAGTTACAAAGGTATACAACTCTTTTCCCCCTCCCCCCCCAAAAAAAACCCATGCTCTGTAATGGCCAATTTTGTTTTTACATCTATAATTCCATCTACTCTGCCCTCGATCACTTTGAAGCAAATCCTTTATATCAGCTTTCATCTATAAAAGATAAGGCCTATTTAAAAAACATTCTATATTCCTTAATATCATCAAACTTCTGACAAATACAGAAGGGTTTTAATATATGTTAATGAGAGTTGGATGAAAAAGGTGAAGGGATTAAGAAGTACAAATTGATAGTTACAAAATAGTCACAGGGATGTAAAATAGAGCATAGGGGATATAGTTAATAATATTGTAGTAACTACATATGATGCCAGGTGGGTATTAGACTTATTGAGGGGATCGCTTTGTTATTCATATAATTGTCTAACCACTGTGCTATATACCTGAAACTAATATAACATAATATTGACTGTCAACTGTAATTAAAAAAAAATGTGAAAGGAATGGGAAAAAAAGATTAATGATAATCCTGCACAAAGGGAAACTAAAGATTACTAATAAGATGAAAAAATACATTCTCTATGGTGTGGCCAGTTAGAAGTGGTTGCAGATTTGGCTCTGAGCTTCCTAGTAGCCAAAGCCAAGAAGAAAATGTCATTTAAATGATTCATTGTTTCTGTAAGATAAACAGCAAATAAAGCATTCAGAAGTACTGCTCTTTCAGATACCAAGGCCTGAGAAAAATGTTTCCCGTGATCTTCCTTTGGGGGACAGGTCCAGTGTCATATCATTGTTATATGTTGTATCACCAATGACCCCAAAACTTAGTGGCTTAAACAACACACATTTATTATCTCACAGTTTCTGTGGGTCAAGAATCTTGGAGTGGCTTAGCTGGGTCTCCTGGCTCCAAATCTCTCAAAAGCTTCAGTCTTCTTAGGGTTCAACTGGGGAAGGCTCTGCTTTCAGGACCACACCAGTGGTTGTTGGCAGGATTCAGGTCCTCGTGGACTGTTAGACTGGGGCTCCACTTCCTTGCTGGCAGTTGGCCAGCTAATAGTTGTTGGCCAAGCCTTCCTTGGTTCCCTGCCATATAGACTTCTCCATGTGGTAGCTTACAACATGGCAGTTGGTTTCATCAGAGTGAGCAAAGGAGAAGGCAAGAGAGAGTGCCAGTGAGACAGGAGTCAGTGTTTTATACTTTAATCTTAGCAGTGACCTTCCTTCACTTTTTCTGGCATTCTGCTCATTAGAAGCAAGTCACTAGGTTCAGTCCTCACATAAGGGCGGGGATTACACATGAGTGTGAATGGGGGTCATGGGGATTATTGGGGGTCATCTTAGAAGTAGCCCATCACAACCATGATTCTTCACTGTGGCCGGAGCCTCATCCTGTCAGTGACAACAGTGGTAGTTTCCAGTGGCTCTTTGTTAGAGTATCCCAGTGTTTGCTGAGGGCCTTGTGCCAGAGCACAGTGAGGTAAAGAAGCTCTCTGAGAGCCAAGCAGCGGAGGCCAGGCCCAGCCCTGACAGCCTCACTTCACGTAGGCATACATTTTCTGGATCAGTAAGCCCCTTTATTCTTTTTGAGTCAATTTAAGGACTGTTATCTTTTAGCTGTCTCTATTTGAAAGTGAATCTATAAAGATTCATGGCTGTCACTGAAGCACTTAAAGTCTATCTTTCCAAAGTTATTCCTCAGTAGAAGTGCCAAAACCAAATCCTGCTGGAAAGCTCAGTTGGCCACATTTCACTCTCCAAATCCCTGGCCCTCTCATCTCTCACTCTCAGCAGAAGATCTTGCCTCTTGTTTAATAGAGAAAACAGATGCTATCAGATGAGAATGCCCTTAGTTTCTCACTATGACTCCTACACACTTAACTGTGTCTGTACACACCCTGGACCCATTCCTTTTCCTAGAAGTGGAGGAGCTAATTCTTCTCTCTGTGCCCTGTATCCTATCTCCTTCCGCCTCCTCAGAAGTCATACTTCCATTTGTTGGGCCTTCTTTCCCAAAACTTCAACCTTTTCCTTTCTATTGGCCCCTCCATGAATCTTTACAACTGACTCATGTGTCTTTTATCTTAAAAAGCCCTATGTTGACTCCTCCACCGCCTCCTGTTCTTCCCACTCCCTACCCCTTTGCTTTACCTCCTGCTTCCCTTCTAGGCCAAGCATCTCAAGAGCTGCATTTATCTACTGTCTCCTACTCATTCCTCAATCCATTCCACTGAGTTTCCACCCATATTCATTTGCTGAGTGGCTCTTGCTATGGTTACCAGGGACCTCCATGTTGCTAAAATAATGATAAAGAATCTAGAGAACATTTTTCAGTCTTTATCTTTCTTGACCTCTCAGCAGCATTTGACATTGACCATGACATTTTTATGAAAAAAACTCTTCCTCTTGCCTCTGCAACTAGACTCTTCTACTGCTCCTTTGTCTTTCTTGTTGTTCCTTCTTAATCTCACTTACTGGGTCTCTTCTTGTGCCAGGCCTTTAAATGTTGAAGAGCCTCCTGGCATGGACTTTGCTCTCCTTTTCTCTATATTCCCCCTTTAGAAGATCTTATCTGTACCTGTGCTGCAGTTACCATCTATATGCTGATGACTCTCCAGCTCACATATCAGAGCTCCAGACATCACTAAGTAGCACTTGACATTTCCACTTAGCCATCTCTAGGCAGTGTGAGTTCAGCGTGTCTGAAAGTGAACTCATGCTCACCCCACCCCACCCCCGCTCCCGTGCCCTGTTTTTTCTCCATTGTTACCCATGTCCATCATGTTCCCCTCTAGAAATCATTTCTCTCTCCTACTTAGAACCCCTACTGGCCTCCCACTGTGCTTAGGATAAAGACCAAATTCTTACTGTAGTCCGCAGCATCCTGCATGATCTGGCTTCCCTTTTCCCTGCCAGTATCTTGTACCACATTCTCCCTCGTCCTTCTGCTTCAGCCACTCTGACTTGTTTAACTGCCCTGAACGTGCCTTGTTCACTCATTCCCTTTGCACGTGCCATCTCCCCTACTTGGAATATCCTGCTCTTCTCCCCTCACCTAGTTACTCCTACTCATCCTTCAGTTTGCAGTAGAAACGAAGCCTTCCCCAGCCGTTCCTCCCCTAAACTATATCGGTCTCCCTGACATTCATTCTCAGAGACCCTGTACTTTCCTTCATTGCATTCAGCACAAATTAGTTTTATGTTAATCTGGTCTGGCATCTGTCTTCTCCACTAGACTAAACTCAGAGAGGAACCAGGTTTCTTGCTCTCTCTCATGTTCCCAACACCCAGTTAGATGGTTAGCATATGTTCAGTGTTTGGGGAATATTTGTGGCACGTATGAAAGAACTGGGACTTATCTTCTCTGTACACAAGACCAGCATATTTCCAAGTTTTCACTGGCTTGTCTTCCTAACAGTGTGGACCCTTCCTTTGATTCAGGTGAACATCCCCCGGTGCTTACCCTTCTCAGGAGTGGGCAAGGTGCAGCAGGCTGCATGTGGTGGGACAGGCTGTGCTGTGCTAAATGGTGAGACCCTGTCGTAGGCAACTGGGGCTGGATGGGGAAGAGTTGGTGTCCTTTGGCCTCACAGGCAAGTAGACTTCAGCCTAAGGAAAGGAATGTGGCTAGAGGAGATCTTGTTAGATTGAATTCAGCTAATAGAGGGTGAGGGTGACATTCTTGACAGGAAAATAATAACTGTGATTTATTTGTAGACAACTAGACAGCACAGAGCTTAGTAATTCTGTAGCAAACCTCTGCAGTGGAGAATGAACTGTTTTCTCCCCGTCCCTTAGTCTGGGCCAGACACTATGCCAAGAAACAAAAAGCAGATAGGAGAAGAGCCTTAGGGTTTAGATACTGAGATCCATGCTTCTGGGATTAAACATCTGGTACCACTGATGAGTATTAAAATTCTTATAACCAAAAAATCATTTCTAAGAGTTTTAGGAATCTGGCCAGAAGTCCTTTAGTACTTGGCTTGGTCTTCTGATCAGTGTGAAACTTAGAGTTGTTCATAGGAAAAACCGTCCTTTGAAGGCTCTCCTGTGTTCACATGGTGTTTCTGATTGATTTATGGACGGGTCCTGTTAAGGTTACCCTCCAAATGTGGGAAGTTTGTATTCCGACCTGGTTAGACATAGTCCACTGGCGAGAATTTGAGAGAGAAAAGAAACATGATTTTAAATATATGTCAGAATGTTCTTGCCAAACAAGGAGGAAAAAAAAATCCATGTGGATATAATACATCTTGGTGGTACAGTTTGAATTTCTAGTGAGTGAGGGCTGCTCTTGGTTTGACTTACTGACCGTTGTTTTTCCTGTAATGTAGGAGAAGGACATGTTTTTGTCTGGGGCTATGGAATTCTTGGGAAAGGACCAAACCTAGTGGAAACTGCTCTTCCAGAAATGATTCCACCCACTCTCTTTGGCTTGACGGAATTCAACCCAGAAGTCCATGTTTCCCGCATTCGATGTGGACTCAGCCACTTTGCTGCCCTTACCAGTAAGTGATCAAGCCTGTACAGCCCCAAAGACTGACAAAGTTTCACTCTCTCATGTTGAATCTCGAACTGTGGGTAGCTCTCAGTTTCCATCTATTTAGTGGAGTGGCACCTTTGTGTGGATAATTAAAGAGAGCAGCCAATCCAAAAGTTGTTGGCTTGAGGTTTTATAATGCATCTTTTTCTCATCCTGGAGTTTTGTTTTTGGTTCATTTGGTTTGTGGTTAAGCTAATGAGAAAGTGAATTTTCTCAAGAGGACACCAGTCAGTGGTAGGAGAGGGGACTGTTGAATATGTTGGGGTACTGGGGGCAACCAGCAGAGGTTTGGCATTTCCACAGTGGGTAATTAGGAAATGAATATGTGGGGCTTAATCCCATTGCCTGGCCAAGCCCAGACCCGGATCTGACCCAGGAACGTGGGATGGCAAGGGGAACATTTGTAAGATCATCCTGTGGTTTTGTGGAAGTAAATCTGCCTCATTTCTCCAAAGTGCTGAGAGAGAGAATGATCAAAGGGAAAGCTGAAATGGAGATTTTCTCAAAGATTTGCCAAATTACAAAGCCATAACATATCTAGTTACCCTACAGACCTCTTGATTAAATCTCCTATTCCACCACAGTGACTGTTAGTTCAGTTTGTTCCTCTTTAGTTGTCTTGAATCGTCAGACTGTATTAATTTAATTTCATTTTGTGATTCTCAAGTAAATTCGCTATTTCCTTGCAATTAAAATTTTTTTTCATCTTATGGTAAGTAATCGTTTTCTTTTAAACATCTGGGCTGGGACAGTCAGTTCAGGTCATCCTCGTTTGTGTTCTCTGGCCCCATGTGAGGACTGTTCCAGATGAGCACCATTCAACACCGTCTGAATTCCAGGCCTCGGGTGCCTTAAAACACACAAGCTGTCATGTGGACCATGTACTAGTGGGATTGGGGCCTTGCCTGACTGTATGTATTAAAGTACCAAGTGGTAGCTATGTTGACTGGGGTTGTGACCCCTCACCATTACTCAAGCAGAGTCAGCCACTTCTGTTTGCAAATGAGTTTAGTTTATGTGAGTTTTCTAAAGCTACTTAGCCTTAGTAAGTAAGAGTCATTATGGACTAAGTCCGGAGGTGTCAGTGATCTGTTGTCCAGACTATTCTAAGGCTTGGACTATGTGCAGAGTCACATACTTGAGAATCTATATGAAGTATTTCTCTAGAGTAGACTATTTTATGTTTGCTGTCATGCCATCTGGCCATTTTTGATCACAGTGAAATGAAATCCATATCTAGGTTTCCCCCAGGACCCAACAGCCACCCTCCAAGTGCCAGTTACTATCCCTCAGTAGAGGGAGCATCCAAACTTGGGTTTCTCCACTGTCTGTGTGCCCAGCGTTCGCATATGGCCAGCTGGGGCTGGAGTTGTTTGGTTTATCTTCAGGTCTGCTAACGTTTTGGGAGCTAGACTGTTCTATTCTATTAAACACATAAAATTTGGGGGTGGAAGACCAAGGATGATGGTCCAACCAGTGGGCCTCTTATAGCTACTAACAAAACAGTTTCTTATTTCATCAGCCCAAATTATTTTAGTCCTGGCTTCTCCATGTCTTTTCTTCTACTTCTACTAGGCAAATGCAGGGCAGTGAAATGGGGCCTTTGTGCCAAGGAGTGCCCAAAGCTGATGTGGACAGAAGTCTCAACTGAAGGCTGATTTGTGGGAGGCCGCCCTACCAGACCTAGGTCCCTTCCTGGAGGATGCCCTGGTCTAGATGCAATCTCCTGGACTCGCCTCTATAGCACCTTGTCTGTCCTCCTTCTTGACACTTTTTACAGTTCTTAAGCATATATATATATTGGTTTGATCATTTGTTCAACTCCTCCCATGAGGACAGGAACCATGAATGTTACATTCACTGTCTTGTCCCAGTACTTAGCACACAGGCATAGACCTGGCCCAGAGAGGTTCCTGTGTCACCATGTGTCACTTGACTGAATGCTCAAGATATAGAAACCTGGACAAAGAATGACAATCTTCCTATTTCTCACTCTGTCGAATTAGAAAGGCCATGGCATGACCAGGATTTGAGGATGCTCAGATTTCAGAATTTGTAGAGGGCAGGGTTTAGTCAGACATAGCTGTTGGTGAGGGGTTGTATGCATAAGGGGCAAGTAGAGTAGGCTGTGAGCAGGAGCCACCTTGGCCCACAGCCTCATGTACATACTCATCTCCCATGTGATGGACATAGCATAAATTTGGGCTTGGACATGTTTTTGGTATGAGGGCAGTCTACTTTTCAAAAGAAAGCATTAATATCTGATAGAAATTGAAATTTAACATTGGGCTCTGTTCATACCAGGTTCTGGAAAGCAAGTTCTCATTCAGGGTCTTTCCTCCTCTTCAGACTTGCCCTTGGCCTAGTCCCAAGCAAGCCACTGATTTTCTTTCTTTGCAGACAAAGGAGAGCTGTTTGTGTGGGGCAAGAACATCCGAGGGTGCCTGGGAATCGGCCGCCTGGAAGACCAATATTTCCCGTGGAGGGTAAGGCTAGACTGGGTGGGCTTGAGGGCATGTCCACAGAGCAGATTCAGCTGATGTGGCAGCAGTGCCCAGTGTGCAGCTGGGCCAGCACTGGGTCCTGGGATTGCCCCCAGTTTCAGTCCCGGCTGCCTTCCTCCTGCCCTGTTGTCTCAGGGAAGGCTCTGCAATTGAGGAGCCAGATCAAGGGCCCAGTACCAGCTTCTCATGCTGCAGGCTCACTGCCCTTTGCTCCTTCCCAAGGCCTGTTGAGTGAGTAATGGGAGGGAACGGCCTATGTGGGGTCGCAGTCCCACAGTGCCCTGTAAGAAGTCTCATCAAAGGCTATCCTCAGGTATGTGGAGCAGGGAAGCAGAAGCACACCAGGTGCCTCAGAGAGGAGCAGGCTGTGGGCCGGGTGCCACAAGGCTCGGGGAGGCTCTGAAAGGGGGCAATTTGAAATGAAGAAGTTGGCATGCTAGGAGCTGTTTACAGAGGCCCATGTAGAGGAATGTTTTACAGTAAATTTAAAAGAAAGCAGGATGTTTAATATCCACAACCACCAAAATGGAAAAATAAAGGCTTTTCTTGGGGAGAGTATGTAATTAGACAAAAAGGCTTATTTCAAAATTAAAGAGGTAAAAAGTTCTTTCTTCAATTGTAGTTTATCTCAGTATTGTTTACTAAGTTTTTTAGTTCTTCTGAAAAAAAGCTATTTATTTATTTTTGAATGCAGAACATATGTACTTGGTACAAAGTGTATTATGAAAAATAAATTTCCCACGTCTTGTCCCAGCGGCAGCCACCAGTACTGGTTTCTGATGTTCTCCTCCAGAGATGGTCTCTGTGTGAAGTGTGTACATGCCTGAGCATTTTCTTTGGAAGTTTGATATTAATGTGTTTTTGAAGTTGCGTAAAGCATTTTTTAAAAACATATGTAAAAATGCAGAAGAAATGTGTAATTTAAATAAAATAAGGATTCGTCTGTCAAAAACCCACTGCAGAAGGCTTTGAGGCACTTTGGTATTTTAGAGGCTTGTTTCCATTGGCCTTTCCCACGGCTGCTGGCTCTCCTGGGTTCCTATGCACTCTGCAGGCCCCGACTCCTTTATAAAAACTGTAGATACAGTATCTAAGAGAACAGATCAAAATGGAAACTTTATACTTGTTGGAAAAAAAAAAATGGTTGTGCACTAGAGTTATTCCCAAGCTGATTGGTGCTTGCTCACTTGTTCCCTGAGCCTGGAAATACTATTATGTGTGACAAATGGAGAGTCAGTTGGTAGACAGTGGATGGCTCCTCGTGCAATGTGAACATTAATAATTTAGATGTCCTACTTGTTTTCATGGTAGTTCCATACTGCCCTCTCTTGAACCCCACTAAAAAGGCCATTCTGAGGGAAAGCTTGGGAAACAGTAAAGGAACTGGGTTTTGGATGAATGACCACTATGACTGCAGGCTCCCTACCTGCCTTCAGTTCCTCCAGATTAGAGCAGGGATATAAGGACAGCCATGAATAAGATTTGAAATCAATAACATGTTCCCTGTTGAAATGGCTGGGCTAAGCTTCGGGCCCGGTTGTGAAGTTGGAAGCAGCAGGCTGCTGGGGGCCAACACCACTTGCCGTTAAGACCAGACTCCCCTTCTCTGACTCCATGCTTACCAGGCCTCCCTCTGGGAATGCCATTCCCTGCATCTGTGCCATCAGGGAAGGGATACTCGGTCTGTCCCTGTGACAGCTGCTTTCTTGCCAAACTGTCATTTTCCTCCTTTCACATTTATTGACTCCTATTTGTGGAGCCACTGTGTTCCCTTGTCACCTATTGATTGGGGTTATGGGGATGGGCAAAGGATGATGCTGAGGTCTGAGGGCCTGGTCCTTTCCACTGTGCATGCTCGAAGATGTGAGGCTGAGGCTCTGGGACAGTAGTGGTGGCAAGAACCAGGTTTTGGATCAACTAGGCTGGATTCCTTAAAGGTTCGATTAGTCTGTTGGGTGTTGGATCTTATTGTAGTCTATTCTTTTACTCACTTAAAACTTACAGGTGACTTTTATTCTTTCAACAATTCTATTTTGTTACTAATCTTCAGTGGGAGATAGGTTACATCATTTAAAAAGTATTCCAAGAAAGAAAAGAAAGAGTAAAGTCTTATTTGTAGCTCCTGCAATGGTACTAACTAGTTATTCTTACACTCACAGAACCTAGGCTTTTCTGAAAGTATGTAGGCCCAGGTAGTGACATCTGAGCTACCTGATTTAAACCGCTTCTTCTGGAGGCTTTCCCGGATCATTTTTTGCTACACATTGATATTCAGAGCTCACACAAATTCAATAATTTCTTTCATGGTTACACATCTAGTGAGCAGAGCCATGAATCAGACTCAAGATATACCTGACTGTGAGATGCTGGTCTCCTCATAATAGTCCCGTCCTCTGCAAAGGCCTGACCCAGAGATTCAGGGTCCCCAGCTGTGGAGGGAAGGAAGTGTGCAGAGGCAGGGGCACACTGCCCAGGTGTCATCTGGTCTTTACAGGACCCTTTGACCTAAATGGCAGCATTGTAGGCATGGAAACAGGCTGATAGAGGAAGTTTTTGAATGGCCCTCACCTTTAAACACCGGGAATTGCACTGGCTCTCCATAAACAAACTGTACAGCCTTTCTGAGGGGACAGCAGAGCTGTCAATATGCCGGGTGCTTTGCATTTGTTCTCATTCTCAGAGCAACCTGTGAAGATTGGGGCCCTTCCCCCACAGC
Source organism: Eidolon dupreanum (assembly GCA_028627145.1). Taxonomy (NCBI): domain Eukaryota; kingdom Metazoa; phylum Chordata; class Mammalia; order Chiroptera; family Pteropodidae; genus Eidolon; species Eidolon dupreanum. The sequence goes on along the minus strand of CM053501.1, from coordinate 21,358,056 downwards.
ATGCACCTATGAACACTGACTTCAGGAGTCCAAGGGGCTGGACTTATCTCAGAGTCACTCTGGGTGGGGCTTCAATGTGAACTTGGGACTCTGCCTGCAGGCTGTGCTGCCTCCTCACTGTGAAACCCTCTGGTCAAGACCAGGCTGAGTTTAGGAGCTCAAGCTGGGGGAAACCCTCTGATTTCCAAGTCTCTTTCTTACATGGCCACCTCAGTAGCCACATGCCCGAGGTGGTGCTGATGCCTGGGAGAGAGGTGCCCTGTGGAAATTGGTACTCTGGGGCAGCGACTCTTTGCAAGCTGAGCTCTTTTCCTTTCTTAGGCTGGTCACTTGTTCCAGGAAGGAAATTTCAGATGCAGCCATGTGGGTGAATCTGCTGGGCTCAGTCACAGCCCCAAGTCAGTGCTTTCTTAGCTTTACTCTGTCTTTCACCTGGTGGGTGCTTGTTTTAGGAACATGTAATTGTGGAGAGAGAGGTTCCTAAACTGATTCTGCCAAAACTTTTAAGACACTCAGGCTAAATGTGCTTCTGGTTTAGAATTGTTTCCCTTTGCAATAATGTTGTAGGGATAGATTGGCTAAGAATAGAAACTCCTTTTAACCTTGACAAGGACAAAAATAAAACATGGAGGAGGGCAGTCTTCTTTTGGACTCAGTTCAGAGACTATGTGAGGCTGTGAGTGACTGCTCGCTAGGGGGAGCCACCCGCTGCTCCCAGAAAGAGTGTCCGAGGCCAAGCCCCTACTTCCCGGGCCAGCCTCAGCCAAGACCATCGTCCTGGCGAGTGAACCAAGGCCCAGTGGTTTACTCTGCTTTGTGTGCTAATGGCAAGAGCACTTGGGTAACAAGGACATAGGTGCTTAAGTGCAGCAGCTTGGCTGCAGATTAGTGTGGAGTGTGGCACTTTTCATGGGAGTGGTCAATAAAATGTGCTCTAATGGCCTGGAGAGGTTGCTAAGAGTTCACCTGGGTCCAGTCACCAAAGAAGCAGCATGTCTTCTGCTTCCCCAGCCAGTCTGGAACACTTTCTGCATCTGTGAGCCTCTGCAATAAGCTGGGGGATTGCTTCTTATTTGTTTAGTGATTTCTCTAATAGGTTTTGCTAAAAGAAATTTGTTTAGGGAGGGAGGGGCAGGAAGCACAACTTGGTTACTAGCATACATTTGTTTATGGCTAGGAGTCCTTAATGGATTTATTTGTCTCCCCATGCCAAAGGCGCCACGGTCCGGGTTGACACTGCTGCCTCTGGGCTTTTAGGCCAGGCCATCTGGATCAGGCCTTTTCCTCTCTTAAGCTCAGTAAATGCCACAGGCTATTACACATCCCCTTTCTAGCTGTCACACTGCCTGACCGAGTGTTGCCATCAGGGCAGGATGGCAGAATTCAGGTCTGGTCAGAATAGCAGCATTGTCGTCCTGGCGGAGGTCTGAGGAGTAAGTGGTACAGGTGCACTGTCTTAAAATCTTCCACCTAAGAAAACAGTATACTTGGCCTTTGCTTGTCTTTGCATCAAGAACCTCTGGAAGGCCAACAAGAAACCAGTAATTTCCATTTCAGAGGGAAGGTGAGGAATGGGGAAGATGATGACAGGTGGTAGTAAAAGCTATTTAATACCTTTTTATTCTTTTTCATTTTATGTCATTTTATACGGTAGACATGTAAATGTTTATTCAAAATAATGTAATAGTAATAATAATAATAATAATAATAATAAAAAATAAGAAAAAGAAAAATATCCCTTTTCTGGAGAACTGGCATGGCCATGTAGATACGGAAATCCTAAAGTTGTTGGGGACACCCATTTCCAAGGCCAGGCTGTAGAACAATGAGTTATTTTAAAGGCAAACAGGATGGAGCCTCCACATTCCAAAAGGGCTGTCTGCTGTTATCTTGGGCCTTCCTGTAATGAAATGTTGTCAGCATAGATGGGCAGTGTCAGCAAGACTGCCAGCTGGGCTTTGACACCTTCTGAGTCACAGGAAACATTCCTCCTCGAAGGCTGAGCATGTGACTTGTGTATCTGTGTCTGGAGCTGGATCTTGTCGGCAAAGTGGGTAAAGACACTGGGCCAAGGAGGCCTCATTCCCAAAGTGGACCCTGAAGGCAGGAGAAAGGGTTTCTCTAGCTGCTCCAGGGAGCCATGGTGGTGACTATTAGGAAAGGTCACTGAACACCAGGCTAGAGAACAGGTGTTGCTCTCTGGCAGGGTCATACTCAGACAGGAATAACCTCTGTGCGATGTGCATTCATGGTCTGTGCTTGTGCACAGAGTGGCCTCTTAGAGGGGTGGGCATGAACAGTAATGTCGCTGTTGCCTATGTGGGGAGTTGGGGTGACCCTTTCCATGGTGAGGGCATTTACTCATTCCAGCAGACCTCCAGGTAGGTGTGAGCACTCCCCTTTCCAGGAGAGGAACCCAAGGCCCAGAGAGGTTCAGTTATTATCTCCCAAGAGGCAGGGCCAGGATCAGGCCCAAGTGGGGCTGCCTCCAAGCTTGTCTGCTTCCCAGCTGGCCATTTCCCTTTCCCATGTGCTGAGTCTTGTTTTTCAGGTGACAATGCCTGGGGAGCCCATGGATATGGCGTGTGGTGTGGATCACATGGTGACTCTGGCCAAGTCATTCATCTGAATCTCCTACCTGACCTGCTCAAGCCTGTCCCTGGCCTCATGTCACTTGGGCTGTTCAGCAGAGACAGCCAGTGGGACTCTGATGGGGCCCAGAGAGGATCAGGGCCCTTCATAAAGTGTGGCATTCTCTCCTAAAGCCCTCAGCAGGTATGTACTGGAAGTGCTGGGAAATGGCCCGACCTGAGGGTGAGACCTGCTGGATTCAGCACAAGATGGCTGCCTTTATTGGGCTGATCTCCAGCAAGATGAGTCCTAGGGCTGCATGGCCCTGGCAGGACGAGGATAATATGAATGAATATCTTGGCTCTTTCCAGGGAACACGTGTCACATCTCACCTGAGAAATTGGTCTTAGAAAAACTTAGCTCTCATGGCATGCCATTTTATTTGATCTTAAGAGGCCTGACAGAATGTAGTGCTCAGGAGGGCTTCTGTAGCCTCTCGGATCACAGCAGAGCTCTTGGTGGGTATCTGAGCTGAGCCCCAGCCTGACTGAGGGAGCTGGCCGGCTTTGGTTTGGAGTTTTCATTCAGGTACCCCCTGCCCACCAAAGTATTCTGGTCAGCTTCTCAAAGCCAGTTGCTCCTGGGACATGCGCCAAAATCATTTGGACTGGGGTTCTCCCTGAAAATATCGATGGATGCCAGCTTGGTACCCCATGGGCCCATAGCTGTCACCAGCATCGTAACCATTCTCACTGCCTGTCTTGGAAAGTGGAGATGCTCCCTCAGGAAGAAGATTGAGGCCAGATTCTTATGGGCTGAGGGCTCTGAACACATCCTGCAAAAGCTTGGCTGGAGTGCCAGCCTTGGAGAAGAAAGATTCTAAAATTGTGAAAAACATTTGAGATAGTAACTTGTCTTATTCTTCAAAAAAATCTTTAAAAAAAATCTCTTTGGGAATAAAGTCTATTTTCTGCCTTTTTATTTTTAAGAATTGAAGAGTCTTTTTATTTTACCTGATCATTTAGAGATTAGTTTTCAAAAACAAAGCTTTTGATAAAGAGGCAACTAGAAGCCAGTGAAAAATACAGTAGAAGACAGTCTTACTTGAAAACTATTTTCTGAACAGAATTTACTCCCACAGTTCAATTGCAAGAAAATAATGAGATATAAAAATAACATAATTACGTCACAAACTGAGATTTCATTCTCTGCTGCATCCCCTTCCTTTTATTCAGTCACTCAACAAATACGTGTGTGCCCCTTATGTGCCAGGTACTATTTATCACAGTGGGTCACATGGTAACAAAAATTTCTGTAAGTAGGTCTCATGAAACTTAAGTTCTAAGGGGTGAAATGGACAATAAACAAGCAAAATGCAAAGTACATTAGATGGTTGTGTGGACTGTGGAGAAAAACAAAGCAGAAAGATGGGCAAAGTCAGGAAGGTTGCAGCTTAAAGTGGGATCGTCACTGAGCAAATGTCCTTGCTATGACCTGAGGCAGTGTGAACCAGCCACGCAGTGTCTAGGGAACAGCCCCAGGACCCCTTTTCTGGGGTCATGCTACCTCCACTTCTCTGTGGGAGAAGTTATGTTTACTACAGCAAAGCTTTTCCAAAAACTTGAAATAGAAATTGAAAACCATTTGTCATTTTCCTTTCTGAAACTGCTGGATGGGCCAGGTACCACAAGGTAATATACACCTTAAAGCACATGCTGATTTATGGAGAGTGAGCACCACAGAAGGTCAGGGACAGTAGGTAATGGTGGTGATAGAGCATCTCTGTTGACATAGGAATGGTTTTCAAGCCTCCCACCAAGTGGCAACCAAGATTCAGCTCCAAAAATTAACTCCACCTTTGACACAACAACCAGGATATACTAAGAACTATCTTTGGATTTATCTTAAAACCCAGTGTCTTCTAGTTGGGCTTGATCTGCCCAGCTGGATGGCAATGGCTGTATTCTTTGTGGGTAATGGGAGTTCGTGGTTGGAGTGCATCTGCCACACACCAGGCCTTTTCCATAGTTGTCCTCTGTGGACAACTCATGTCCCTTTTCAGCTTTTATTCCTTGCCCCCAGTCCCTCCCAGCACTTAATACACACAGGCACAGAAACCACCTATGCTATTAGCTTGATTGCTATGATTTATCATTTTGTTCCTATACAAAATCTTCTCTCATTTAAGTGAGTGCTTGACTGATACCCTGAATGAAGTGACTGCGGACCAACCCGACATATCCTCTTCTTACACTCAGACTGTCCATTTATGTATGTGGGGGTCAGTAGCCGGGGTCAGTAGCCAAGGCCAGTGCAGAGCCCAAGAGAAAGGTGTGACCTGAGAGGTATGGGGACTCTTGTCACTTGATAGTCATCACTGTCTTGCCCCAGTGGATAATCATTCCCAAGGTGCCTGGGTCTCTGTCTTTTGTCCCCTGAGCCATCACCAGACCTGTAGGCTGCCACTCCATAAGTGGGATCAGGGAGATGACTGACTGGCATGCAAAACATTAAGTCAGCTAATAAAAGTCACTTGGCCTGCCATTCATGTAAGGCCAACCCCTGACAAACCTGTCATGACCATTCTTGTTTTCTTCAATAATGGCCCATATTTTCATGAATTCAGGAAACATGTCACTGTGTTGCGTGTTGACAAGTCGGATGCTGAGAGCCACGCAGTCATGACAGTGCTCTGACTTGGCACATCAGGTTATGGTATGGCTGAGTGCCCAGCAATATTCTTATGCAGGGTAAAAGCTTGGGCTGAATTGGGGAAGATCCACACTATTCTCCCATGTCACACCTGGGTCCCAGCACCTAAAGGGGCCTGGCCACCTGACCAGCAATGGGAGTTGCTCAAACTGTTCTGAGGGCCCTTCTCTTGCAATCTGCATCAGAATTGATCAAGTGTCTCGACCTAACCATGCATCTGCTGGATGGACAGACCCTTTCAGATGGCCTTGGAGGCAGCATCCAGCTCTGCCTGGGAGAGGCAGTCATTGCTCCTGGGCCTGCACTGCCCTGTGACTGTGCCCCAGGAATTTGCCCCCTTCCCCAGAACCCAATGCTTGCCTTTCTCTCTTCCAGGTGCATTACCCAGCTGCCCTCAGAGATTCACGCTGCACTGATCAGGAAATTACAGGCTATACTTCACATAAACTTTGATATCTAACATGAAACGGCAATAACTGAGGTTAAACTTGAGCTGCAGATAATGTTTGGAGTCCCTCTTAACTGCTTTTCTCAGATCTGGGGCCACACAGGTGCATGTTCAGCAGTCAAGTTTGAAAGGATAAATCTAGATACTGTTGTCACCTCCCCAAACGAGGAGTTGACTGTCTTGCCAGGGAGGCAAACAGGTGGGCTGTAGCTGGTAGTGGTGGGGGCTGCCCATGGGAGAGCAGAGAAATGATTGCTATTATTCTGGAAGCATGGTGGCAGCTAATGTGCCAGGAGACCAGAGAACAGAACACATGAAGACATGACCATCAGAAAAATACCCCATTGGAATCCACCCTTGGAGCTGAAAACTGAACAGGCTCAGGCTCGTGCCCCTAAGCTGTTACACAGCTCCAGTTGCTGACCCTCATTTCAGCGGGAGGATATTGAGGGTGAAGCCGAGGCTTGTTGGGATATGTAGCCATATTCCTGAGAACCCACCGTATGCCACCACCTTCCAGGTGCTGGGAACTAAGTGGTGGGAAGGATGTATCCCTTCCAGCTTGTGTGTCTAGGGGCCGGCTGTCTCTGATTAGTCTGGGTTCAAAGTGGAGGAAATAAGATGAAGCCACCTGTCCACAGAGCAGCCAAGAAGGTGGAGTTCATGATGGTGTGTTGGCAGATTCTACCCCTTAACTCGGCTCCTCAGCTCTGGCTGTACCATCAGATTGTTGGGGGATGTTCATTTTTTTTTTTAGATATACCACATTTTGTTTATTCATCAGTTGATGGGCATTTTGGTTGGTTCCACTTTGGGGCTATTGTGAATAATACCCAAACATTCATGTACACATTTTATATTGGCCTAGCTTTTTATTTTTTGGAACATTCCCATACAAGTTTTTGTATGAATGTTTTCTATTTTCTTAGGTATATACCTAAAAGCAGAATTGTTGGAGCATTTATGTAAGTTTGACACTTCTATCCTGCAATCCATAACACACTCTGTAATCTTGAGTTCCAAGACACAGAATATTTCCCTTACTACAACTTGAGCTATTCCTTGCAGTCTTGTTAGGGGCTCTCTGCCTGCTTCCCTACACTTCTCCCTCCTTCACATCAGGACCCTCTCCATGCCTAGGGCTCATCAGTGTGAAGAGGTGAGTCATGGCTCTAGCTGATGGCTGCCAGAGCTTCTGCTGGTTATGCTCAGGTAGAGCTCTTGGGAAAACATCTTAAAGGGGAAGCTCCACTACCAACCTTTGCAAGGTAAGGACCTCCATGTGCTTTTCTCCATCTTACTCTTCCTTCTCTGTGCTAACCTTCACTGTGTTTATAGGAACTTTCTTTAACTATCTAGAGCTGTCAGAGTAACTTACATTTCTTTCTTGGCTGTCCTTCACACTGTACATCCACACCTGTTGCTTTTTCTACCATATTCCTTTTTAAAAAAAAGATTTAAAAGTGTACAATTCAGTGGTTTTGAGCATATTGCCTATGTAGTGCAACCATGACCATGCTCTCATTCCACACATTCCCTTTGGAGAGATTCTTTTTCCTAGCTTTCTTTACCATCATATGATACCCCACACCTACCCCACCCCCCTCCACCACCCCCAGCTGAATTTCACATAAAACCAAGAGGGTCAAAGTGACCACAAATGATGCTCTTTCCTTTCTGTGGTCTTGTGTTCGTTTCTTTTTGAGAGCTGGTAGAGGAGCTTTCAAAATTATATTGAAGCCAAGACCAGTTGAATCAGATTTTCAGAGTGGAGTCCTGGCATGGGTAACACCCCACCAAGAAGCAGCCAAAGCTGCTCCCAGGAATTATGCCCTTGTTGGAGGTGGGTACATTCATGGTTCTGAGGGCTAGCTGGACATCAGCCAATTTTCTACATCCACAACTGCCCCTGCCACCCTGACTGCACTGGGCCCTTGAGCCATCCAGGGTCATCTCTCCTGAGAACTGAGGCCATGACCCTGGCCCTGGCCATCCTACTTTCCTCCTTTTATCAGCCATAGTCAATAACCCAGACTCACCATTCAGAGGCTAGGCAGTGTCCTGCATGGACGTGCTCAGCAACTCCCCATGCCCTGTGAGGCCTCTGGCCAGCCTGAGCACCCACTTTGCATTTCCACCTCCCCTGCTAGCTTTGTCCATTTCCTCCCTTGCCCATCCTTCCATTTCAGCTACAGTTCCCTCTCGGCCCTCTGCATCTTTCTTTGCTGTTCCCTCTGCTTGGGTCCCCCTGTTTTACAAGCTCAACACTAATGTCCTGGCTTTCTGTTCTTCCCCCTGCTGCCAGGCAGTGGTCAGCCCCAGCCCCAGAGCACAGCATCTCCTGATGGTCTAGCTGGGCACAGCATGTCCTAGAATAGCTTGTTTCTGTCTTTATGCCTCCTAGAGCAATTCAGGTCTGGCCATGGTAGATTCACCCATGTCCCCAGCTCCCGGCACAAGGTGTGGCACTGGCTGGGTGACAGTGACTGTGAGCGAGCGGTGGGACAGGGAAGCCTTTGCAACTGGCTTGAGAGTCTTGGGACAATCAAGAGTCCCCATGGATGTTGTGGTTCCAGTGGGGTATCTGAAGGACTGAGGGGACATTAGTCTGCAGACCCCAGAAAGAAAAGCCTTCACAGTAGATAGGGTGGTGAGAGTGCGCTTCAGCCCCCATTTTCACTCCCATCTCTAGCACCACTTCTCCTGAGGGACAGGGGTGAGCTGGGGTGGGGATAGGGTTGGTGGGGTTGAGTGTGGGCACAGCCCTACCCTGCTCACACCTGCCCTCCAAGGAAAACAACAGAGAGGGGTAGGAGGAAGGGTGTCCAAGGTCCAGGGCACTTGTGGGAGGGACGCTAATCTTCCTCTGCCACCAGCAAGGCCCTGTCCTGTTCCAGTCCCCTTGATCCCCAGGTCTATCTCTGCCAGAGGCTTGGGGAGGAATGGTGGGTGTCGAAGCCAGTCTCCAAGATGGCCTCCAACGACCTTGGCCTCTTGTGTGGTCTCCTGTGTCAAATCAGCTGGGCTGTATGACTATAGAGTATGGTGGTGGTGATGGTGCACGGATTCTGAGGCTAGGGGAAAAGAAGCATTTTGGCTTTGGCCCTGGCCCTTGAATCCCTTGCTCTGAGGGAAGCAGGCGCCACAATATGAGGACACTGGAACAGCCCCCTGGGAAGACCTGTGGAGAGGAACTGAGGCCTTCTGCCAACAGCAGCTGTGTAAATGAACCACCTTAGGAAGTAGATCCTCCAGTTCCAGCTGAGACTTCAGACGGCTGCAGCCTCATGAGGGGCTCTGAGCCAGTATTGCCCAAACTGCTCCCCAATTCCCTACTCACAGAAACCATAACACTTAAAGAATCATTTCAAGTCACTAAGTGTTGGGGCAACTTGTTCTACAGCATCAGGTAACTAATACAGCTCATTTTGCTCTGGGGACTGTTTCCACTCCGATTCTGGGTGTTGGGCTGAAGGCTATGCTGCCTTCCTCCCAGTCCCCTGGCCTGTGCTCCCTGACTACAGCATGGAGCAAGGGGAAATGAGACGTGGCTTCAGACCCACTCAAAATCAGAGAGCTGTCAGCCAACATAATTTTTTTCTCCATTTTAATTAACACTTTACAAAGTACAAAATATACTGTCTTTTTGGGGGAACATTAAGTATTTTTTTTTTCTCTCCGTCATACAGTACATGAATCTCGAGGGTTTTGTGTTTGTTTCTTCAACAAAGAAAGTAAGCATGAGGAGCCCAGGTACAGGGCTGCTCAGTTCTGCCCCTCATCCAGACCCTGGGACAGGTGTAGGTGCCACTGCTTCTGCTGGTAACCTGGGGCATGCCAGGTGAGGGCCAGACTCCCCAAGATGAGGCCCTGGACAGGGCAGAAGTCCCTTGGAGCCCCACTGTGTACCCAACATCCACTCACCCCCATCTCAAGATAACGGAAATGATTTTGGCATAGAGCAAGAGGGCTTGGGATTTTGTTAGAGGAGTCCCCCACCCCAGTTTTTGAGCCAACCCTGCTCAGTTCTTCCTGGACCATTTCCTGAATAGGTAAGCTGAGGCAGTGGACAGAAAATGTATTGAGCTTGGCCTGTCTTGGGACCTGAATTTGGCCTGTTTTTCATATTCCCCTCCCCAGACCCCTGGTCTCTGACTTTGCTGGGTGCTCTTCCTGGAGGAGCCTTACTAGTGAGGGGCACTGGCACCCAGAGCCTCTCCCCGTGAATATTGACTTAAGGACCAGCTGCTTCTGAAATTGGCTCGGCAGGTCTAGCCCTCCAGGCTGGTTGTGTGGACAGAACTGCTGCCAAGGACACCTCTGCCCCCATCACAGAGCAGTTTTAACAAAGTCAAGTGGGCTGGGGCAGTCCCTTGGGGTGGCCCTAGCTCCCATCGTGGAGTCAGAGGCTTCATTCAGGGCCTGCCACTCCCACCGCCCCCCACTCCGCTTCCACCTCCACATGTGGCTTCCGGGGGAGAATGCTACTGAGGCCTCAAAACACTGAATGAGCCAGTCCCTTAGCTCAGATTTGGACTCTGCACACATGTGCTCTTACATTGTGCATAAACAGCACACACCAACACGTCCACGTGTATGGACACACATGGGGCTATGCACGGAACACTGTGCTGACTCCCAGGGCAGGGGCTGCCCTGCACTTCCAGCTCACAGCCTCCTCTCCCCTTGAACCGAGTCACAAACTCCCTTACCACCAGGCAGTCCACAGGTACCATGAGCCAAGCTGTAGGCTACTGCCTCTACTCCAGGCCACTCCTGGTGCCATCAGCCTCAAGGACAGCAGGCTGCCTCAGCCAACAGCTCTTGTCCTTTACCTTCGCAGGAGAACAGGCTTCATAGGAGTGCCAGAATATCAAAGCTGAAGGCCAAGGCACACCCTGCGACTTTCTCTCACAGTCTATGCAGGGTATGAGGCAAGTAGCTTGTCCTTTTGCTTCCTTTAATTTGAAAATGAAAGAAAAACACTGTAATGGGTCTGAGATGGTAGGAAAGGTATCCAGCTATATCAGGGCTCGACTCTCCTCACAACCCTTGACCACTCTTTCCAAGCCTTCCCTCCACTGGTGGCCTCTCAATACAGGGCTACTGCCCTCTGCACACCTAGCCCCTTCTTTAGCACAGTAGCTAGGAATCCTGAAAAGCCAGTGTTTCCACTGCCTGAGACTCCATCCTCCTCTCCTAAGCTTTTCTCAAGCCAACTGTCATCTCCATTTCTCAGTGGCCGTGACAGTAGTGACTGGCTGCTTTCGCAGTCCTGACTTATGGTGGGCACAGACATATTGTGGGTGTTTTCTCCCTAACCTCCACCCAGAGTTCGCTCAGGAAGTGGCATCAATAATATCTCAGTCACAGCGCTGGAGTGCTTTGCTGTCATCTGAGAGCTCCCCAAGGTCCCCTCTCTTAGCTGGAGGTTGGAAAGGGCTCCACTTGCCCCCACATCTAGATCCAGAGGCTCAGAAAGGTGGCCCAGGGTGGTTGTGGGGCTCCTAAAAGGTCTGCTCATGAAATGCCAGGAGGACCTGGTGGTGGGTGGGCAGGTTCATCTTTGATTATCAGGCAAATGGTGCCCCGGGCTTTAAACAGGGCCCTGACCCTCTCTAGCTCCTTAGAGCCTTGATCCCACACCTCCATGGCATTCTGTCATCTCAGTGGAGACAAGCCCCACCAGATCATGCATCTTCAGACCACACTGGTTCCTGAGGCCATAGTGCCTGATGAGGGAGGCCACCTGGGTAGCTCTGGGTCACCTGGCTCCCTACCTGCCCACTAGGATCCTGTGGCCTAGAGGTGGTGGGAGGGGAAAAATGCTGGTGCTCAGGGGCTCTCAACCCCTGAATCTTGGGGAGGGGAGGTCTGCATACCTCTCCAGCTTGGTCGTGTGCCATGGGCTGAAGGCAGTGGCATGGGCAGCACCTCTCTTGGGGTTCTGGAGACCCTTGGGGAGAGGAAGGTGCAAAGCTGGCAATGCCCATCTTTGCTGACAGGACTAGGGGCTGAGGGGGAATGGGGTTTCCTGGGAACCAGGAGAGCCCAGGCTGAGGATGGAACCAAGGGGCAGGTTTTGCAATTGGGGGAGGGAGAAGGGGTTCACAGCATGCCCTCCCTCACTCTCCCCACTCTGTAGTGTATGGGGGTGAGGTGGACAAGGGGTGAAGCTGGTGTTTAGATGGTTTGAACTTTTATTCCCAGGGAGTGGCACAGAGGCAAAGACACAGGGCCTACCTGCTCACCCTGCCTCTCAGAAGTCTTGCCCCAAAACCCAGTTTTTGTCCCCAGCAGACAGAGCTAAGAAATCCTCAGCCCTGACAGGTCAGGGTCCTCAAGCCACTTCTCTGGTGGGTCTCAGCCACGTCGACCCCACTGAGCATGTGCTCCTTCCAAGTAGGGCCTGTGGTCTGGAGACCCCACACCCAGTAAACTTGCAGATGGCAGGGGCAGCTGGCCACTGGGAAGACCACTCACTCTTGCCTCCAAATTGCTGTGGAGATCAAACGACCGACCAACTCTGCTACTCAGGCACTCACAGTGGCTGAGGAATGTGCCTGCCTCTGTGGGCCTCTTCACACAGCAGGAGGACGGGGACTGGGAAAATGCAGGGAGGTGTTTCCTGGGTGGCAGCTGGAGATGAGCTGAGCCTCTGTCCCATCCTCTACCTGGGCACAACATCGAGGGCATACACATGTCCTTTTGTCAGTTAGACGGGGCAGCCCCCAGGAGACCTGGGAAAAGCACCTGAGGTTTCTAAGCTTGCAGGCAAAAAAAAAAAAAAAAAAAAAAAAAAATCAGGTAAGCAGTCAAGTGTGAAAACAGCCAGATGAGGAGTAGACCTAAATGGAGAGCTGGGGGTGACTGCCCTGCTGGCCCAGGTCTTTGGGCAGAGCGACTGGGGTGGGGCCGTTCTGTTCAAAAGCAAGAGGTTCTAACTCCTCCTCCCTTTGCTCAACCACCACCCAAAATACGACAAGGCTGTCAGAGACCTTGGCTATGGAAACAGGGGTGTGGGAAGGGGCTGAATCCAGCTTTCAAGAGAGACTGGGGAGGAGAGGGAGGGACCCTCGACACCCCCTGACTGGAGCTCAGCTCCTGCGCTGCTGGTTCTGTTTTTCCCTTCCCTCAAGTCAGGGATGAGGCAGCCGGCCGGCTTCTCTCAAAATTGTATTGCCTATATACTTGAATTAAAAATATACGGTGGCTCAAACGTGCCCGTGTGTACGGCAAACACGGTGGGTGCGGGCCCTCAGGTCCACACACATGTGCACACACAATGGGGTCTGTGTCCATGTACTGCACACACACGTGTGTGCCCACACAGTATATATTAACATATATATTGCTCAAGTATATATGCTATTTACAGTATATATCTATATCAACATAAAACACAGGTATTTATACGTGTGTACAATAGATATGCCCTAGAGGCCTGGGGAGCACGCATTTCTGGGGTCACAGGGCCAACACGCTTGCTTGACAGGGAGGGAAGGCAAAGTGATGTATTAGGGAGAACCGACAGGAAGAGGTCTGGAGAGGTGCGCCACAAAAAATCAAGGCCATACAAGGGCAGAAAGAGGACTCAGGGCTTCAAAAGAGGCCGTCCCCACTTGGCCACCCCCATTTTAGAACCAGTGAACAAGTTACATGTTTTGGTTGTTTTGGAGTTTTGTGCAAAATGAATTAACTTAAAAAAAAAGTGAGTTGCTAATCAGTGCTTGGGCCTTGAGCATCTGCAAGGATCCAGATGCACATCTCCTGTATCAGGGGGCTTCTAGGGCGCAAAGGGTCCCACACAGCTCGGATATGGGGGGACGGGGGTTCATTCAAGCTCTTCACCAGATCAAGAGAACATCTCTTCTGCTCTGAGCTTCTCAGGGACAGCACAAGTCAGCTGCTGCAGAGAGCACCGGGAGGGCATGGGCCATAGGAGGCCCTGCGAGTCCTGCACACTCAGAAAGCATTCTGAGCTGGAGAGGAAGCACGGGGGCTCACCCCATTCTCCCTAGGTAGCCTCTAGAGGGACAAGCCACCTCAGCCTGGCTGGCTACCTCCCTGTGACCCTCAGGTCCCCTCTGATGCTCAGATAGAACCAAGGCTGCCTGGGTACCCATCAGTGGGGCCTGGCTGGACAGCCCTGTCTGGGGTGGCCCAGAGACCCATCTTCTAACAGATCTCTGCTCCCAGCGTCCTGCTCAAAGAGAGGGCCAAAGCTCTCCCCTTGTTCCTGGAGCCACAGGGCACCAGCCAAGTAACCCTGGGCCTCTGGGCCCCCTGACAGAATTCAATAGGCCCTGTCTCCTGAAACTGCTGCCAACTGCAGCCTGGGCACAAATACATTAAATAAGAAACTAAAACAAGGTACGGTTTTCTCTATTAAGGCTCAGATAAGCTGCCTCCCAGGTCAAGTACTCATGAATGCCATTGTCCCTGAACTGAGGGGCGGGTGGGCAGGTGAGTTGGGGGCAGAGGCCTTTCATAGCCCCCAAAGTGGGGAAAGGGAGGCGGCAGGATGAGGGGGAGCCCTGTGCTGGTCTAGTCAACTGTTGGAGAGGCGGGGGTGACCAAAGAAGCCCCAGGCCGAGAATGCTGGAGATGCCCCCACTTGGGGGAAACCGAGGCTCCACCTGCCTGAGTAGGGTCCAGAGAAAGTAGAGGGGATAGGAGCTCGTGCCCCAGGCTGGTGGGTTTCCTGGGAACCGCCCCCCCCACCCCCAGGAGTGCTTGTGGTGGGGAGGGTCTGGACAGGGTCCCTTGGCAGTCTTGCTGGGAGTCGGGGCATAGGCCCTGTGGTTGGCAGGCGAGGTTCTGGGTGGCTTAGGGCCCCACCTATGCCCCACTGGAGCCTCACCAGCATATGCCTGTGGGCTGCCCAATGGCCTCCACTCCGGGAACCAGCCCTGAGCTGATGGAACCAGAGACCAGCAACTACAGTATCCAGCTTCACGCCCTCGTGGGGGCCTTCCCAGGCTCCATGAACTCAGCCCCACTCAGTCCGCCCCCATGGTGACATGCAAATTGGTACCACAGTGTCTTGTAGGAGGCACCAGCTTCCTTCAGTATCTGCCCCCAGCTGTGGGTGAGGCTGGGTGAGGAGGTGGGTCAGCTCACAAGCTCCCTGGCCTCAGACGTCGTTTTCTGGAGCAGGGTTTGGGGAAGGGGATAGGAGGTTCTCTAGAGGATCTAGGGGCTCTGCAAAGGCATGAGGGCATGGGGAGGCCTTGGCTTGAGCACTAGGCCTGGTAGAGTCAGCAGTTAGGGGTGTCTCCTAGGCCTCTTCTTTGGGGGCTCTGGAGCCAATTTTCCAGTCTGTTGAGAAATACTGCAAGAATCTTCAGGTGGGGGCCGGCTCAGGCCTGGGGGCAGATGGGGAGGAGTGGAAGAGGCCCTTCTAATGCTTCTCTGCTTGGCTGACTTTCAGGGCGCTGATGACCCCATTGATGTTTTCTTCTGGTACCTGCAAGAGGCATGAGGTGGCAAACACATGAGTCCCTGGAACCCAGCCTCCCTGCCCCAGGGCCAGTGCTGGACACTCACCAGTGCGTGATCAAACTTGAAAGTACTGATGTAGTAGGCAGGGATGTCTGCAGCAGCCAAGGGCTCGGAGATCTGGGCCACAATGCCACACTCATCTGGGGACAGCAGAGGACTGTACTCAGCCTCCATGTGGTATCATCACCGGGGTGCTGGCCAGTACACCCCAGCCCTCCTTGCTTCTAAGCCTTTTCCCCGCCTCTGCCCATAGTGCCTGTCCTGAACCCACAATCTACCCAGAGATTTCCCACCCTTCCCCCTGAGGGCTTAGTGCAAAGGTCCCTCCATCCAGGAGCCTTCTCCGAACTCCTCAGCCAGCAAGGAGCTTTCCATGCCTAGGGCTCCATCCAGTTCTAACTCTAGTCACCCTCTGTCTGTTTACATGCTCTGTAGCCCCAATTCATCTTCCCTGCCATCTTTCAAATTCTCTAAGACAGAGCTAGGGGCAGCGTGGGCAATAGAGGACATGGGTTTAGGCCCTCTTTTCTGTTATTGACTCTTTTCTAGCCAGATAACTATAGCCAAGTCACTTCCTCTCTCTGAGCCTCCGTTTCCTCATCAGAGTCCCCACCTGGTAATGGCCCCAGCCTGTACTAAATAAAGGCAGTGTCAAGTATCTGGTTGAGGCTGGGACATGACTTCCTTCTCCCTCTAGCCTCTGAAGCAGAGGTCTGTGGTGCTTCCTAGCCTCCCCCAAACCTTAGCTGACAAGGAAGCCTTGGGTTTGCCTAGGGCTAGTCTTAGCCTTAGCCGCAGCTTCCTCCCTGATTTGAAGGCACCACTCGAGGCTTCTTCCTACAGGAAGACCTCCAGCATCTGAGGACCACTCTTTCACCAACACAATCCCCTGTGCTGTTTTCCTCAAAGCTACTATTCTGATATTGGTGATGATGCATTTTCCCAACACTGTCCCTGGCTAGGGGGTGGGGTAAGAGGGGCAGAGGAAGAGTCGAGATCTGGTCAGCAGCCCCCCATGAGATTCTGAGGCTCCATGTCCATCATCACTGACCCCCTTTTCCCCTCTACTCCCTGGCCCTGGTGCTTTCACCAGCCTACCCGGGGACCCGAGCAGTGACGCTGTAGGTCTCTCAAGCTCCTGCTTTCCCCTTGGCCTGCTGAGGCTTCTGGCTGAACCAGTAGACTCCTCTGGAGGCTACGCAGGCCTTGGGCCTGCACTCCAGGTGGTCATCTGTGAGGCTACGTGGTAGAGACCAGTTTTGTCCTGAGATACCTTTAGCTACAGACACAACTATTCCTATAAAAGGAAGAGGGGAGGGGATTAGGGTCTAGAATGGAGCCTTTCGAACTGCAGGTATGACCCATCTTTGACATCATTTAGAAGGCTGGTGACCAGCGTCTTATGAAATGACACAATGGAAAAAGAAAAGTCAAACAGCACAGCATACGGTTAGAGTGAGCAGTTTCGTGAAACTGTTCAAGTTGTTTGTGTATATGTCTGCTGGGTTATGATGTAAAATACATATTACTCCAAACCGTGGTTAAACACATATGAAATGTTTAATCTTTCTAGAATCTTTCAGATTATAAGTTATTTTTCTTGCAGGACTCTTTATAGCTATAAGCATGGCTCTAAAATGCTCAGCATCCTGGAATGCAGATCCAGCTGTTGCCTGCTCAGCTCACATTCCTTTCCTCATCACCGTCCACAAGGCAATGAGACACAGATAAAACTGCTCTACAGCAATGTGCAGACATTTGCCAAAAGAGACCATTTAAGTTTCACCTACTATCCCACCTTTATTTACCTATCATTTGGACTTTTTGGGTAATATTATTATACTGAGTGTATTCTGATCAACTTAAAACTAAAACTGGGGATAAAAAGATAAGGATGTATATGCATCTCCCGGCCTCTTGCTGTGTCTCCTCACCTGGTGAACCCTAGCTCCTACCCTCACCTTCAGGAAGAAGTGGTGGCAGACCCCTGTCCCCGGTCTGGCATTAGGACCCTGGTTCTCTACCTAGCAAGGTTCTTCTCCCACCCTACCTACCTTTGGACTCTGCACCCAGAGCTCAGCTGGCTGGAGTCAACTGGGTGCGGAAGAGAAACTATGTCATGCCTCCTTCTGCGGGTACTACCCTCTCCTCCCTGTTAGTCCAGCAACTATCCACCAGTCAGCTCCAGAGCCTTCCCTTCCTGAACCTTCTCTAAGCCACCTGCTTGGATATCACTGCTGCTTGCTGAGCACTCAGTATAATTGACACCTCATGGAGTGCTCAGAGCAATCTTAAGGCTATCTATCATCATCCTTAGTTCACAGATGAGAAAACTGAGGCTCAGAGATTAAGCAACCTGCCCAAGGTTACACTGGTTTCTTCCAGCCTCCTTCACTGGTGAGTTCCTCCAGGCTACTTATCTTCACAACCCCACAACCCCATTTGCTGCACTGGGCAGCAAACGTGGGCCAGAGAAAAGCTAGAGTTCATGAAGGAGACCCTGAGAGGCAGGCTGGGCCCAAGGTCAGACCAGGAACCTTCCATGTACATTTCTTAGCTCTCGAGAAAGTAGCCCATGGTTCTGCACCCAGGATTGCTCTGGCTTTGGCCTTGATGTGGGCGGAGTTTGGGGGCACTGTCTGGCCCTGCTAGTTACCATCCACTTGTGAACTTGTCTAGATAAAGGCACAGGCAGGTGGCAGAACCTGGCTCCCTCGCTGACCCCTCGCCCTCAGGTCAAAATACCCCACCCCTTCCCTGGCCTGTCCCAGGAGCAGAACCCTCAGGGCTGATCCAGTGGCCCATGGAATAGTCTGAACTTTATCCAGAACATTCTGTGTGCTGTCTATGGAAAGTCGGGGTTCACTGATCCCACTGGGGATTGCCAAGGGTACTCCCTGGAAACAATCACCCTGTGATTTACCAAGAACCTCTTCTGGGTTCAAGCCCTTGGGTCTAAATGTCTAGCCTAAGAAAATCATTTCTAATTAAGACGGAGCTCCACTCCTAGGCAGCTCTCTTCAGTCACTCACAGTGGGACCAGCAGCCTCCACCCAGTGCTTGCAGGATCAGTGCTGGGTGGCCCTTCTAACCAATGAGTCTGAGGCTTGGGGCCTCTAGGAAAATGCTTATGAAAAAACTGTCTACCAAAGACACTATTGGGGCAACTGCGGAAACTGACGCTAGACTGAGTCTTAGGGAATTACTGTGAATGTCTTTCTATGGGATCAGGTCATTGTGGTTCTGGAGGAGGAAGTGCTTCTTCCTGGAACAGAATACGTAAAGTGCTGGGAATCTGAGACTTATTGTGAGATGTTCAGCAGTACATTTATTTATGGGAAAGTAACATTAAAAACGATAGTATTCAATACCTGTGAGCAGTGGAGCAAAGGAGTGATTCCCGCCCCCCTCTTCAATCTTTATTACGTCCCCAATGTTCTAATAGTAAGCAGGTATTAATTTTCTAGTGGGGTAAAGATAAAATCACTTTGGTTGAAGCTGCTCCTGCTATTCTCTGGAGGCCTGTACCTCTTGTCACTCACTGGTCAGGGACCTCAAGAAGTAAGGACCTCATGCTCCCCAAGCCTCAGTCTCCCCACCTGTACCACAGGGTACAGACGCACAATGGCTCTGGATGACCTGAGTGCCTTGGTGTTTGGAAGCACTGGGAAATGTCAGCTCCTTCATCCCCCAGTGTGGAACTCCACAGGGCTCACCAAATCCGAGGGGCTGTCCTCCAATCCGCACCATCTTCCAGAGCTCTCCAGATGCACTCGTGAACAACAAATTACTAGGAAACCTTAAAAAGGAGCAAGAGAAAAACCCTGGAGGCCGACATTAATGGTGTGCCCTGGCCAGCAGCCCACGGAACCTTCCCTGCTGCCTGCGCTCCACCTGCCAGACACGGGCCTGAGCTCAGGGACCCCAAAGACCACTCTTGAGTCCTCAGCCCACTCTGTGCACCCCCTGTATGAGGAAGGCAAGGCTGGGGCTTGGCTGTCTAATAACCCTCCCCTTTGCTAAGGCTGGTCAGGATGTCACTCCCCGGCTCCAGAGAAGAGGCTGAGGGACAAAGGGTACTCGGATGATCCAGGGCCTTTGTCTCTGAGCTGTCTGTTATCTGTGAAATGGGGCCAGCTCACGTGCAGTGAAGGGTTGTGGTAAAGACCTATTAGGGACAAAGTGGGTGATGTGCCCATCACAGAGCCCAGCTCATCCTAAGTTGATCCCTACCCTCGGGCCCGGCTCACCTTTGCTGGGTCTGCACATCCATCACCAGGGAGATGTAACCCTCGATGAGGGAGAAGGAGAAGAAGCGGATGTGGCCACAGTCGTCGCTGGCAGCCATTGGGTCCTTCACCCTGGGGGTCGGGTGCTAGTGAGACATGGAATGGGGCTGCACCCCAACCCCTACCTGGCTTGCTTGCCCTGCCCACTGGCCTCAGCATGAGGTGCTGGGAAGAGCACTGGCCTGGGAGAGCAGAGCCAAGTCTCAGTTTCTATACTGCCTTGCTGGGTAACCCTGAGTCAACGTCCCTGCCTTGGTCTCCTCATCTGGAGATGCAGATGACTCCACGGCATTCATGGAGGCGAGCACAGCACTTATCAGTGCTGGAGACCCAGTTGGCCTCCAGGACAGGCTACATTTGCTCCTTCGCAGGCAGACTTTCTCTGTCCCTGTGTTGACCTACATCTAAGAGTACAGTCTGTGATCACTGACAGCTCACCAGACTGGCCCCACCCAATTTGGTGCTGGACTAAACTTAAAATCTGCTCTGAAGAAAATTGCAAAGCCTGTCATCAACAGAATGAAAAAACCTGAGTTCCCAGCTCTCCAACTAATTGAGCTTGCCCTTGGAGCTCAGTGGGGGTATTTATGATGTCTACACGTGTGCCCGGGATTCACCAAGTTTTAAGGTCCAGAGGAAGAAGATTTCCCTTCTCAGAATGGGGCTCTTCGGTAGAGCCACGTCCCCCACCACCCCACCCTGACTAGCCCTTCTCCTGGGCAGCTTGCTGCCCACGTTCATTTAACACCACGTGTAGGAATGTTGCGTTTCCTAGGATTATTGACATTTTCAGCGATTGAACTACTAAAAACAGAATGCTATAAATAGAATGATGTCATTTGTTTCCAAATACTGTAATCCACGAGTTATCTTGGGGTAAACGCTGCAGCCTCAAGCACCACTGGCAAGTATTCTTGGGGCAAATGAGAAAAGGGCTGGTTTCCAGGGCGTGGCTGTGTCTTCCCCCTCAGAACAGCTCCAGGCATGCCTGTCTCCTAAATGAGACCAGGGCTCCTCGGCACAGCTATGTCTCATCTCCACCCACCTCACAGCCCCTCACACCCAAGGGGTCCTTACCCATTAGAGTAGAACATGACGTCCATGAGGAGTGTGGCAACGGCAGGCAGCGTGTCGGGGTCCAGGCTGGTGACACAGAACCTGTTGCTCGGGCTAGACAGTGGGTGGATGACAGGCCTCTGGACTGTGAGGGCACAAAGACAAGGGATGCTGAGGCCAGGAGAAGAGGAGCACTGTGGACCAGGTGGAGGCCCAGGAAGAGAGGGGAAGCCTGTCACCACGTGCTCTGGGGAGGCCCTGCTGCAGGCCCTGTGAGACCTTGCTCCTGTTGTTTCTCCAGCCTCTACCACCACCTATAGCTCTCCTGATACTCCAAGTTCACTCCCAGGCCCTGGGCCTGGGCCTTTGCTCATGCTGTGCCATTTGCTTGGAATGCCCTTCCCAACCTTTGCCACCTGGCTTAGTTCCTACCTGTGTTCCAAGCATCAGTTTGAGTAACTGCCTTTGGGAGGTCTGCCCTGACACCCTGGGCCAGGTGAGAAGTGGCCTCTGGCCATCGCTGGCTGTGTCCATGTCCATCATCCTTGCTAGACCTTGAGAACAGGGTCTGACCAGGACCGTTGCACTGTGTTATGCCTGACACTCAACTGATGCTCTGAGAATGGGCTGCTCTGGGCAGGACCCAGTAACTTCTTGAGGTCTCCCTGAAGAGGACTCCCCGACCTGCCACTCACCCATCTTGGGCTTCACGAAGCCATTGGTGATGCCGAGGTTCTCGGCTGCCACCGTCTCACCATTGACGACCCGTAGGATGGTGAACTCTGATGACAAGGTGTGGGTGACAAAGGGCAGATCCCGCTCACGTACCTGGAGACAGGGAGTCGAGGATATGAGTGACCTGTGGTCCTTGGAAGGAGTGGGCTTGGGGGCACTGCCCCCTTTACTCTGAGATTCTGTCCCTAGAACCAGTTTCCCCTGTCCTTGCCTCCCGCCGTCCTGGTGGGAGATGGGAGCCTAGAACCAGGGGCACACGTCTCCAGGGCAGCAGGGATGATGGAGAGAGAAGGTACCATACTGAGAGACAGGAGGTGTAAGTCACCCAGTCTACCCTCTTGAGTGCTGTGCCCAGATCTGTCTGTGCCCCTCCCCCTCCATGCTCTGGAGGGTGGCCACGCCCCATGGGAGAGGAGAATGAATGACATGGTGGCCAGGAACTGCCACTCGTCCTGCGACCAGACACACTTGTCACCCCAGGAAAGGGGTGGGGAGTCGGGAGCAAGGTGTCCAGCTGTGAGGGTACCTTACCCACATGGGTTCCCCAGCCCTCACTTCCTGGCCTCCAGGTCCGACATAAAAGGCAGGTGATGGGTGGGGTGGGAAAGAGACCCGGAGTCCAGGCTGGGCCATGCTGACACTTGACTGATGACCCTGAGGTACCCCTGATCTCTCTTTGATCTGATCAGAGAATGGGGGCCACAGAACTTTGCAGACCACATCTGCAGGGGTATCCATGTTGCCCAAGGCCCTGGGGCACAAAGATGCAGTTACCAAGATGAAGTCTGTCTGGTAGGTGGACAGCATGAACACGGAGATGTTCTGGTCAGCCAGTGGGGCGATGACTGACTTGGCAATTTTGGTCACGCCGATAGGCTGGGAGCTGGAGAAGCTGCCACCGCCTGACACCACATTGAGGGCCAGCCAGGTAGCGTCCGCCACACTCAGGTGCTCCGAGGAGGGAAGTTCTGGAGGGGGACACAGAAGGCAGGGCTGTGAATGACAGGCCTCAGGTCCCCAGGGCAGGACAGACCACAGAGAAGGGACTGAGACTTGAGACTAGCTATGTGACCTTGGCCTGCCCTGTCCTCTGGTCCTCAGCACCCTCATCTGTCTGAGGAAGATGGGATTGGCCTCAAAGGCCCTGTGCTGGGAGGATAGAACCTGGAAGGCCCTTAGGGGACTTTGGATGTGCCAGGAGGCTCAGCAGGGCGAGAACCATGGGGACATGTGCTTTAACTGTGTTGGGCCTCAGTTTCCTCAGCCATGAAATAGTAAGTGCTTAACAGTCAGTAACGATTTTGTTATTTTTAGTCCTCACTACCCTTCTGGGTACCAGGTACTACCATCACCACCTCACACTAGTGGAACGGGTCCCGTGGCTTTCAAACTAGGTTCCTAGGAACTTCCCAGGAGGCTAGGGGTGGAAAAGAGGCCAGGAGAAGACAAATTAGTGGCCCTAGATTTCCTCCCTGTTTAATCAGACCTGCATATTGGGCTTCTCTGGAAGAACACATTGTTCTAGAAAGGCTTTTGAGGATGCCATCTTCTGGTGGGCTGTGATTATCATCGAAGTCCCTCCTCAGAGCCCAGGGTTCCTGGGAGTTGGCACCAGCAGGGACAAAGTGGGGGAGGTTCAGAGCAGCAGCAATCGCGAGTCTCCCTGACTAGCTCATGAAGGCCTGGATCCCAAATGTTCAGACCATCCTGTTCGCCCTGTCCTGCAGAGAGCCCCCAGTGTAGCCTGTGCATGGGATGTGGGTATACAGGTGTTTCCACGAACACACAGCCACAGAACCAAGCAAAGGCTGCATACAGGATTCTATATGTATCACAGGCACCTGCTCAAATCCACCTCACAGCAGGGCTGTTATTCCCACCGTAGACACCACAAACCAGAGCTCTGGGAAGGCAGCGATTTGCCCAAGATCACTTAGGGAATAACAGTGCCAGGATTCAAACCCAGGTCCGAGAGCTTCATGCTGTGTCCTGGGCACCTAATGGGAAGAAGGGTCAGGTCCCCAGGAAGGGCAGGGGCTAAGAAGAAGAGGGACATGGTGAGCTGAGGAGGCTGTGATGATGATACTGCCCCAGGGAAGGCTGTACTGGCCTCAGGCAAGATGGCACCTGAGGAGGAGAAACTAAGTGAGACCCCACTAGGATCCTACCTGCCCAGCTCCCATCACCATGGTGACCATAGCCCAGTGAACCCATTGGTCCTGCTGGCTGAGAAGGGTCGGTCCTCGGCGAGGTTGGCTGGAGAGGCAGATGGCTTCCCAGAAAAGGGAAAAGGTTTGGGAGAAAAAGCAGGACAAAAAGTTTTAAAAGGCCTTGGATCTCAGGGGGCCGTGTCTAGCCTCTCTATGTGTTATCAGGGTATTAGAAGAGATTTCGCGGCCCCAGGACCACCAGCGCAAAAATGCTCCCCTGAACCAGCATTCCAGCTCAGTTCTGAAATTTTAATAATCCCGCTCCTGGCTCTCAGCCCTGGATACAAGCCCTTGAGGTTCTAAGTGGCAGGCCTGGAATGAGAGGGTGGTCAGCTTCAGACCAATGGTTGCCCCTCTGAGGCTTCTAGCAGGGTAAGCTTTGTCAGAGCGGCTGGAAAAAGCAGCTGGAGACCATGGCGTTTACTGCTTTCGGTCCCACGGACCCCAAACACTTCCCCAGCATTCCAGGGAAGAGGCAAGGGGTGTCTGCGCCCCAACCTCACCCTAGGCCAAGCCTTGGGGTGCTCAAGGTGCTGCTTTGGGGCCACGGGGATGAGCCGCCACAAAGCAGCAAATTGGCCCTTCCCTATAGGAAAAGTGGACATATTCCAAGAATGAAATGAATTATCTCTGTCACTGCCCACTGTCCAAGATCCTAAAAAATAGCCTTGGAACCGAGGACACTCCCTGGTAGAGGAGGTAAGTATCTCGCCACCCTCCAGCCACAAAGTCAGGCAACTCTGTTGCTGGGTGGAGCCTCCTACCTCCCAAGGAGTCCCTTGTTCTAGCCATAGAACCTGCAGTTCCCTGTGCTACGTGGCTGCGTCCTCTGCACAGGCCTGTTTCTCAGTTCTTCCTACCCTCCCTGCAACAGGGTCGAGAGTCCTGGGGTAGGGCAGGAGGGTTTAATCCTGGCTGTGTGACCTTGAGCAAAGTCACTGCCCCCTGGCTTTTCAGTTTTCAAATGTGGAATAATGAAATCAGTATCTACTCTAGAAGATGCCTGGAAAATTAAATGAGATAATCCCCATCAAGTGCTTAGTGGAGTGCCTGGTGTCCATCTGAATACTCATCAAATGCCAGAGCCTTTCTGTTATTATGTTGCTGGTGGCAGTTGCTGGTTCTGGATGGCAGTTGGGTAAAATGTACCAAGAGTTTAAAAAATGTGCAATTTCACTGTAAGGTACAGATGACCCTTGAACAACAAAGTTTGAACGGCATGGGTCTGCTTATACACCTTGTACATCTTGAGTGTGGCTTACTGAACGGAGAGGGAGGGAGGTGATCCTGTGTTTGGGATGAGGCCATGAGGGCCCCAGGGCAATGAGCAACTTGCCTAGAATCAGGAGCAGTGAGTAGCAAGGCTGGATCTGAACCTAGGTCTTCCCATCTCACCCCAGCGTGAATCCAGGAGATCACCTCCCAACATCTTCCTCCTTCCACTTTTCAGCCAGTCATGGCCCAACCAGCATGGCCTGTCCTAGTGTCACAGATCCCACTGATGCAGGTACAAGAACTGCAATGGGTGGGGGCTAGTGAACGGGTCCTGATTAGCACTATACCCTCTAACTGCAAACCTAGGATGCTGTCCACCACCGAGAGGTCAGGGAAGGGGCTCCTGTTCATATTATTTTGGGTCTCTGAGAACATCTAGTATTGCACATATAGCTAAGTGCTCATTAAATATGTAAAGTATCAAATTACACACATGCACACACACCCCTTCTGTTTGCCACACAGACATACAGCATCCATTTGAGCCAAGAACTTCTAAAATTCCACATTAAACAGGGAGCTGTCTGGTTATTGTTACTGACAATCACCCCACCCTCTCAGGAAAGGCTCAGCATGCAAACCGCAGATAGCTGTTGGTTCCTAATGGTGAAAGCTTCATGTTGGCAATATCGCCAGTAAACAATAAGCAAGGAACCCTGGCTGATATTAACAGTAGCCCATGGGGGACCTTGGGTGAGAAACAATGTTTACAGAACTGGGAGAAGGGGAGCCATCCTTCACATGGTATAGCCAGCACCCCTCTCTGTCCCACTGGGGCAGCTACAGACCAAACTCCCTTTTGGAAGAGGAACCCCCTCAGAGCTGAGATGAGAGGGTGGAACTTGGCATTGTTGCCTCTCACTGCAGCCCCCAGCTTAAATCCCGCCCTCTGAGAGCCTTCCCGGGCTGCCCTGGCCACATGCTGGTCCAACCTTCTGAGCTGCTCCTGACCTTGGCCTGTTGAGAACCACCACAGCACTTCTCAGAAGTTTCTGCTGGAACCACCCTGTGGGCATTTCCTGCTTCGAATGGCCCATCACATACAGCATGGCCCATCACACACAGCGACTCTGGGTATCTTAATGCCAGTTTCCCCTCTTGTAAAATAGTCTTTACTTCTTACCCTCAGGCCACTGAAATGATCCCAGGCAGGAGATGCATCTCTTCAGCGGGGTTCAGGGGAGTCTTATTTTGTATACTTCCCCTCTGTAGCTTCACAATAGGACTGTGAGAGAAACTTACTACTTTAAAGGTACACAGTTTTTTTTCTTGGGCAGTAACAGTTATTGAAGCAGCCTGGTCTGCTGGCCTGGAAGGGAGCAGTCATAGAACCCTGAGGCTCTTGGAGTAAGAGGTGGTGTCTCTCATTCTAAGCACATTTCCAGGGCCTAGCAAGGTGCTGCCACATCCCAGGTGCTCAGTCAACAGTGCCTCCTGAAACCCAAGGGGCTGGCTCAGACAACCAGCCACTCCACTACAGGACAGCTCCCTGGTTACTGACAAGTCCTGCAAACACGGCCTTCTAGGACCTGAAAAACTGGCTCACCAGGTCTCACTGCCTCCCTCTGTCCCTACTCATGGTGTTTGCTGCCTTGAGAGGTAGAGTGAGTCTCATCTGGGGAGGATGTTTAGAGTGACTATCTAGTCCCAGAGAATAGATACTCTGGGGCGTTCCTTCTATGTCTGAGGTACAGTTCTCAGCAGTTCTGTGTAAAGGCATGTGTGTCCGTTAAAAAATGAAACTGTGTTTGGGTTGCCCATCATACAATCTTCATGTGGCTGTGCTTCATGGTTAGGGCAGAAGTTCTGTCTGTGGCTCCCGTGCTCAGAAAATATCTGCTGAATGAGTGAGTGAGTGACTAGGTGGGTGCCTTAGATGATGAGGCAGGACCTCCCGTGGGGCCTGCCCCGTCCCTGCTCTGACCACGCAGCTGCCCCCTTGGAGACAGGGAACGACACTGTCGGCTTGAGTTGTGGGGGGCCGGGCACCCCCTCACACTGGCTTGGTGCCTGGAGCATGTGAAGGTAAGGGTGACAGAGCACAACTGGGGAGGTCACTTCCCAGGGGATTCAACACGAATTGACAACCGTAAACCAGTCAACTTCTGACCCCATAATGCCATTTCTCAGACCCCATTTTAGGAATAAATGTTATACATTTAAAGAGTTTATAAATTTATCACTGGAGAAAAATTAAAGCAACTTTAATTCTAACTGCAGGCACAAGGGAACGGGGCTGCTATGATAGGCTATGAAATCACAGGAAATTTTAAGTTGTAATGTTAAGTGAAAACATTTCTATACATACGGTCATAAGTAAATTAAAACGAGACAACTTGCACATAGATAGAAGTAGGATAGAAAAGGCTAAGTTACTAGTAGCTGTCTTTGGGGTGGGACTGGATTTTTTTCAAATGTTGAATTTGTTGCATCCTCTGCACGTTTTGAACACTGTAACTCAGTTGTTCAGAGTGGATACTACTTTGGGGGAAGTCAAGCTCTCTGCTGCTTGTGAACCTGGACATATGACTTCCCCTTTCTCTTTCCAGCTCCCTTGGATAGTGTGCAAATTACACTATTTCCTTATAAGTTAAAGTGCATCAGTCAATACGAGTGAATGTTTGCTGTTACTTTAGAGCAGGAAAAATGCAATAAACTTTAATAATAAAACTAAAAGGATACAGTAAGGGGAGAAAGGAGAATGTTAACAAGTAACGGGGTTTCTTTTTGGGGTGATGACAATACTCTGGAATCATTGTGGTGATGGCTGAACAATCTTGTGGATATCGAAAAACCACTGAACTGTCATTTATTTTACAATGATGAATTTTATAGTACATGAATTACGTATGTCAATTGAAAAAATGGAAAAATGGTAAAGGAAAATCATGAAAGGATGGTAATTGGGGCTTGCTCCAATGGGAATAAGGACTAAAGACAATTTAAATTATCTTATTCACAGTAGATGCTCAATGAAACATATCCCTTCCTTCCTGGCTGCTTTAGTTCTCAGCTGGGTAAGCGCTATGTCTCATTGACTCTTTTAGTTCTGGGGCCTTCACCAGGGCAGTTTCATGAGCAGATGGGTGGAAGTGGGGGGGTCAGCCAGGACACAGGAAGAGAAGGAAGACTCTCAGCCTACTTTCTAACCCACCAGTACATGGGGGCAGAAATAAGAAGGTGGGCGGCCAGCACTAACCGCAGGACACAGTTGAGCCAAGTCCCAGATGAGAGAGGCACTCACCCAGGAACCCCTCCTCATCAACGATGATGGTGTAATCTTCCGGCGTCTCAGTCAGACTGAAGAACTTGCACCTGGGTGAATGGACAGACAGACATACACAGGATATCACATTAGTCCCACATTAGTCTCGACAGGACACCATGGCAGCCACCTACCCTGTGTCCCAGCAGGAGGTGACTCAGTTTACCAGAGCTCTGACCCCAAGCTGTGGCTGACCTCCAGTAAGCTGCTTATCTCTCCCTCCGTACCCCTCCGGTTATGACTTAGGTCTTGGAAAAGCCTAGAGATGGTGATTGTCCCCTCTGTACCCCCCAATCTTTGGGGATCCTTGAGCTGGCCAGCCTCTAGGGTCCCATACAGATCCATGGATCTTAGACCCCACTTTTTCTCAGGGACGAAGTGGCTAAAGGGTGGCACTGGCAGGGATCATGCAGATGAACTGTTTTTTCCATGGGCCTCCACATTCTGATTCCCCAGCCTCTGCCAGTGCCCGCGCCACCCCACCCCCCCAACTCCTGGCGCTTTTCCTCACCAACTGGAGAGCTCGCACTGTCATGTGAGGTCTAATTCACATGACCCAACTGACGCCCAGCCTTCAGGGCACTTTTTCTTCCTTTCATGAGAGGTGTGACCACCTGTGCCAGTTTCGGGGCATGGGTCCCTGAACTGCCACATGTCTAAGTTGGTAATACTGTTAGCCAGGAGTGTATATTGTTTACCCCCACCCCCACCCTCAAACAAAAAAGACCATCAATTTAGTCAAGGCCAAGAACC
>CM053501.1:21268712-21328738 GCA_028627145.1 Eidolon dupreanum | reverse complement strand
ACCCTTTTGGCTTGGGGGAAGATTCCAGCTACCACCTTCAAATCTCTGTGGTTCTTGTGGACCATAGGATGGAAGCAATGTTGCTGCTTATAGCTGTGACCTTAGGAAAGTTACTTAACATCTCTGTGCCTTGGCTTCCTCATGTGTACAATGCAGATGATAATAGTATCTACTTCATAGGGTTGTTGAAGAATAAACGAGCGAATACCCAGAATGACTATGGTAAGCACTCAATGCATTGGCTAGCCAGGGAAGGGGTGATTGTTTATGAATGAGGAGACGAACCGAGCCTGACACTGCCACAGAATCTGTGTTGGAGCTAAACCTGCAGCCCTGAGCCTTACCCCACGTGGTCCCAGCTCCCTGACACACCACACTGAGGCCTCAGCAGTCTTCACAGATATTCGGCATTTCAAGCACTGGGACTGTCCTGATTGGGGCACCACCAGGGAGTGCCTGACATATCACCATCAGGTGGGAGCTCCCATCAGCATCTGTCTTGCTTTCTCCATTCACCTGCCAGCTGAGCGGTGTTCCTGCTAGGCTGGGCTGCACTCCCTTCCTCTTGGTTCTTAGACACCACGAAGACCCCCTTATGTAGTCAGGGCTCAGCAAAGGCTGCCTGTATATGGAATCCCATGCAGAGAACCCAGGTCTCTGAGAAGTGGAGCCAGCTTTGTGGGCCAGACTCATCTGGGGCTGGAGCCTGCTTCCTGCAAGGTCACGATGCCCTGTGCCAGCCAGACCCTGCCGAGGTCACCTGCTGGCTCTTCACAGAACAAGTCTACACTTTTGCAGTTAGAGCCTGGGCAGTTGGGCTTTGAAATGTACCCTGAACCTTCACACACACCCGATGGGCCCTGCAAACAGGACTAAGAATAAGCTCCTAGCACCTGTTTACAAACCATTCTCGTTGCTTCATTTAAGTAGGGCCTCTAAATGTCCATGAGCCCATTCTGAATTTCAGCACCACCTTACAAAGCCAGTGTTGCTTGCAAAGTGTAGCCCATACAGTCTGGAATGAGGGAGGTTTAGCCCCATCTTCCTCTGCAGGATGTCACGTGAGGAGATGGAAGGGCCAGGGTCTGACCTGCTTCCGAAGACCACCCACCCTGCCCTGCTGGCCCCAGATGCTGCTTTTCTGCAGTGCAGCCTTTTAGAATATACGGCGAGTGACCGAGCGCTCGGGGTGCTGGCCTCACTCATTCTGGGGGTAGACAGTGTGTGTCAGGCTTTGTTCTCTGAACCTGCTGCAGCATTTTCATCTGTTTCTCCTGGGTCAACAGATCTCTCGTGTTATTTACATTTCATTTCTACAGTCGTTAGCAACTTGAGGCAGCTGTTTCAAGTTGTAGTTAGAAAAAAAGGCCTGCATTGGTTCAGTGATCTGAAGGGCAAATACTGAAGGGGTGTTTTTTTCTGGTAAGACAGAAAAAAAATCTGCTTATGTCATGGGAGGCCAGGAGAATCAGACAGTGTGGGCAATACCACTCGTAAATTCTAGGGGTACCTGCATAGGCAGGACCACAAAAAGGGGATGGGTAGGGCAGAAGGAATCAGTAGGGTCTGGATAAAGCCCCTGAGACCCAGGCAACATCCTAAAGCAACGGCTAGATCAGTCATTCAACAAACTAGTCAGATACCATTTCAGGTGCTAGGGATGCACCTTAAATAAGACAAAGAGTTTAAGTGTGGGGAGGGGGCAAATAAAAGAGATAGTGGGTCTCTATCAGATGGTGGTGCATGCTGCAGAACAAATAAAGTACAGGAGGGGCAAGGGCTGGCAGAATACGAGTTTGCAATTTAAAAACAGAGCAGGGAGTGGTTGCCAGGACCTGAGGGAGGGAGAAATGGGGAGCAATTGCTTAATGGGTACAGAGTTTTAGTTTAAGATGATGAAAAAGTTCTGGAGATGGATGGAGGGGAAGGTTGCATAATAATGTGAATATACTTAATGCCACGGTACTGTGTACACTTATAAATGGTTAAGATGATAAATTTTGTGTTCTGGCCACAATAAAAAAAGAAAAGTCAAGTAGGGAAGGGAAGTTTCCCACAAGACCCGCAGGAGGTGTAAGAGTGGGTATGCTGTTGGCTCAGGGAAGCCAGAGAAAGGAGACTGTGCAAAGCCCTGAGGTAGGCACATGCCAGGAGTGACAGAGGTCAGAGTGCCTGAGTGGCAGGTTGGGGGAATGACAAGCAATGACATCAGAGGTAACGGGGGAGGGATGATGCCTTGTGGCCACTGTGAGGACTGGGCGGTTATTCTTCTTTAAGGAGCTGGCAAGAGCTGATGGTGGCTTGGACCAGGCTGCTGGTGGTAGGCGTGGGTCTTTTTGTGGCCAGGAAATGAAATTCAACAAATTGGGGGAGGTGAGGTTGGAGAGAAACGTGAGGCCACAGCAAGGAACAACTGTCTTGCATGGCCAACGCTGTGGTCGGAGGCAGCAAGAGGGAGGTCAGCAGGCAGAAGCAGGACCCTGAATTGGCAGAAATTACTCACCTCTACATCTGGCCCCAACTGACTGCTTCAGCTCTTTCCTCTGTGGAGACCTGGGGCTGCATTGCCCCAGGGGCCAAAGCACAGGCCACAGGAGAGCTGCTGAAGGGCTGCCCTGCCCAGTGCCCTGGGGCAGCCGGGTGGAGTCAGAGGGTCATGCCAGGGTAGGAACAGTCTGGGAAAGGCCAGCCTCTTGCTTTGCAACTACATACTTAAGGGCAAGACACATATGAGGTGCTGACTGGTGGTTTCCTTTCTTCCTTGTCGGGGACTGAGATGGATAAGTCCTACGTGTTGATCTGGGCTTTATTACCTACCGGAGATGAGACCAGAACAACTTGTTGGTCCTCAATTTGCCCACGGGTTCCTTATCTGTTTGGAAATGGCTCCCTTGAAGTGCAATTTAGGATTTAAGGAGGTACTGAACCTACATGGAGGTGCTTGAGACTCTGCCTAAGCATATGTGGTCACTTGATGCAGGTGAGTGGAGTAGCTGGCCTGGGGACGTCCCCGGCAGCATTCCTGTCTGGGGAGTGCTCAGGGCTTCCAGATGGGAGCACATCTTCTCCTTATAGGCTCTAGGCTTCGCTGTGTTCAATGATCTCTGCCTGATTTCTGATCTCCCCATTCCTTGTGGTCCCCACCCCAAACCTTACCAAAAGTACAATCAATCATACCCAGGGACCAGTGAGCCCAGCCCAGCTCCCATCCCAGGGCACTCTCATACCCACCAGTGAGGAGAATTATCCACTGTGCTGCAGAGATTATCCATTTCTAGGTCTGTCTTCGCTATTGAGATATCTGCTCCTGGAAGACAGGGCCGAGTCTTCCTCATCTAGGTCCCCCATGCCTAGCAGAAGGTCTGTACATAATCAGTGCTAACTGAATAAATGTGTAGTATCTTTAATCACTCCCATGTCACAGACAGGAAAACTGACGCTTCAGTTAGGGCACTTATTGCCTCGGGTCCATGGTGCTGTGCAATCTCTAAGCTGGGGCACTTGGAGGCAGATGTGGTCTGCGGCATATTCCCTATGACCCAGCTCTTCCCTGGTAAGGATTCACCCTCTCACACATGTGTAACGGGAGTCTGGGACAAGAGAATTTGTAACGGCCTCTTCCTGGTAACAAAAACCTGGCTACAATCCAGATGCCCATCACTGTGAGAAGACAACAGTAACAGGAGAATATTACCCAGTAGTCAAAATAAACAATCTATAGTGACTTGCAAAAATATGAATGAGTCTCAACAATATAATACTAGATGGAAAATGAGTCCTCAAATATTATGTACGGCACGGTAGTCCTTTTAGAGTTTAAAAGCAGCAAATCACCTTTAAGACTTTATATAGTTGCAACATAACTACATAGAAAGGAAGCAAAGAAGAACATAGGTTCCCATGAGCATGAGTGGAAGACTGGGGAGACCTTTGGTTGAATGTAGGGTATTGTCTAGATCCTATTCTGTTCCGACTTCACATAAACTGATTACATTATTAACATTGATTAGTTAGATAAACGAATGAAGCAAGGACACTGGATAGGTAAGGGTTATGAACCTGAGCAGAGGTCCCCTGGGGCAAAGGTGAGGGGCCACACTCCTGTCCTGAAGGCAGACACTGTTCTCTGGGGATGTGTATCGGGGGAGTATAGGCAGCAGGTGAATGGGCCTGGCGTTCAGCAGAAGGGCATGGAAGCTCCAGCCACAAAACTGGAGCTGGGGCAGGCCACTGGGCTGCAGACAGGTGTAGGAAACGTGGCTAAAGAGCCTCCCTGAGGAGGTGGCCAGAGAGAAGTTCAGGGGCCAGAATCAGGAAAGGGTCCTAGGATGAATGAGCAGGAGTGGTCCCAAGGCTGTAATCCCCACCATCTGAGCCATTCAATTTGGCTTTGGCTGGTCAGTGATTTGCAGGTTCACTTGGCTCCACAGATATACCTTTACTCCTCAACTTGATTCCCACTGTTCATCCTCTATCTAATTCTGATGGTGCTGTAGTAACAGTTAATTGGAATCAGGGGTCCTGGGTTGGAGTCTCAGTAATGGCATCAGCCCCCTGGCCTCAGACATTTACACAGCCCCTGAGCCTGTCTCCCCACCTGTAAAGAGGAGCATAACCCCACCAATCACTGGTCCAGGGGAGAGGCTAGCATCTCTTTTTAGATAATATAAGCATCAGGCTCACATGGATGCTCCAATGACACCAGTTTCTTTCCTTCAAGTAGGATAATGGCACTGATGTTCCCCTGGTTTTCTTCTGACATAACTAGAAGCTTATTCAGCTTCCCTCATTCCTCACATTGCAGTGAGGACACACACAGACACACGATCTCCTATCCTTCCAAGGAGACAAAGTTTTTTTTTATCAGCACACTGAAAACAATAATCAAAATACACAACCATAAACCTGTAGTCCTTGCCCTTACTCCCACCCTCCAAGTCCCTGACACTATTAATTGGGAACTGACAGTCCCTAGAGGGCTGCTATTACAGGATTTGGGGCCAAGCTGGGGTACAGCGTGGACTTAACCTGTTGCCAGGCAACTCCTTGAGTGCCCCTAGCTCTTGGGTCACATGAGTAGTGCCTCTCATCTCTTGAGGCCACTCCAATTCTGTACTGTCTACTGCTGGCTCTGGGGCAGGGTATCCTGGGTGGCCCCCTTGCTGACCCCATCCTTAGATGACCCCCATCCAGCATCATCTTCCTTAGCAATGACCTCCCACTCGGAAATCCCTCCAGGCCTGGCTCCTGCTCACCCCGCCTTGCAGGATCAGCTCACCCTCCTCCTTTCCCGTGTCTCTCTGTTGTGGTCCCACTCAATCTGAACCCAAACCTGCACCTCCAGTTTCCTAACATTTAGACCAACTGGTGAGGCCCCCTCTCAAAACATCTCTGCTTTTTCATCTATCTTAGCCCTTCTCTCTGGCCTCGGAAAAACAGTACCAAGGCAACTTTCTTTTTCTCCATTCCCACAGGCGCCGCTCTCATACTTGGCTTCTCTGTCTTAATAACAAAGAGGCTCAAGTTTCCTCCAACCTAAAAAAAGTTTCCCTCATCCCCATCTCCTCCTTAGGCCACCACCTTCTTCCCTCCCCTTCACCAACAGAAAGGCCTCCAGCTGCTCACCAGCAACCCTCCAGCCACTGCTACTAGCTGGCCCTGACCCTCCTTCGGATCCTGCTCAGCTCACCAATGACCTCCAGCCAAACCTGATGGTTCCCCCCCGCCCCGTGCACATACCCCTGTCCTTGACCTGCTGGCTGGACCGCACATGGCCTCCTCCAACTTCTGACACTGACACTCCTCTTTTGTTCCTGTAGTGACCTCTCGTGTAGGTGGCTCTCAAGGGGGCCTCCCATGACACACTCCCCTGCCAGTTCTCTCACTCCCAGGGTTCTGGCCACTGTGATTCATGCTTTCTCCCCAAAGCTTCAGACCTGCACTTCTCTGCCTACACTGGTTGGAAATGTCTTGGACTCATTCCTCACATCCACCCTCTGAGAGTGTAACTGTTGATTCCCGTTGCACAAATGAGGAAACCAAGGACAGCAACCTGTCCCATAACCGAGATGGCAACGTGCACCCTCATCCTGATGGGATGAACTGTAATTGCACACCAGTCACTGACTCTAAAAACCCACTGCTGCTCCCTTTGGGCTTGGCCTGAAGCTGACCACCTGGGCAGAGCCAAGGCCTGGGGCTGCCCCTACCCTGGGGCCGAGAGGCTGAGTCATCTCAGAGAACATTCTCATTTTCATTTGCTGTGGCTGGCTGACACTGGAAACTCGATCTGTTTACTCTCAGATTCCTAACCCAACAGAGCGAGGCCCTTGCATGGGCCTCTCCACGGGCATC
The DNA here is from genome assembly GCA_028627145.1 of Eidolon dupreanum. NCBI lineage: Eukaryota > Metazoa > Chordata > Mammalia > Chiroptera > Pteropodidae > Eidolon > Eidolon dupreanum. The sequence continues at coordinate 21,322,384 of CM053501.1, read as the reverse complement.
CTGGGTGCCCCTGCCAGCTGGAGCCCTGTTCCAGCAACTGACCTTAAACCAGGGAGGGAGGTGAAGGGGGAGCTGGAGTCACAGAGGGCCATTTCCAAGTAAACTCATGCAGCAAACCCACTCTGAGATTTCAGATTTATGAACCAGATAAATCAGCAGAGAGAAGAGAACTGCAAGGGTTTGTTTATTTGTGGAACAGTTTACCATAGGTTCCCCATCAAAACCACAAAGGGGAGACCTTCCTGGAGTCATCCAGACAGAAAGGCAGCACATAGGCAGGCCCAGAACCAAGTTGGGAGGCCACTGCGTACTGCCTCCTTCATTAATGGAACCTTAGACAGATGGTGACCCAGCCTCTATTTGCATACTCCTAGGGAGGGGGAGCTCACTCTTTTGCAAGGCAATTTATTTCATCCTGGGGTGGTTTATTTCTAGAAAGCTATATCGATGTAGCCTCATTTTACCTGATACCTGGATAGTCTTAATTCTGCCCTTCAGGGACCCATGGATATTTGCTCCAGCTGGAAAAATGACAAGGAAGGTATCCAGTAAGATCATCACCTCTTTCTACAGTAGAAACAGGGTTTGTGGGCAAAAACACTGCATGAATCCCAGCTCCTTACTGCTTAAAACACTGGTTCTCAGCCATGGCTGCATATTGAACTCACCTGGTGAACTCTAAGAAGCTTCCAGCGGGCCTGCTGAGGGTGCATAGCTAAAGCTGGAAAACCAGAGAGATGCAGGGCCAGCTTCCCTTGCTGGATGCCTGCGACTTCCTGGTGAGGAGAGGCCACTGGCAAGCTGCCTCAACTAACCAGGGGGTTTGGCACAGTGAATCTGCCACCAACTTCTCGTGACCCACCTTGGGTAGTGCTCATTTAAGGAGCCTCTGCTTGCCCCCCCTAGGTCTGTCCCATGCACTGCCCTGCTGTCTTGTCTCTATGTCTGCAGACTGCCCAAGGCAGCTGTGGGGATGGCACTTCTGGCCCTCTGAGACAGGGAGACCCACCCCCTCTCAACTGCTATTCACATTTATTCCATTAAACCAAGCCTGGGGACTTCAGCACCCTGAGTTATAAAATGGAGGGGACCACCCCACTGGATGCAGCAGGGAGTAAGACAAAACTGAGAATGCCTATTAGACTTCTGGGAGCAAGGCGCTTCCTGAGTCTGAAGAACCACCGCCCCCAGCAATGTTGGCACCCAGGGCGGTGTGTTTAAGCTGGGCACAGCAATGCCCATTCACTTCGATGCCAGCAGGGAGAAGACTGGGAGGACCAACTTTCTTGGTTTGCCTGGGACTGTCCTGGTTTTGGCATGAAAAATGCTTAAAAAATAGGCAGAATCACATCGAGGCAACAGATGTTGGGAGAGCATGCAGGAGAGGGTGTGATGGCTGAAGTGGGTAGTGGGGCACCTTTTGGAATCTTGGGAACCTTCTCTTCTGGGTCTTGACTGGGTGTTGGTTCCTGGGTATGGTCAGTGTGTGCGGCTCACCGGCTGCACACGTACTATGTGTGCACGCCCCATGCAGCTGCTGCTTCACAGCAGAGAAGAAAAGCCCTAGTCTTTCTTCCATCCTCTTTGGGTCTTCCTGTCACAGCTGAGCCAATGTTCTGAGTGGTCCACTTGGAGACAGCCACATGGCTCACGCCCCAGGGTGGGCCTCAGGGGTTCTCCGAACAAGAGCTTGAGAGGGCAGAGTCAGTGAGGAGGTGATGTCAAGATGGATGAGGAGAAAGGATTCCCAACCATGCCTGTGGTGACACCTCACTTGCTGGGCTAATGCCGAGCAGCAGCTCCCAAAAGACACTAGTCATTTCAGGCGAGAAATGCTTTTCATGAGATCAAATCTGGGTTTGGATTATTATTTCTTCCAGATATCATCCCCTCTCCCAATTTTTTAGAAAACTCTGGCATAATTTACTGTAATAAAAGGTACAGGTTTTAGGGGTATACTCTGACTAGTTCTGACAAGTGTATACCGCCATTTAACCACTGAACATTCCGTTTCATGGCAGTTTTCTCTGTCCCTTAGTCCCAACACCCAATGAGAGGCGACCCCTCCTTTACTTTCTGTTATCACAGGTTTTGGTTTGCTTGTTTGAGCATGCAAGCATACAATATGTACTATTTTGTGTCTGGCTTCTTTTGTTCCATGTTCTGTTTTCGAGATGAATCTGATTTATTTTATGTACTGGAGTTGTTTTTATTAATGGATATATATTCACATGTATATGTATTATATTCTTTTTTATCTTTTATTGATGACATTTGGTTGTTTCTAGTTTGGGCTATTATGAATAAAACTGTCAGGAACATCCTTCTTTAAAAAAATCTCCTGGGTGGCTTCCTATGTCCCCCAACTCCTATAATTCTAGCAGCTTAAGCTTTCCCCAAAGAACTGTTTTTGCATACCTTGGCCCACCCAAGGCCGCCTGAACCCTCTCCATGGGGGGTGGGTTCTGCAGCTGGGCTCTTGAACACCCTGAGCTGAGGCCAAGTCCTGCTGGTGTGGGGCCCAGCAAAAACCAGCACACAGCATTATCATAGTCTACTGCACTAAGGGCTGTGAAACAAGGAAGGGTTTGGATAGGGAGCAACGTAGGCCTCCCTTAGATACGGTGCCTGGGAAGGTTTTGGGGAGAGATATGGAAGCTGAGGCCTGGAGGAAGAGATTCAGGCAGGGGAGATCCCCAACTCAAGGAAGAAAAATATACCATGGCAATGTGACTGAATCATCTACAGCCATGGAAACACTGAATATCTTCTACAGTTTGTAATGAAACACTGAGGAGAAAAAAATCAAGCCCCAGAAGATGACACGCAGCCAGATACCCTTTTCAGATATATACAGGGACAAAAAACTGTAATAGTCAAGGGAAGGACAAGCGTGGGTTGATGGCAGTTATCAATGTCATGGTTGCAGTGGGGGGTACTGTTATTCAAAGAATAAACAAGAAGAGAGTAAAAGCAGGATCAATAAGTATGTCACGGACCAAGGATGACAAGTAATCAAATTCTGTGCACCTGAGACCCATTAAAAAAAAAAAACAGGCTTTGAAATGTTTGAGCAACAGATTGGGTCTATGTTTTAAGCAGTTCACTTTGGCTGCATGGAGATGTGGTCCTACATCTCATGGAAGATCCTGCTGTTCGATCTCTGCACACCTCTCTCTGCTCCTGCCTGAGTCTCCCCTTCTCTCAGGTTGGGGAAGCTGGGCTCAGGCTCCATCCACTGAGATCCACCGAGGGGAAGGCGGGCAGAAGATTCTGGGATGCAGGACCCAGAAACCAAAGCCCGTGAGTTTGGCGATGTCAGACTAGCACCAACACAGCCTCCAGTCCCCATGTCCCTCCAGACGGTCAGGAGCCCCAAGAGGAGTCCTGCCCAGCTGCCATCGTCTTTACCAAGTCAGCAATATCTGCCTGAGTCCCCCAAGATGGAGAGTTGTGTGTCTGCAGGGCCCCCAGGGAAAAGAAACAAAAGGGGGTTGGAGAGAGGATGGTGAAAGGATCTCAATGAAGGAAGAGCTTGGAAATGTCAGAATAGGAGTTCTAGTTCAAAGGCCTGCACGATCCTGGGATGAAGAGAACCAGAAGTAAGATATGCTTTCCACTTTCCATACTCAGAAACAGTCTTCATTTGTACCAAGAAATGCGTAGCCCTTTCAGTCTATTTTTCTTCCTTGCATTTTGGGGAAAGAATAGGAGCGAGAAACAGACCAGTAGCAGCATGACGACGAATGAGCCCAGTACCTGGTCTCAGTGTGGGAGGACACCTGGGTGTGGAAGGGACTGAGGCTGCCAGGAGCACGGGGCTCCCTCCCTGCTGATATAGGAGCAGGTGCCACTCAGCTCTGATAAGCTGTTATTGTGTGGGCCCTGAATTGCAAGAACTTCCAATTTTTCAAGAAAAAAATGGAAATCCAGATTTTTGAGATCGATCTCAATGTTGAAATGTTGGTATAATTTTTGAAAAACAGACTGGGCGGGCCAAAGAAAACACTTCTGGCCTATCAATACCCTGTGTTCCCTTCCCAGACCCCCCGGAGTTCCCCCTGGAGTTCTCAAGTGTCTTGAGTCTTAAGAGTAATTTCCTAAATGGCAAGGGGTACTGTGTGACCACTCATGGGATCAGTGCCTGGAATGCCAAGGAGGGCACAAGATAAGGACCCGCGGGACTCCCCAGAGCTCCCTGGGCTGCCAGTGAGGTGAGGTCAGGAGTAGGTAAGCAAAGTGTAAACTAGATAAAAGTGGCCTGTGACATCTGCCAGCTTTGGATACTAACCCAGGAGTCCTAGATGCCCAAGCCCAGAGCCTGGGCAGCAGCATTTCAGGGCCTGGCCTGTTCAGCCCTGCCCAGCATGTTGGGCCTCCCCTCTTTCCCTCCTGAAAGAGCTTTCAGCTGTGAGTCAGGAACGAGTGTGAGTCTCGACTCCCAGCAAGCCGGTGACCCTGGGCATGTCCTGTGCCTCCATGTGGCCTGCTATGGAGAACTGTGGCTCCAGTTCTGTCAAGCCACTGCCCTGTCCACCATGGTTCCATAAGCCCAGCACTGTGAGTGCTGAGGAGGCAGATATGAAAATGTGTTTACATAAGGGGGTAATACAGGGAATGAGCAGAGGAGGGTGACTGGGGAGTGCTGGGGGTCTGGGGCTTAGGAAGGCATCCCAGACATGGCGGTGCCTGAGCAGAAAGTTGAAGAGCTAAGTCTGTGAGTAGCTGGGATTTCAGAATGGAGCCAACTCTTGCCACCCCTGCCACTGCAGGCCCAATCTGATCCCACTCCACTCCACACAACTGCTCTGTCTAGAGGCCCATGGCTTGTTGTACCCCCAGCCTCTGCCCTCCAATGGCAAATATGGCCAGGTGTGACCCCACTCTGCCCAACACTGAGTTAGGATAGCCACTGCCAAAATGAACCAGCATTCTCTCTCACTGAGCCCAAACAACCTTCTAAAACAGGGCTGTTCAGCAGAGCTTCCTGGAATGACGGAAATAGTCCACACCCTCGCTGCCCCGTTGTATAGCCACTGGCCCCATTTGGCTAGTGAGCACTTTGAAATGTGGCTCGTGAGGCTGAAGAACTGACTTATTTTATATCATGTTACTTAAATTTAAATAGCTAAATGTGGCAAGAGGCTACTGAGGTTCTGGAACTTTTCAACCCATCACTCATCAAATGCAAGCAACCCCCACCTAAAACAGAGCTCACTGACCCTCCCTGGCTTGCAGCTTCAGGACCTACCTCAGCCTGTCCATTTGACTGTGGTTCACCCCCAGGCCATTGGCTCTGAGACGTTTCAGACTCGGATTCCATCTCTGGCTCCATGGTTTTGGGAACCTCAAGGAGGCCCTCAAGAATGAATGAATATCAGCTGGCATGAGGCAGAGTCTCGAGTTTGATGCTCACATTATCCTACTATTCCCAGGAAAAGTCTCCATGTTGTTTGCTTAGCTCATGGGAGGAAATGTTTAGCCCTGACCCTGAGCACTTTTAATGAGCTCAAGGTTGAGTCAGGAAGAAAAGGCTGGAAAACTGCTATTGTACCTACGAGTACCTGACCTGCTTGCCTCTATCTGCACCCTCCCATTGCCGAGATGGGCACACTGAGGCTTGGGACAGTCTCATTAACAAGAGGAAGAGGTCGGAACAAGCTCAAATTCTGGGATCTTTGCACCAGTCCTCACTGCAAAGCTAGGGGCCCAAGAGGGCCGGGGTGGCGGGGAGACACAGCGGGCGGCAACAGCCAGCGCTACCAGAACAAGGTACCAGACACTGGGTGGGGCTTTACCAACAGAAATCAATTTTCTCAAAGTTCTGGAGGCCATAAGTAGATAAAGGTGTCCACAAGGTTTCTGGAGAGGACTCTTCCTGGCTTGCAGACGGCCACCTTCTTGCCTTGTCCCTGCATGGCCTTCCTTCTGTGCGCCTGCAGAGTGAGCAAGCTCTCTGGATCTCTTCTTAAAAGGATCCAGGTCCCACCCTTGTGACTTCATTTAACCTTATTACCTCCTAACTAAAGGCCCAGTCTCCAAGTGCAGTCCTATTGGGGGTTAGAGCTTCAGCATATGAGTTCTAAGGGGACAAAGACATTCAGCCCATAACACTCTTAAAGATGTCGTAGGCTACTGAGAACAGACAATTGTGAAGCAACCAGACTAAAGACCAGAAATGATGAATAAAGGGCTGAAATGAATATAAGCCCATGAAAAGCTATATGAGATGATTCCCAAGCTGAAGGAGAGGAACTAACAATAGCCTAACACAGGGGAGGTGGAAGGTTCAGGATGGTTCCCAGAAGGCGACTGCTCCTATGGGGCTTTGATTCTGGGTCCTCAGGATAGGGAGGGCAGAGAGAGAGAATGTGGGGCCTTCAGGGAAGGGCACAGCACAGTGTGCAGTGGGAGAACATAAGGGCAAGAAAGGAAAGAAGGAGCCAAGTCCATGTCCTCCACCCCCTTCCCCATCTCAGGGGCCACAGGTCCATTTCCATAGTCCTCTTGACACAGCTATTAGTTAATGCCACCTTTAAGGCCCTGGTGCTGGGCTTGGGAACAGCCTGAGCTGACCAGCTGCCTGGCTCCCCAGGCAGGGCCCGTCTGCACCCTGGGGAATCACTGTGACCACTGCATGCCACGGCAAGTCCTTTCTTTCTGGGACTCGGTTCCAAATCCATGAAATAAAAGAGTCAAACTAAAAACAAAGTTCTCAGGCTCAGTTCAGCCCAGAGCAGTCACGAACCAGGTGTTCAATGTGCTATCCTTCTCCACCAGGATGGGTGCTGCCTACCTCAACGGTGCCGTCCCAGACCTCAGGACTGGGGCAGGAATAGGGCTGTAACGAACCAGTTTGTCCCCAGCCAGCAGCCCTGCACATCCCTGCCCTATTGTGGAGAACCCGTCGATCCACTCTCCCCAACATGCCTCAGGCTCCCCCAGGCCAGGGCAGGCTCAGTCAGCTTAGGGATTTGCTTACTACCTGTATTGGGGTTAGGAACTCCTGCTTTTTCCAAAGTGCTCAGGCACCTGGCCTGGTTGGGGAGGTGGGAGCGGGGCAAGCAATGGCTGAAATATACCTATAAACCCCCAGCCTAAGCTGTTCCACTGCCCTGTGCTCCTGGTTAAGGGTGGGCTCGATTGTCGGGGCCTAAAATCTACACAGACACTCCCAAACCATTTCAGACCCTCACAACACAACCTTTTCACCAACTGTGTTTTGTTTTGCTTGGTTTCCACCTGTCATCACCTCTTCAAGCTGCCCAGAGCAGGTTGGTGACAGTCCAGAGGCTGACTAGCTCTGCCCCACAAGACCAGGCCCTGAGGGCCTTCCATGGGCTTCAGGCCAAATATTTCCCTTTTATTAAAATTCTCACTTGGCTATGGTCAACATCCCTGGGGCCATGTCCAATTTGCTGAAGTCACTGAGTCAGAGAAAGTAAGGGAGACAATGGCCTTAGAAAAAAGAGAGAAAGTAATCAGAATAGAACATAAAATGCAATTCTGACAGGCTGGCCACATCAGTGTTATTACCCCATTTTGCAGATGAAGAAACTGAGGCTCAGAGAGATAAACGCTCTGCCAAAGACCAAGAGCTGGTAAGTGGACAGAATGTGAGCATCTTACTTATAAAGTGGGGAAGAACCTCTGGGCCCCAGAGGCCTGGGCATCAGTGTCTGCCCACATGGGAGGTAAGTGACCTCACAGGTAATCATCTTTGGCAGCAGTGAGGAGCCTCTTCCAGAGCCCTCTGAGGGTGGAAGGGGCCAGAAGCTGCGTACTCATGGCCCTGGAGCAGAAAGGTGGTTTATGGGGTCTGGCACACTACCTGTGGGACAACTGTCAACTTCAGCTCTGGCAGGCCTGCAGGCCCTGGGAGGGTGCTGCTTAGGCCCAGCTGGTCTCAGAGTGTGGAGCCTCCCAATCAGCTAAATGAAGTAGGAGGGTGGGAATGCTGGGGTGCCAAGATCTGGGACAGTTTCCAACATCTGTGGAGGAGAGAGCTCTGGACCTGGGAGGGGACAGACCCTGAGTGGGGTGGAATCAGCTTCGAAGGCTGGGCACTCAGGAGATGGCTGAGTACAGGTCTGACTCCTGGGCCCCAGGGCCTGGCCGAAAGCTGCCTGCACCTGCATGTGGGGTATGGAGGAGCTACACATACCCAGATACCAGTACAAAAAAAATCAGGGCCTTAACTATGGTGGGACAGCTACAGGCTGGGTACTCTGAAGGTGAAACACTCTTAAGATCCTTGTAGCCCACTGGAGGCCTGCAAGCTGGCCGGAGAGATAAAATGAAGAGTGTCAAAGAAACTCAAACAAGAAGACAATCAAATGCCTCGAGGCCTGCTTGGGTAATGCACAAACATACACGCACCTCCAGGATGGAAGGTGACATAAAGGGGATCTTTTCACTTGCCAGGCTGTCTTGATGACATGCTAGATGGTGAGGCGGGGGGAAGCATGCCGACGGGAGTGTAAACTGGGACCTCTCTCCAGAGGCACCGTGTAAGGATTTCACCAACACAGATACTCTGCTTCTAGGTGTGCACTACAAACATTCCCACACATGTAAAATGAGGTCTGTGCACCAGGTTACACATTACAGCATTAACTGGAAGCAACAACAAAGGTTGGGAGCAAATGTCCACCAGTGGGAGATAGGTTAAAGATATGATAGTCACCTGTTCTGTGGAAAACTATGCAGCAGTTAAAATGAAGGCTATAAATCACCACTAAGATGAATGTCAGCTGAAGCAGACATGGTGCGGGATAAGAACAATGAGCATGGTTAACAATAATTTGCTAAAAAAAAGAAAAAAAGAAAAGGAGGAAAAATAATATACATGCATATTTGCATATACACAGAGGACATATCACCTGGAATCCCCATGAATCTCACTCTCTGTCGGGGAAGAAAATGGGTGGCTGAAGAACGGGTAGAAGGGTGTTTGTACTGAGCAACTTTGTATGCCTTTGGAATTCTAATAAATTGTGAATTTACTATCTATCCAAAATTTTAAATGAGAAAAAAAAAAAAACACGGAGAGGCAAGAAGGCCTTCCTTCAGGAGGCAGCAGGAATGGGGTGAATTGCAAAGGCAGGAGAGCAGAATAAGAGTGAGGTTTGCTGAGAAGGTGCAGGAAGGATCAGCACGGTGGTTAAGGGAATGATGTAGGAAACTTGACAGTCCTAGGATCAAACCCCAGCCCTGCCGTTTACCTGCGCCTGACCCTGGCAGTCACCAATCCTCCCCTCATTCCTGTCCAGGGCATGTCCTAGCCATAGCCTGCTTCCAGAAGAATGGAAGAGCATCAAAAGATGATGGGGTTCCCTGCCTCTCACATCTCTGCAATCCTCTGCTTGGTGGTGGTGGAGGGCTCTGACCTTGACCCACCTCACAAGCCAGGTATCCTTTCAACCAAAAGCTGACCCTGGCGTTCTGCCATCTCTCCATGCAGGGCTCCCAGGAGAAGCTGCTGGATCCCCCCTAGTAAGTCTAGGCCCTGCAGAGGTGGGTAAATAATGGATGCGGAAGTCTACTAAGATCTCCAGATTCAACGTGAGGACCAACAACCTGCACAAGTCTTCCTGAGGGCTGACCTGTGCGCAGCCCCTGCTTAAAGACCAGAGCAACAGGCCCAGTGGGAGAGGCCCCAAACCACAGCCTGCTAGGGGGGAAACAAGCATCTACCAGAGTCCCAGACCATGTGGGGGCTCCTGAGGATTATGGAGACTGGCAGGTACTCAGGAAAGTCTCACAGGTGACACCAATGCCTGTTGAGTACCTCCTAGATATTGGGTACTGGAAACAGATAAGCACATGAGATTCCCAAATGGGGGCCAGCAACACCACCTCATTTTCCAGATAAGAAAACAGAGATTTACTAAAGTGAAATAATTTTTCAAAGGTGGTATTATGAATTGAATGTCTGTGTCTCCCCAAATTCGTGTTGAAGCCCTAACCCCCAATGTGATGGTATTTGAAGGTGGGATCTTTGGGGGTTATTAGGTTAAGAGGAGATCATGAGGATGGGACCCCCATTATGGGATCAGTGCCCTTAGAAGAGGAAGAGAGAAATCTTGCTTGCTTTCCCTCTCTGCATACTCTGAGAAGCCATCAGAGGACACAGAGAGAAGGGGGCCGTCTGCAAGCCAGGAAGAGAGCCCTCACCAGGAAGCGAATGGGCTGGCACCTTGATCTTGGACTTCTAGCCTCCAGAACTGCAAGCAATAAATTGCTCTTGTTAAGTCACCCAATCTGTGGTATTGATTACTGCATCCCAAGCAGACTAACACAGGTGGCAGTGAGGATTCAAACTCAGATCTGTCAAGACTCCAGGATGTATACTCTTTCTCAATGACAATTCCCTACTCCTAGCAATACCCCACTCCTTAACTTTCTTCTCATTCTTGTTGGCCTAGATTTTTTTTCCTCGAGGTGATGAACAAACCCTCGGGAGGCTGGATCATACACTTGTCTGAAATGCTCCCTGGGAAAAGGGAGGAGGTGTGAAGGAAACCTGCCTTCACAAGACAGACAGACATATGGATGTGTGTGTGTGTATGGGGGGGCCGGGGAGGGAGGGGGATGTGAGAACCTTCATTCTATGTGAGGATTCAAGGATCCTGATTTTTGAGAACCAGCACTCCTTGAGGCATAACATAGGGCAGTTTTTCGATGGTTTGATTTTTCACGGGACATTTTAGCAGCACAAGGGGTATACAAAGTGAGGCCCACAGTGCAGGGGGACACTGTGGAATCACAACTGCCACCATCTCCCAGCCCTATGACCTCTATGGTGCTTGAACTCCAGAGCAGGCACTGACCTAGTACTTTATCTATATGATCTCATCTATGCCTTGGGACAGCCCTGGGATTCAGATGTTAGGCCTTCTCTGTTTTTCAGTGGAAATTGACAACTAAAGGCAGTTCAACGGGGCTAACTGGGCCTGAGACTCTGGGGGAGGGGAATGGCTAGAAGGAAGCTGAGGAGGAAATCTCTGAATAGAACTACACTGAAAAGTATATAGAAAAGGAAAGATCAAAAAAGAAATGTGGTTTCACTGTCCTTAAGCACAGCACACCCTACACCTGGGCTACCCCCGGGGCCTGCAAAGCCTGGCTTAGGAACCACTGGGGCACCCTATCATTTACAAGTGACCTTCCCAACACACCTCTGGCCCTCTCACTCCCAACTGTGACACACTGTGGACTATCTATCCCAAAGGACTGCTCAGCTTAGGAGGTCTAGACTGGGTGAGTGCATGAGTTTTCCTAGTTAGTTCACCGCAGAGTCCTCCCCATGCTAGTGTACCTGCCATGGCCCTGGGCGGCTGGGACAGTTCACCTGGAGGCCCAGGAGCCAAACGGGGAGGGAGGAGGCTCCCTTGCTCCAGGGAAGGGGAGAAATCAGAGACAGGTCCCACCTCCTGGTTGGCAAGGAGGGGCACAGGAGGCGGGGAAGGGGGATTCTCCTGTCCCTGAGAGCCTTGTCCCAGTCTCATCCCTAAGGCAGGTAAGGGGGGTGGGGGTCCAAGGATCCTTCTCAATCTTTCCCCACCCCCTTTCAGTGTTCTAGATCTTACTCTAGGCTCCAACTTTAACTATGAGAATGGGGCGGGGTGGGGTTCTTCCAACTTCTATGGCTCACTGTGTCACACCATACAGCTGGGCTGACAACTCTGTACCTGTCCTGAGGCCTTTGACGTCATACTTAAACTCTCCCAGAGAAAATGCAGAATGGACACCTTCTTGGTGTCCTGAGGACGATGGAGAAGGGCCATTCCCTGTGGGGACTCCTGGGAGGGATGAGCAGCCTCTCACACTCAACCCCACTGAGATGGCAGACACAGCACCTACACTTGTCAGGCCTGGCTTTCAGAGACACCCATTCTCATTGGGCCAAACCTTCCAGGCTGCACAAACACGACTGCCTCACATCTTACAGAAAGAACAGGATGGCAGAGCTCAGTGGTGGGCAGTGACCAGCCCAGGCTGCACAGCTCATACATGGCAGAGCTGGGGCACTGAACTCAGAAACCAAGACCATCTGCAGCAAAGTAGAGGGTATCCTGGTCAGAGAAGAGGGTAAGGGGAGCTGCAGGGATAGGTGTAGCAAGAACAAAGTAGGAAAGAAGAGAAGGCAGGGAGGGGTTTGGGGAGGCCAAGTCCAGCGGGCAGGGCCTTGGGAGCTACACTCAGAGCCTGGACTTCATCCCAGAGCAGTTCACACATGGGTAGGATAGGATTTGACCTCTGTGCAGACTGAAGCCGCCCGCCTGCCAAGAAAGAGAGCCTAGAGGGCACAAGAGGGCTACAGCGTCAGGTGAGGAGCTTGAATGGAGGGGGACAAAGGGAAACATTCAGTGTGCCGAGCAGGGGTGGATTAGAGCAAGGGCCTGGAGATTAGCTGGATGTGAAGGAAAGAGATGGATGTGGGGACATGGAGGTGGGTGGGAGTACGTCTGGGTGGGAGCACCATTTGAAACATTCCAAGTATGGGGTGTCCGAGGATCAGTGAGACAGAACTCCCCAGTGTAGGATGCAGACAATGGCCCCTAAGACCCTGCTGGGAGCACAGAGCTCACACCTTTAAAAGGCTGTCTAGAGGACACCAGAGCTCTTGGTTCTGACCAGCTGCTCTTACAGCAGGCCACCTGCCTAGCCCCAAGTGTTCTCGGGTCTGTGTGCTTGCAAGTACACAGACCCTTCCTCCCCTGCTGGCCTCCCCCTCCCCAGGACCTTGGGCGGTCTAAATCAGTCCCTGCAGATCTCCCAATCTGAAAAAAAACTCCCCTTGTCAAGTTAAAATCAGAATTAGTCATTTCATCCTGCAACCATCCAATCGACTTTTCCAATGAGTCTGAAGCAAGACAGATTGTCAGTGCCATGGGGACAGAGGCTACCACCTCTCCCTTGTCAGAGCTTGCAGTCCAGCCCAGGGCACTTCAGCCCTCAATAAATATATGCTGAATTCATATGAGTAACCTGCCCATTGTGTGTCAGACACCTAAGTTCTTGACATAAAATTTCCCAGTTAATCCTCACCATAGCCCAAAGAAATCAATGTTGATACCCATTTTAAAAAGGAAGAACCTGAGCTTCCTTTGAGGCTCCTAACAACTTGCCCACAGTCACATAGCTGGTAAGTGGTGGACTTTGGATAAAACACGTTTTCAAGACTGTTATGTGCACATCTCCTGAGAAAGGGCCTTTGGCATAAGATCTTCTGTCTAGAGTTAACAGTGCGAATGAGCAAAATGGGACACAGGCAGAGAAGGGCTGGGAATGGGGAGCTGGCCTGAACCCCAATCTGCTAGATGTCTGCTGCATGATTTGGGGCGAGTTACTGAGAAGCTGTCTCCCCTGTTGCCTCGGTGGACAATCCGTCTTTTCCCTAGTGAGGGTAAAATGATGGAAAGCCTCAGGGTGGCCTGGCGCATAGTAGGCTTGTAAGAAAGGCATCTAACATTAAGCTTTGTTTGTTCTAAATTCATCAGTCATTGCATCAGTGACTTTTGAGCTCTGAAGGAGAAAGACTGAACTTTGAGAACAAATTTCTACTTATTGCCTTTCCTGCTCAAGAAAGGGAATAAATCATGGTGTGGGGAGGGGATCAAACGGAAGGCAGGCCTGGTTCAGAGGCCCTGAGGGTAGAGAGGAATGTCCAAGTGAGCATCCAGGACGCCCAGCCTGGTGTCAATGGAGAGCCAGCCTTTGAGGGAAAAATAACCCCACCTTGAGAACAAGCACGTAGCTGCTGCCCAGGTCAAGGGGCCTACCAGGAAGAGAAGCCCCCCTGTCCTCCCTCCCTCCCTTCCCCCCTGCCAGGGCTGTTCATCTCCTGGTAGCCTCAGTTCAGATCAAGTGGCCACAGCCTAGGCTGTGCCGGTGGGGGAGCCCATGCTCCCCTACTGATACCTCACCAGGGCTTCCAGGTGTGGCCGCCACAGTGCTGACATACCTCCTAGGGCCCACCACTCTAGCAACCACCTATTTAAGATGGGTGAGAAATAAGAGGTACCCAGGAGCAGTCTCCGAGGGCCCCAGGAGCCACCAGAGCCCACTCATACATGACACTTCCTTGCCTTCTCCATAACAGGAGGACTATGGGAGAAGCATGCAGTGGGCCGGGCTCTTTATCCAAGCCATCATTTCCCTATAACCCTGTTTGCCACGAAGAAACTGAGTCTTCCACAGGTTCAGCAGCCCAGACTGTGGTCACTTAGCTGGTAAGAGCTTCCAGGCTCTGACCCGCACGCAGATAGTGTACTGCTTTAAGAACATGGATTCTGCAGCCAAAGGCTCTGGTTTCAAATCCCTACTCCTCGGGTGTGTTAAATGGTGCAGCTGCTGTGGAAAAGCCTGGTGGAAGCCTGGCAGCCTCACTTTTGCCACCTTCTCCTTGTTAAAAGGGAGTCACTGATCCTGCCTTCACCTAAAGGCAGGGGAGCTCCAGTTTTTGAATAGAACAGTGTCAAAAAATTCGGGATATTTAAAAACTACCAGAGTTACTCTAAAAATAGGGCATGTGTGGTATAGAGACAGGACAAAGCCAGAAAGGACAGAAGTCAGATCAAGGAATATTCACAATGTCAGGTAAGGAGAGCGAGCCAGGAGCAGAGTGCAGTGTGAGAAGAGCTCTGAGCAAGGCAGAGCTGTGGTCAGGGATTCAGAGTGAACCATGACACCCCCCAAGTCGGGCCCCATGGCCTCCACTCAGTCCCTGTAGTACCAGCTGTCCCTAACCTCCAGGCATTTGAGCCTCTTACCCTCCTCCACCTTTGGTGGAGAACACACTTTTTCTTCCCACCGGACAGAAGCTCCTTTTGTGCTTCCAACTGGGCCCTCAACATAGCAGGTACATGCTGCAGTGTTTCTGTGTGAACAAAACAAACCCATTTGCACCAACCCCAGGCTGTGGTCACAGCTGCCACAGTCACAGCTTGCACTCTGCATATATCTTTCTCTTTCTAGCCTCCAAGCCTTGCCTCATGGGGCTCTGGCTGAGCTAACTATCTGCACTGCCATGGAGGTGGATGGATTGGGGACCAGCAGACTGCAGATCAGCCCAGGCAGGCAGTGTAGATTTCTGTGGACATGAGCTTACTGCATACTCAGCTAGGTGCTTTTTTTTTGCCACCCAAATAGGATGGACTTTCTAGGATGGAATTTAAAGAACATTTCACTGACACCCACCCCACCCCTCGACCCCCTGCCAAAAAAAGGGTGATGCAGCTTCCTGCACCTGAATACATTTCAGGATAATGATCTTGCCCCCACACTCCCCTTCACTGCTCAGGGGAGGGGTGCTATGGCCTCTAGGAGTCACCCCTGCTGAGTGGCTCCTGGAAAAGGCATGTCCAAACTGGTGTGCTTTTAGGCCTGGCCTAGCGGTCATCAATACAGGTTCTACAACCAGACTTCCTGGGTTTAAATCCCAGCTCTTCCAATTCTGTGTGTCCTTGGGCATTCAAGTGTTTTGGTTCTCTCATTTGCAAAGGTATAATCCAGACAACTTGTAGTTGTCATAGCTGTTTTTACTGTATGCTTACTAACTGTTCCGTTTTGCCTGACAGGGTCACAGAGAGCAAATCTGAGAACCAGAAGGGCTACACTAGCCTCCATCTCCTGGTGGCCACAAGCCCCACCTGCAGTGGTGAATCCTGACTGGTCTGTGATGGTCTCATTCCCTGTCCATGTGATTGGTGCAGGCATGCTCACGTGACCCAGTCTGATCAGTGAGATGAGGAAGTCTGTGCAGGAGCCTGGCATGTTCCTAGAAAGGTTTTCTCAGAGACACCTGGAGGCAACAGCCCTTTCCTTCCACTAGGTTTCTTTCCAATTGCCCATAAGACCTGGAGCTGCCTTAGCCATTCTACAGGGAGCCACTGTCATGCCAAGGGATGTCCAAATAGAAAGACCTGGGTCTTTGATGACACCATCAAGCCTTTAAGTTATCAACCCTAGGGCAGCCCAACTCATGTCTTATCATACGAAATTCAAACTTCTTATTGTTTAGGACAGCTAAGTCATGGATATTTGTTATTTGCAGCTCCATTCATCCTGCTAATATTCCATGGTGGGTCACATTTCATCTTCTTGAGATTATGCCCATTATACCAGAGGAAGGGTCTGAGCTCAGCTGTGCAGTAAGGGAAGACTTCCTGGAGGTGGCGAGGCTAAAATGGAATCTAAAAGAATGAGCAGGTAGACAAAAGGGGTAGGGCAAAGAGTAACATTCCAGGCAGACAGAACTGTCATGAGACTAGAGAAACCATAAGGTGTATGGCTGTGTGGGTCTGTATGGCTGGGAGCCATGAGAGATGAGGCTAGAGAGAAGGGTGGGTGGGATACAGAACTTCAGGTGATCACAAAGGTGGAGGAAAAAGCTCTGTGGACAGCCTTCAGTTTGCTCACCCAGGGTGTCACCATCTAGCTTTACGCCTGTAATAAGTGCACTCAGCTGGCCTTCTGCCCCCTATTCTGGTCACGCCCAGATACTGCCCTGAGTTGGGGCAGAGAACCGGGGCAGGGGTGCTGGGCCTTGCTTCTCCAGGTGTGATTCTGTCTGCTATGCCTCTTCCAGCCCCCAGGGAACTCATAAGAGACTATGGCTAAAATCTGGGTCACTCTGTGCACGAGTGGGACATCCATCAAACAGGCAGTTACTAAGTGCCTACAAAGCAGTGTATTAAGCACAGAAGTGAGAGGATCTGGTTCAAATCCCAATTCTGTTTCTTTCCAGCTGTGTGACCTTGAACAAGCCACTTTACTTCTTTAAACCCAGTGTCTTCACCTCTTTACCTCTCTGTGATAGATGGTGGCTTTATTATCTCTGGTACTGGGGGTGAGTAGATAAAAAGGTGCACAAAAAGCTTCCTGAGTAAAAGGTTTATAATCTAGGAGGGAGAATAAGACAGCAAATAATATATTGTTATGGACAAAAGTTGAGAAGTGATGAAAAGTTAAGCAGAAGATGCATCTGAGCTGGGGGGACAGGATGCAGAAAGTCTAGATGAGGAGGCGAAAAGGGACAAACATTCCTGATGAAAGAAAAGGCCCACAAAGATAGGGTAGAAGGAATACAGAAAGCCTATAGGTGCCACTCGGTGCTCCTTAAGTCTTTAGAACAGTGGGCTACAAATAGAATGGCCGGACATAACTGTTGAATACAGGCATCATTTGCAACCTGAAATAGCAAATCTCTTAGCTTAAGAAGGAAATATGCAGATTCAAGTCCTGGCTCTACCACTCATTGATGTAACCTTGAGCAAGTCACTTAACCTTTGAGCCTCAAAGTCCTTTTTTGCAAAGCAGGTGTAAAACCTAATTCACAGAATTGTACCATGATATACACAGGATCTGGGACCAGGATCTCCTTTCCCACTTAGCTAATTCCTATTTTAAAGGCCTAAGACTCAGTGCCACCTCCTGTAGAAAGCCTACCTGCCTCCTGCAGGCAGTTCCTCAATGCCTCCCCCACCCCACTGGACCCCCCTTCCCTGATTCCACCTACTGTATTGTGATCACCCCTGTCCTTCTCTCCTACCAGTCTCTGGGCTTCTAAGAGGGAGGAGGAGGGTATCTCAGCATCTCTTGGACCCAGATGCACCCCCACACAGTGTGTATCTTCCAATGCTATACTCCTCCCCAAGGTAGACACAAGAGGGAGGAAGTGATTAAGTCTGCTGGGGGTGGAGGAAAGAGGGGATTCAGGAAAGTTTCAGGGTGATATTACTAGATGTTGAGGATTGAACAGGAATTTACTGGGGTGGGGGTTCCAGGTAGAGATGAAAGCACTAAAGCACTGAGGTGTGAAGGGAAGAATAAAGTAAATTGCAGGTCACCAAAGTGTTTGCCAGCGAGTGGCTAAAGAGAAGGATTCTAGATCCAGATCCACCCTATTATAGTGAGTGATTGAAAACTTGTAAAAAGGCAGCACAGAGACCCTGGTGGTGGTGGAGGATGCTACAAAAATTTGTGCTGACTTAGGTTGGGGGTGGGAAGGGAAAATGACAGGGCTATGGGCTACCACTTGGGGGCAGATAAAATGGAAGAATCAAAGAGGACCAAATGTTCTACCTGGATGACTGATTATTAAGAATAGCTTACAAATATGTCCACACCCCACAAAGTCTTATGCTTGCTAAAAAGCCCATTTCCACAATCATTCCATGCTATACACACGGCAGCTCTGTGAAAACTAGTTGGCCAAATGGTTGTTCTCTTCATCACAGACCAAGAAAGTGAGAGCCAAAGAAGGAAAGGAACCTTGCCATGGTCTCACAGGGAGTGAGGGGGCTAATCACAACCTGAAGTCAGTGTCCTAGCCCAGAATGCCATGGAGGCAGTCTTTAGCCATTTGATAAATGAATTCAGCACCTTCTACAGCCAGACCCTGGAGACATGCAGATGACCTTTGAACTCTGAGTCATCTTGGGACTGGACTGGTCACCTGGGCCTCAGACCAGCTGCCTCCTGCAGGAAAAGGAAAAGTGGGACCCACTGAGGGGTAGGTTTTCCATGATTAGACACATCAGCAGGGGCTAACCCCTAGGACATGCCTATCTATGAGCCCACCAAAGTGGAACCTGGGGTGGGGCTGGAAGAGAGCCAGCCCTTTCACAAAGGGATAGGGGCAGAGGGAGTGGCCCTTTGTCGTCTTTCAGAGAAGCCCCCCATGCCCTCTCCTCCTGGCACCCAGGCCCTGCACAGCCGCAGCCTGAGTCATCATCCTGGTTTGAATGGTAGCTGAGAAATAAGCTAGGGGGCTGCCTGGGGCTGAGAGCCAAGGGTTGTAAAAACAGGTCCCTTTCTCTTACTCCAGTCTTGGACTCAAGACAGGCTGAGGGGGGGGGGGGGGCGCAGGTAGCAGGTAGATAGATTTAGGATGGTGGGTGTCAACAGCCAGAGGGGGCTGTGGGGGAGATGGAAGGGGAGATTCAGAATCTGAGCTATGGGCTTTTGTTTTCAAATAACCTGTTTAATAATTACCTTTGCAATCAAAGGAGCCAGGGCCCAGCAAAGACAAGGATTTCAACCCTTCATACCCCACTAGAGAAGAAAGTAAACAAGATGCCACTGGCAGATCTCATTCCATCTCGAAAACAATGGCTGGACTGAGCTCCCTGGCTCTGACACACACATCAAAGTGAGATTTCCAGGCAAGAACTTTACCAGATAAGAGGCTCAAATTGAATTATTTCCCTGCATCCCTGGAGCTCCTCTGAGCTCAGCGCCCAAGAGGGCAGATTCGAGGCCCCTTCATTTTAACGTTAACCTTGCCCAGTAAGTAATTTATTCATTCATGTTGCAGGGAGGGAGAACCACCTCCGCGCCCCAGTCTCTTAAAAACCCAACCAACAACAACTTCATCCCTTTGAATAGTCACAATGGTGGACAAACAAGGGATTTAAGTTACAGAGGCTAGCTCTCACTCACACCCCACTGGCCTAGGGCACCTTAAAAAACAAAAAACAAAACAAACAAAAAACCACTTTAATCCAAGCATCTACCGAGGCTCACAAAGTCAGACCTGACCTGGCATTGGGAAAATCCAACTTGTTATTTTCAACCTCCCAAGGCCTTTAACTATTTTCCCCCCTACAGCATCCAAGCCCAGCCTTAACGCAGAGCCACAAACACGACTGCTCTTCCTCCTTCCACGGTTTGGCAACCGCCCCCCCCGCCCCCCACTTCCCGGACTCTGAGGATTAAGAACCACCGTGACGCTCACCCGCAGCCCGTCTCCAGCCCTCCCTCAGTTCCCCGGCACCGTCCGCAATCCTCCGGCACCTTGAGATAAACATCCACTAATGATTTTATGATTTTCTGCTCTGGGTAGCCGCGCTCAGCAGAATCCCTCCCCACCGCTCTAGGGACGGGGGCCGGCCCAATCGAGGGATTGGGGGATGGGAGGTGGTAGTTTGTTTTTTCCACTGCCGCGTCCCCACACCTGTTTTTCATTCATTCATTCGTTCGTTCATTCATTCACGGATTTGCCACTGCAGCCTCCCCAGCCCTCCAGATCTCAGGGAGGGGCTGAGAAGGAGGGGGCTGAGATGGGGGGAGACAGTGGCGGGCATGCATCTGGAGGGATCGAGGTGAAGGACCCTGTTTGAGGGCAGATTGGGTGGCTTTGTCAAAAACAAGGAGACCAGCGGGGCGGGGGCGCTCCCCGGGGCTCGAAGTTGTTTTCCGAGCGGCGGGGACGAGGACAGACGCCCGGGTGCGCCTCTTTGTCTCTCCCCGGCCGGCGGCGCGTCCCCGCGCGCTCACCTGGTCTTGGAGGACAGGAAGGCAAGTTTGATGAGGCCGTAGGTGAAGAGCGGGATACTCTCCTTGGCGACGCTGGCAACTTGCAGCCGGTGCTCCAGGATGTGGAGTTCCATCGTCCGCCCGCGCTCCGCGGCGGCTCATCCGTGGGGGGCGAGCCGCGGCCCCCGCCCCCTGCGCGCCCAGCCGGCACCGAGCGCCGCGGGCAGCCGGCCCGGGAACCGGGAGCTGGGCGGCGGGCGGGCCCGGGCGGACAAAGGGGAGGCCCGCCAAGCCGCGAGGGGCCGCGGGCGGCGGGTGAGGGCGGCAGCTCTGGCGGAGCAGCGGCGCACGGCGCCCGGCGCGGAGAGCAGCTGGTGTTCGCTGTAACAAACAACTTGCCACTCAAACACCGGCCCGCTGGGCATGCGCGGCCGTGGCGGGGCGTGCCGGGACTTGTAGTCGCGCACGGCCTGGCGCTGCCTGCTGCTTACATCAGGGGTGGGCGGCCGCGCGAGTGGTCGGCCCGGTGCATCAGAAAGGCACGAGTGAGGGTCCCCGCGGGGTCACTGGGGAGGCGGAGGGCAGAAATGGGGGCTTTTGAGCCAGCCTGAGCCTAGGTGCAAGCTCTGTCTTAGAGCTGGGGACAGGGAGCTTTGGGGTGCAAAGTGAGTAGCCAATACAACTCCAGCACTGGAGGAGGCCCAAATCTAGGAGGGAAGAGATTTGGTGAAACCAGTAATTACAGTGCAGAGAAGCAAAACAGAGAGGGGTGCAGGAAACAGTGATGGGGTCGTGGGGTCTAAAGGGTTTTCCTGGAGGAGGGGACATCCAGGCTGGGTTCTGAAGGATGAATGGGAGCTCGCTGAGGAGCGGGGCGGGGGCGCGCGGGCTTGGAGGCCAGGGACCTTCTAGGCAGAAGGAACAGCGTGTCCAAAGGCACAGAAGCGTGAAAGCCTCCGCGGTGCTGTGTTTGGCTTTGTTGGAGCGGAAAATGTGAGGGAGGAGAGGCAGAGATAAGGCAGGCGCAGTCACCAGGAGTCCGGTCGAGAGGGGTCATGTGTGCAGAGCTAATGAGGGGGCTGTTTATCCCGAGGGAAAGGGGGGGGGCAGTGATGGGCACTGCGAAGGCCAAATTGGGGAAAAGTCAAATACATTTGAAGGGCTTCCCATCCCAGGGCCAATGTGCCAATAACCATATCCCACGATTGGCTGACCGGTTTTGAAAATTTCCAGGTTAAAGTTACTTTGGCATATTAATTTGGGGATATGATGGGTCAGGGCTACCTGCTGGGGCAAGTTGGGAACTCTCTTTTTGAGAGAAACTCTGGCTGTGCTCCTTCATGCTCTCAGCCTTTCTGTTAGGTGGGAACATAATAGGCTCCCTCATTTCCACAAAAGGGTATGAAGACTGCAATCTGGTAGCTCTTGAAGCATGCTGATCCTCTTCTTGTTTTATTACATTAAAGGATTTATTATCCTCTAATAAAGAATATATTTACTTTTTAGAAACTTGTCTGCCTTCCTCTTCTATAATCTCAACTCTATGAAGGCAGTGATTTTTTGTCTGTTGCCTGCTGTATCCCCAGTACCTGCAATGTGACTGGCATGTGTGAAACAGGCATTCAATATTAATTGAATGCATAAATGCATACATGTATTAATTTAGAATTAGAGATCTAAAAATCCCAAACAAAAAGGATTCAGGGGCCAGGCAAGTAGCATAAAAGTGTGAAGCAGTATGGTATCAGACAGTTGGAAATGGTACAATAGAAGGGAGGCCTTCCTGAAGGTATAAAATTCAATTTTTAAATAAATATCCAACAGGTGAAACCAAACAAACAAGGCTAAAGGCAGGAATTGGCCAGTTTTCTGCCTTCCACTTTAGATGGCCAAGTCAGTATTTTTCAATCTGTACAGCATGACCCTGAGTTCATGATGAAATCAATTTAGCAGGGCATGACTAGCATTAAAAAAAAAAAAATGAACAGAGAATGGCACAGAACTTTGACATAGTAATGGTGAGTTACTATTATTTTTTTTGTTTGTTTTAGGAAACTTTCATTTTGGCCACATGTGTACATGCATTCATGTATGGATGTGTGTGTGTGCATGTATGTGCATGCATACTGGATAAGGATGTCAAGGTATTTCTTACTGTGGATCTTGGTCAAAAACATTTGGAAACACTGTGGCCTTTCTATTTAATCAAGCCAGACCATCATAAAGTTTGCAAATTTGGGCCCTTTTGGTTTGACCTGCAGAATTGCTTTCATAGAGTTGTATTTGGTGCTCAAATTTTTTGTGAAACTGCTTACTGAAATTAATGTTGGGATGTTAAAGAAACTGGCCTCTGGGTCACCAAATCCAGATGATGGTTTCAGCCCGAGACTAGGGTGAGACATTTACTCTCAAGATCATGTAAGCGCTTGCTTGGCACTTTACTGGTAGAATTCATTCCTCTCTTGATTCCTGCACTCTTCTGGTCTTTCTCTGGTTCTGGGTTTTTATCTTTGATTTCTTCTCTGCCCAACCCTAAAATGAGTGGAGGCCCACTTGGTGATCCTTCCTATAGAGTATTTTACAGTAATAGCTGCCAGCGAATCATGCCTTCTGGTAAGACATCCCATTTTGACTTTGGATTTGGCCATGTGACTTTCTTTAGCCAACGAGGTATTAACAAATGTGCTTGCTAAGTCCTATACATTGGGACTTGTCCACTTAGAATGCTGCCCTGAGATCATCATGCTGTAAAGAAGCCCAGATAAAAGACCACTTGGAGACAGAGGTCCAAATGTTCCTGCTGTTCCAGCTGAGCCCAGCCCCCTGCTGACAGCTGGCACCAACTACCAGACATGTGAACCAGACCATCTCAAACCTTCCAGCTAACTGTCCAGCTATGTGCAGTGACATGAGTGAGCCAGGTAAAATTAGAAGAGTAACTACCCAGCCAATTTATATAAACAAAAATAATAAATCATTGTTTTTAGCCACCAACATTTGGAGTGGTTTATTATTCAGCAATAAATAGCTGATACAGTCCCTTTATCCTCACCTTCTCTCACTCAATGGGTATACCCAGTCTCTGGCTTGTAATATGTTGATGGCCCCCAAATTGACAGTTCTAGCTCAGAATATATTTCTGAGGCCCTGATTCACATATTTAACTTCCTAGTGGCTAGCTATGTCCACCTAAATGTTCACAGGCTTGGCCAACCCAACCTGGTTAAATCTCATCATCTAGCCCATGTCAGATCACCTCCACTTCTTCTTACAATCCTTGTCTTGGTTGGCAACACCATTCTTAATCCCTCAAATTACCAACCTGGTATTGACACATTGTATTTTCCAAGATGGCCATGACAAGATCTTCTGTTCTACATGCTTTTCTTGCAACATGATATTGATAATCATCCCATTAGGAGATGGGAATATGTTACCCCCTCTTGAATCTGAGTAGGCTATGACTACAGAGGAAACGACCCCACCTGATTTCTGAAACTAGGTCATAACAGGTAACATGGCTTCCACCTGGTCTTCTTGAGACATTCATCTTGGAGCACAGCTGCCATCCTGTGAGGAAGTGTGAGCCACAGGAAAGAATACAGGTAGGCATTTGCATTAGTTTGCTAGAGCTGCATAACAAAGTACCATGAACTAGGGGACTTAAACAATACAAATTTATTTTCTCATAATTCCAGAAGCTAGAAGTCCAACATCAAGGTGTTGGCAGGGTTGGTTCCTTCTGAGGCCTCTCTCCTAGGCTTGTAGGTGGCCATCTACTCCCTGTGTCTCACATGGTCTTCATGTATATGCACATCTTCTATGCCTATCTGTGTTCTCATCACCTCTTCTTAATAAGGACACCAGTCCTATTGGATTAGGGCCCATCCTAATGATTTCATTTTAACTCAATTATCTTTTCAAAGACCCTACCTCCAAATTAAATCACTTTCTTAGGTACCAGCGGTTAAGGCTTCAAGATATGAATTTAAGGGGCAGTGGACACAATTTGCTCCATAACAGTATTCCATCCAACAGCCCCAGCTGAGGTTCTAGTTGACAGCCAGCATCACCAGCAGGCATGTGGTGAGTAAGCCGTTGTCACAGACATGAGAGGAGTGCTGAACAGAAACCACTCTGCTGAGCTTAGTCGGCCTCTAGAAACATGAGAAATAATAATAAAACACTGACAGTTTTAAGACACTACATTTTGGGCTGGTTACTAAGCAGCAAAAGATAACTGGAATATCCTGGAATCAACCTAGTCGTGGTGGCTGGGGGAGGCTGACCAGGGAATCATACTAGGTTGACCAGGGAATTATTGCTACCTCTTTCTTCCTGCCCCCTCCCCCCATATCTAATCAATCAATCATCAAGTCTCAATGATTTTATATATTGCACACCTCTGTAATCCATTTCTCTCTCCATTTTGATCATCATGATCCCATGTCAGGATATAACTCCCTTTTCCCAAATGGTTACAGGAGCCTCCTAACACCCATTCCATCTTCCTCATGTTGCCAGGATAGTTGTTCAATGCTGTGGCCCTATTTTCATTACTCCTCTAGTTAATGCCCTTTGGGAGCCATGAAGAAACTAGTCCTCTTAAGAAACCAGATCCTCCATGGCTGGTCATACGTAAAAGAGAAGGGGCTTCCTGGATGCTAGATCTGATATGGTAGCCTTTTAGCCAAACATGGCCATTGAGCACTTGAAATGTGAAAAACTGAAGTTTTAATTTTACTTTATTTTAATTAAATTTAAATACTGATATTTGATTCAGTTATTAGAAACTGTTCAAGTATGTTTGGAATAGGGTGACCAACTGTCCTGGTTCTCCTGCAACTGAGATTTTAAAACCAGGACTTGGGTAAACTGGGATGAGTTGGTCCACTACATTGAAACAACTTAGTAATGGAAATCTATGAAACCTAAGTATATATCAAGTATTGTGAATGAAAATAAAGCATGTGAATGGCAATGAGCTAGAAATGTCAAATATGCCCTGGCTTTCAAAGACTTGGTGTGGAAAAAAGAACGTAAAATATCTCATTAATATCTCAATTTTTAATTTTGATTACATTTTGAAATGCTAATATTTTAGATATTTGGTTAAGTAGAATATATTATTAAAATCAAGTTCATTTTTTAAAATTTTTAAATTCAAAATGACATATGGCTTGTATTATTTTTTCATTGGACAGCACAGCTGTAGAGCAGTGGTTCTCAACCTTTGGTTGGTGTCAGAATAACCAAGAGCACTTGATAAAAATATTCAGGCCCAGGCCCTATCCTGCTTTCAGGAGCCTGGGCCTGTCTTTTTCTGTGGGCTCCCCAGGCCTCAATCACCCTGCTACAATGCGATAGGATGGGGTGGGGAAATGTGGACTCTAGAAACCCCTTTCCATTTAAGTCTGGAGTCTCTGGGCCCAAGAAAGCAATGCCCAGAGATAGGCAGGACTTCTCACTCTGCCTGCTTAAGCCTAGTGTGGGTGCTCAGACAGGGTGGGAGTGGGAAAAAGAAGAGAGAGGAGATGGTCAGGAGAATTCTATTCGGCCTAGGGGCATCTTATTCTTTCTGGATCCTTATCTAGTCCCCAGATGAGCTGACCTTGAATCTCTTCCCCTGAGTCTGACAAACACCTGTGATGGCCATGGGGAGTCACAGAGGGCTCTTGAGCAAGGGAGGAGCCTGATGAAAAGGATGCTCTATTGATCTATTCTGAGGGATCCTAGGCCTCAGCCACCTCCCTTTTCCACGCTTTTCCACAGGGCTCTAGGAAGAGATTTCTCTGATTCCTTACTAGAGATGCCCTACCCACATTTCCCCATACCCCTACAGGAAAGGATCACTGGTACCCAAAGTACAATGGATTGAATTGATGTAAGTAGTCACAGTTTAATCCTCACTAGTCACTATCCTGATCTTGGGGATAGTCTTCTTTCCCTGTCCAGACTTTCCAGGAGACCCCCCCAGAGACCAGATCCACATTTAAAGACACCAGGCATCACTTGGCCCCACTGCAGTAGACAGTGTGAGTTGTGGGAAACCGACCAACCAACTGACTGACCAACCAACAAACCAACCAACCAACCAACCAACTCTGCATCCTAGAGAGCCAGGCCTGGTCTGAATTTAGCCTGTATCCCCTTCTGTTCTGTGCAAGTTAAGTATGTAAAATGGGTATAATGGTACCACTCTCATAGGGCATGCATGTGAGAGTGCCTGCTCAAGTGTGTGCATCTGTGGGTATGTGTATATATGTACGTGTGCATATGCTGAAGTGCATATGCTCATTGTATGTGTGTGTGTGTATGTGTGCGTGCATGTGTCTGCATGCAGACTAAATGAAAGAATGCCTTTGTGAAAACATCCAGTGCTGTTCCTGGCATAAAGCAGATGTTCAGTAAATATTTGTCCAATGAATGAAAGAATGAATGCATAGATAAGCAGCTTTGTCAGTCTGACCCCTAAGGATAGGCTCCTTCTGTGGCTCCTACTCTCTACTCCATCCTGGATTGTATGGTTCCCTTCACTGAAGGAGGAGAGGAAGAAAATGGGTCTGTCCAGGCCTTTCCCTTGGTGCCCCCATGTGCGTTGTTAATCTGATCCTCTGGAGAGATTGGGATTCATGTGCCCACAGTACAGATTGGGAGACTGAGGCTAGGGGAGGTTAGGAGAAGAGGAGCCTGTGGACACAACTTTTCTTGAGTCTCCCAGGGGTCTACACCAGGACTGAGCATGTAGAGGCACCTAAGGAATGCCTGTCGGTTAAATCAATGAGTGAACATTAGGTGTAAGAGCAAGAGCCTCCTCCCTTTTCTTGTGCCATCCCTTGGAAGGACTAGGGCAGGACAAGAAGTCACTGAATCTTTCGTTCATCTCCCTCTCTCTATCTTAGATCAATTCCTTGCATGCCCTCTTCCTGTCTCCTCCACCTTCATACCTACTACTCAGCCTGTGCCCTTTCAGCCTTTTTTTTGTCTTGTCTTGTCTTGTCTTGTCTTGTCTTGTCTTGTCTTGTCTTGTCTTGTCTGTCTGTCTCTTTGTCTCTCTGTATCTCTGTCTCCGTCTCTATCTCTGTCTCTCTTCCTGTCTCTCTGTCTCCGTCTCTCTCTCTTTTTATGTGTGTGTATCATAATCTGTGTCTGAGGACCAGCATGTATAGCCTCTAAGAACTAAAAGGTCGACACAGTGTAAGACAGAGGCTGAGGGGCCTCCATACCCCTACTATTTACACACTTGTGCCTCAGTTTCTTCATCTGTAAATTGTAGTTGCAAGGATTTGGGGTGGTATGTGTTGGTGCTGATTATAGGCTTGATCAATGGGAAGTGCCTGATGGATGTGAATTGTTGCTGTTGTTATTTTGCCTGTTCCTAAGGTCAGCCTGCTGCAGCTCTTTAATACCCTAAGAGCTAATTGTGGAGAGGGTCAGGGCCCAAGGTTCTGAAGGTGTGATTTTGGGTAAATTGTGCTTCAGTTTTATGATCACTAAAATGCAAGACTCTGGATGGCTGCCTCCCAGGAGGGTGGTGAGATGTTGATTATTAAATCATTGGGACAGGAAAACCATAACTGAACCCTTTGGAACTAACACATAGCCTAGTATGGATTGTGGGTCTAAGGAGGGCAGAGCTGGGATGACATGTGGCCTTTCCTGCAATGATGTTCATTCAAAGCTTGTGGAGTGACTCATGGTGCACCTGTGCTGACTGGCAACTGGGGATGGGTGTCTTGGGGGTCCTGTGTGACCCCAGACCCAAACCACCCTTAGAGTTCCTTCTCAGCAGGTCATAGGAGAGGGAGGGATCTGTATCTAGGGTAACTTTAGATGTCATAAAGATGATTCACTCTCTTGGAAAGCAATCTGGTCTTTCTAAAATTCTTTTTTGAAGATGCAGAAACATCTGTAGTGGACACTGCTGGGATTGCTCATGAGATATTAGCCACATCTCGGTGAAAAGAGCAATTTATTAGGGACATTCCTTCCAGCGATGGAGAACCTTTCAGAACTCGACTGCAGTTAATGCACCAGCCTTTCCAAAGTGGTTTATTCCACTCTCAATGAGATAATGAAGCCCTTTAATTTACTCTTTAACTTCCAAACAGAGTGAGTGGGTCAGGCATCGTTCATGCCCCAGGCCTAAGAAGATGGAAGGCTGGACCCAGGCTCAGGAGGCCAAGTGCACCAGGAGAGCTGTCATGGCCTTCTCACCTGGAACTTCCTATCTCCTGGTGGGAGGTGGCATGGAGTACCAGCAGCCTAGAGTAAATCCCAACCTCATGGCTTCCTTCCTGTGTATACCCAAGCAATTGTTTACTCTCTTAAAGTCTCAGTTTCATCATCTGTAGAATGAGGATAACATGGCAGAGCATGGCTAAGAGGGCAGTGCTTGGCATGTGGCATATGATCAATAAATGGTAGTTGTCCTTTATTGGGTAGTGAAATTGAGCCCTGAGATGCAAAGTTCTCAGAGGAAATTGTACTTGCTGCTGGTCCTGGGAATATTTGCATCTATGACTCTGCACTGGAATCGCATCAACAGCACCAAATAAAACAGCCTTCAAGGCCCTCATCTCCTGCTCATCTGCCCACCCCATCTTTACCATTTCAATGGACACTGCTCACTCAGGCAAACAGGTGATGGATGGATAGGTGTAAAAACCTAGCCATAGACAGTATCAGAGCCCAACTCTGGACCTTGCCTAAGCCTCCACTAGTTTCCCTTTGGGACCTGGGAGCTCTTCAGGCTCACTCTTCGTGGTTCTTATCCCCTATTGGACATGTGTATTGTGAACACATATGATGGTGTAGGCTCTGGGTACATCTAAGTGGTGCCATTAGATTTGTATTCATTACAACACTCTCTCAACAAAGCAATAAAGTTTCTTGCTCTTTCAAAATCAGCATATTATGATAACTTTCCAAAGATGGAAGTAAAGCATCCTGAGAAAAGGATGTGTTTTTTAATTTGTCCAAAGGTCAGTATGGGTGACTGGCTTGCCCAGACTTCCCCCACTCCTCCAGTGGCCTTCTCCTGCTCAACCTCATACTCCTCTTATGGTAGGATTGTGGCATTTGCCCTCTACTTATTGCTCCAGTCTGGAGGGACCGGGTGGGTATAGGGTCCTCCCACCCACAACTCACACTGTTGGCCCCATCTCAGGCTGGTTTCCTGACCTCTTGTCTCCTTGGTTCCTGATACTTGTTTGGCTCCTGTTGACATCTCCTCCTCCTTTAATCTCTACACATAGCTCTCCACACTGCTCTTCCCTCTTTGACCTTGGCCTCCCTCCTGATCATCATTCAAACCCCTGTGTCTATGCCTTGATGGCTTATAATGCCCCCCAAAGATATCTTAAGTCCTAAACCCTGGAAAGTGTAAATGTTGCCTTATATGGAAAAAGGGTCTTTCCAGATGTGATTAAGACTCTTGAGATGGGAAGAATAGCCTGGATTATTCAGATGGGCCCAATATAATCACAGAATCACACAAAAGAGAGGCAGAAAGAGATTTGACAGAGGAGGAAAAAGTGATATGACCACTGAGGCATACACTGGAGTGATATGATCACAAGCCAAGGAATACCAATGGCCATCAGAATCTAGCCACCAGGATTCTCCTTTGGAGCTTTGGGAGGGAGCATACCCCTGATGACACTTTGATTTTTTTTCTTTTTTAATTAATTAATAAATTAATTAATTTTTATGGTGACATTGGTTAACAAAATCCAGTAAGTTTCAGCTGTACACTTTAATGGTAAGGCATATCTATATTTACACTGTGTGTTCACCTCCCATAGTTAGGTTTATTTCTGTCACTACATATTTGACCCCCTTTACCCTGTGTATGACACTTTGATTTAAGCCCAGTTATACTAATTTTGGACTTCTGCCCTTCAGACCTGTGAGAGAATAACTTTCCGCTGTTTTAAGCCACCAAATTTGTGATCATTGTTACAGCAGCCATAGGACACCAATACAGTGCTCTTTCATCCTCTCTGGGAAAATCCCTTGCCCTAGTCCAGCTTGGCTTTTGGCCCTGACCCTGTTCTGGTCACCATGGTCCTGGCTCTGATGGGAGCTCTCTAGCCCTTTGAATGGTGCCTGGACACTTAATGATGCTGTGACAGATCTTAATCCTGACAGAGGATTGGAGACTTTTATATCAACTGCATATACATTATCTGCTGGCAATCAGCCACAGGACTCACTGGATGGTGGATCCCTAAGAGAACCTCAAGCCTAGGATAATCAAGGCTCATTATGGGTGAGGAACATTTCAGAAAATTCAGAAAAGTAATTGCTGAGGTTCTACCACATGCTAAGCTATGTGATGGGCATTTGATATACATTCTCTCTGGTAAGTAAGTTATCTTTCTCTAATCTGGGGATAAAAATCAGGTTATATCAGTGGCAACAAAAAGTATTCCTTTTATTTCCTTCCTGCTATAATGGGACTTCTATGCCTTTCGAAGTTTCTGCAGTTTATTTCCAGGAGCCCCAGGGGGTGTCTCGCTTATGCTCACATTCTTTCACTATGTGGTATTGTTTTTTCCCTCCTTCTGTGATCAACTTCCAAGCTGGAACACTGCTTTCAGGCTTTATACTGAGCTCAAGGCAAATGTACTATAGCTGGAGTCTTCTTCCTTTGCTGTGGCCCCTAACACCTTGGAAGGCTAAGGAACTCTCCTGCATGAAGACTGGCTAGGCCATAGCCCAGGCCTCTGAGCTGCCCCCCTCACCCTAAAAGGAGTTTCCTCTCCTTACTTGTCCCTATTTGGCTATCTGTGGTCATGTAACTACAAAATGTGCCATGTCAGCTCTCAGAATTGTGCAGAGATTTTAGGGAAAGGGCTTTCAGCAGATTGTGCTTTCCAAAAATATCTCCCATCCCCCATGGTTTTCAGGCAATGTGACTTTGACACTTCTCTCTCTCTTGAATCTGGATAGACTGTCAACTATAGCAGAAGTGACATAATGGGTCATAAAAAGTGATGTAGCTATTACTAGTTTTCTTGCTCATGGAACCTAGCCATCATGCCATGAGGAAGCCCATATCACACATGGAAAGGGTCTGAGGTTCCCTGCCTACAGATTGCACTTACCAGCCAGCCATGTGAGTGCACCATCTTGAAAAAGAGATTGTTCAGTCTCAGCCAACCCAGCCGATGCTGCCTGGAGCAAAGATGAGTTGTTCCCACTGAGCCTTATGCAAACGATGGATTCGTGAGTAAAATAAACATTGTTTGAAGCTGCTAAATTTGGCATGGTTTGGTTCATTGCAGTAGACCACTGAAACAGCATTCCTCCAGGTTTCTCTTGCATTTTCTTTCCATGGACTCACATATGGATCCACAGGGATGATCTCAGGATCAACTTGAGGGATTGATCATGTTTTATCTACTTGGGCCTTACATTTCTCTTCCCTCAGGGAAAGTCTGTTCCTGGGAAGCTCTTGAGTCCCTCTTGCAAACTGACCCACTGGGATTGACTGGACATCCTTAAATCCCAGAGGACCAGAGTTGAGATGAGACATCTTCCTTCCTTCCTTCTTCTCCTCCACCCCTAGTCACAATCCCAGTCATTTTATGAGGGGGAAACTGAAGCTCAGAGAAGTTGAGTTACTCCCTAGGGCATACAGCTAAGAAATGGAAGACTGGGATTTGGACCCAGGTTTGTCAGGCTTTCCACTCCTCTGGGGGCTGCTGTGCTATGTATAGAGGCTAAAGCTCTGGAGGGGTCGACTTGCGTCTCAGTAAAGCTCCATAACACACTTATTACCCTTTTTAGATTCCTCTTAAAAAAAGGATATACATTCAAATGGTCAATAAGCATATATGAAAAGGCACTCAACCTCTTTACTAAAGAGGAGATGCAAATTAAAACTCAAAGCATACCCCTACTGTGATTACTGCAAAGGTGCATTGCTCAGACCACCTTCCATAAATTTGTTGCCCCACCAGCCAATTTTTTTAAAATTAAAAAAAATTTCCCAATTACATTCGACATTCAATATTATATTAGTTTCAGGTGTATGGCATAGTGGTTAGACATTTATATAATTTATGAGGTGCTACCCCTAATAAGTCTAGTACCACCTGATACCATATATAGTTATTACAATATTATTGGCTATATTCCCTATGTACTTTACATACTCATGATTATTTTGTACCTGCCAGGTTGTACGCCTTACTCCCTCTACCTTTCTACCCAGCCCCCCAACCCCTCTCTCATCTGGCAACTATCAGTTTGTTCTCTGTGTCTATAAGATTGTTTCTGTTCTGTTCATTTGTTTGTTTTGTTTTTTAGATTCCACATGTAAGTGAAATCATATGGTATTTGTCTTTCTGACTTATTTCACTTAGCATAATACCCTCTAGGTCCACCTGTGTTGTCGTAAATGGTAAGATTTCATTGTTATGGCCAAGTAATGCTCCATTGCATATATGTACCACGTCCTCTTTATCCATTTGTCTATCGTTGGCCACCAAGGTTACTTGTAAATAATGCTTCAGTGAACATAGGGATGAATAATCTTTTCAAATTAGTGTTTTGAATTTCTTCAGATAAATATCCAGAAGTGGGATTGCTGGGTCATATGGCAACTCTATTTTTAATTTTTTGAGAAACCTCCATACTTTTTTTCATAATGGCCACACCAATTTACAATCTCATTATCAGAGCATGAGGGTTACCTTTTCTCCACATCCTCCCCGACACTTGTTTGTTGATTTATTGATGATAGCCATTCTGACAAGTATGAGGTGATATCTCATTGTGATTTTAATTTGCATTTCTCTGCTGATTAGAGATGTTTTCATGTCTATTGGCCATCTTTATGTCCTCATTGGAGACATGTCTGTTCAGGTCCTCTGCTCATTTTTTAATTGGATTATTTGTTGTTGTTGTTGTTGTTGTTTTTTGGTTTTAAGTTGTATGAATTCTTTATATATTTTGGATAGTAACCCCTTATTGGTTGTATCATTGGTGAATATCTTCTCCCATTCGTCAGGTTGTCTTTTTTGCTATGTTGATAGTTTCTTTTGTTGTGCAAAACTTCTTTTTTTTGATGTAGTTCCATTTGCTTATTTTTTCTTTTGTTTCCCTGGCCTGAGGAGACATATGCAAACAAATATTGCTAAGAATAGTGTCAAAGAATTTACTGCTTATGTTTTCTTCTAGGAGTTCTACGGTTTTGGGTCTTAATCTATTAAGTCTTTATTTCATTTTGAGTTTATTCTTGTATATGGTGTAAGAAAGTGGTCTGGTTTCATTATTTTGCATGTATCTGTCCAGTTTTCCCGAAATCACTTATTGAATAGACTGTCTTTATTTCATTGTACATTCTTGCCTCCTTTGTCATAGCTAATTGGCCGTACAGGTATGGGTTTATTTCTGGACTCTCTATTCTGTTCTATGCTGTTCTGTTCTGTTCTGTTCTGTTGATCTATGTGTTTATTTTTATGCTCGTACCACACTGTTTTGATTACTATAGCCTTGTAGTATAGTTTGATATCAGGTTGTGTGATACCTCTAATTTTGTTCTTTCTCAAGATTGCTTTAGCTCTTTGGGGTCTATTGTGGTTCCATATAAATGTAAGATCATTTGCTCTAGTTCTGTGAAAAATGCCATTTGTATTTTGTTAAGGATTGCATTGAATCTGTAGATTGCTTTGTGTAGTATGGACATTTTAATAATGTTGATTCTTTCTATCCAAGAGCACAGTATATACTTTTATTTATTTGTATCATCTTCAGTTTCTTTCTTTTAGTTTTCTGAGTACAAGTCTTTTATCTCATTGGTTAAATTTACTTCTAAGTATTTTATTTTTTGATGTAACTGTAAATGAGATTGTTTTCTTAATTTCTCTTCCCGATAGTTCATTATTGGTGTATAAAAATGCAACTGATTTCTGAATATTATTTCGTATCTTGTTACTTTACTGAATTCATTTTTCAGTTCTAACGGTTTTTGGTGGACTCTTTCAAGTTATCTCTATATAGTATCATGCCATCTGCAAATAACGACAGTTTTACTTTTTTCTTTCCAATTTGGATGACTTTTATTTCTTTTTCTTGTCTGATGGCTGTGGCTAGAATTTCTAATACTATATTGAAAAGATGCGGTGAAGATGGACATCCTTGTCTTGTTCCTGATCTTAAGGAAATGGTTTTAACTCTTCATCGTTGTGTATGTTGTTAGCTGTGGGTTTGTCATATATGGCCTTCATTATGTAGGCACATGTTCTCTCCATTTCCATTTTGCTGAGAGTTTTTGTCATTAACAGATGCTGAATTTTGTCAAATGCCTTTTCTGCATCTATTAATATAATCATATGATTTCTTTCTTTCATTTTGTTTATGTGGTGTATCATGTTAATTGATTTGTAGATACTGATCTAACCTTGAATCCCAGGAATAAATTCAACTTGATCATGGTATATGATCTTTTTAATGGATTGCTGAATTCAGTTTGCTATTCTTTTGTTAAGGATTTTTACATCTATGTTCATTAGGGATATCAGCCTATAATTTTCTTCTTTTTAAATGTCTTTGTTGGATTTTGGTATCAGAGTAACACTGGCCTTATAAAATAGCTTGGGAGCCTTCCCTCCTCTTCAATTTTTTTTTGAAAAGTTTGAGAAGAATAGTTGTTAATCCTTCTTTGAATGTTTGGCAAAATTTACCTGTAAAACCATCTGGTCCAGGACTTTTGTTTGTTGTCAGTTTTTTTTTTTTTTAAATTACTGATTCAATTTCATTAGTAGTTATCAGTCTATTCAGATTTCTGTTTCTTCTTGATTCAGTTTTGGAAGATTATACATTTCTTGAAATTTACCTATTCTTCCAAGTTGTCCATTTTATTGGCATATAATTGTTCACAGTATTTTGTTTTAATCCTTTGTATTTTTGTGGTATAAGTTGTTACTTCTCTTTTACTTCTGATTTTACTTATCTGGGTCCTCTCTTTTTTTCTTGATGAGTCTGGGTAAAGGTTTTACAATTTTGCTTATCTTTTCAAAGAACAAACTCTTTGTTGATCAAAAAAATCATAATTGATCTTTTATATATTTTTAGACTATTTTGTTTATTTCTGCTCTGAATTTTATTATTTTCTTTCTTCTGCTCACTTTGGGCTTTAATTGTTGTTCTTTTTCCAGTTCCTTTAGGTGTAAGTTTAGATCGTTTATTTGAATTTTTTTTCTTGAGGTAGGCCTGTATTGCTGTGAATTTCCCTCTTAGAAGTACTTTCACTGTGTTTCATAGATTTTGGGTCTTGTGTTTTCATTTTCATTTGCCTCAAGATATCTTTTGATTTCTTCCTTGATCTCATTATTAACCCATTCATTGTTTAGTAGCATATTATTTTACCTCTGTGTGTTTATGTATTTTTCAGTTTTCTTTTTGTAATTGATAGGATTTCAATCTTTTCAAGTTTATTAAGACTTGTTTTATGAACTAACATGTAGTCTGTTCTGGAAAATGTTCCATGTGTACTTGAAAATAATGTATACTCTGATGTTTTGGCATGAAATGTTCTAAAAATATCAATGAAACCTATCTTGTCTAATGTGTCATTTAAGGCCACTCTTTACTTGTTGATTTTCTATCTGGATGACTGACCCATTCATGTCTATGGGGTGCTAATGTTTCCTACTATTACTGTATTTCTGTATTTATGTCTGTCAGTATTTGTTTTTATATTTGTGCCATAAAGAAATGGCCCAACATACTCAAAGTATGTTATATTGGGTGCACAAATGATCCCTTTATCATTAGGAAATGTCCATCCTTGTCTCTTGTTATAACCTCATTTCAAAGTCTATTTTGTCGATGTAAGTATTGCTACCCTAGCTTTATTTTTGTTTCCATTTGCATGAAATATCTTTTCTCATCTCTTTACTTTCAGTCTGTGTATGTCTTTTGTTCTGAAGTAGATCTCTTGTAGGCAGCATATGTATGGGGTCTTCTTTTCTTATCCATTCAGCCATCCTATATCTTTTGACTGGAACATTTAATCCATTTACCTTTAAAGTGATTATTGATAGGTATGTATGTATTGTCTTTTTATTAATTGTTTTCTGATTGTTTTTGTAGTTCTCTGTTCCTTCATTATTCTTTTGCTTTCTTCTCTTGGATGTTGATTACTTTCTGTAGTGTTGTGTTTA
Organism: Eidolon dupreanum; assembly: GCA_028627145.1. Classification (NCBI taxonomy): domain Eukaryota; kingdom Metazoa; phylum Chordata; class Mammalia; order Chiroptera; family Pteropodidae; genus Eidolon; species Eidolon dupreanum. The sequence continues at coordinate 21,285,941 of CM053501.1, read as the reverse complement.
TATTCTATTCTCTTTATTTTTCATATATCTCTTGCAGATATTTGGTTTGTGGTTACCATGTGCTTCATATATTTCATGTTATTTATAGCAGTCTTATTTAAGTTGGACAGTTGCTTAAGTTCAAACACATACTAAAATCACTACCATTTTACTCACCCCTTCTGTGTTATGTTTTTGTCATTATTTTTTACTTCTTGTGTGTGTGTACACATGTGTGTGTATCCCTTAATTTACTATTATAATTACATCTGGTCTTCCTAGTTTTGCCTTTTAAACTTTGTATTAGCTTTCTAGTGCTTAATCCACTGCTTTTATTATGTGTTTGTCTTTGTCAATGTAAGCTTTTTTTTTTTTGTAATATTTTCTTGTTCACATTTTGGATTTATTTATTTTTTCTTCTTCTTAAAGAAGTGTAACATTTCTTGTAATACTGGTTTGGTGGTGATCAACTCCTTTAGCTTTTCTTGTCTGGGAAGCTCTTTATCTCTACTTTGATTCTAAATGATAGCCTTGATGGGTAGAGTAATCTTGGTTGTAGGTCCTTGCTTTTCTCTACTTTGAGTATTTTGTGCCTTTATGGCCTACAAATTTTCTGTTGATAAATCAGCTGACAGTCTACAGGAGCTCCCTTGTAGGTAACTAACTACTTTCCTCTTGCTACTTTTAAGATTCTCTTTTTGTGTTTAACCTTTGGCATTTTAATTATGATGTGTCTTGGTGTGGGCATCTTGGGTTCATCTTGTTTAGGACTCAGTCTTCTTGGACTTGTATGTCTATTTTCTACACAACTTTAGGGTAGTTTTCAGTCATTATTTCTTCAAATAGGTTTTCAGTTCCTTGTGCTCTCTCTTCTCCTGTTACAATGTTGTTACACTTGTAATAACTTTTATCCTTATTTTTAAACAATTCTTTTTCGTTTTGCTGTTCCAACTGTGTGTTTCCACTACCTTGTATTCCAAATCACTGATTTAATCCTCTGCTTCATCTAATCTGCTGTTGAGTCCATCTAATGTATTCTTAATTTCAGTTATTGTATTCATTTCTGACTTTTTAAAAATGGTTTTTATCTCTTTATGTAAATTTTCACTGAATTCATCTCTTCTTCTCCCAAGTTAATTGAGTACCCTTATAGCCAGTGTTTTGAACTCTGTATCTGGTAGATTGCTTGCCTCCATTTTGTTTAGTTCTTTTTCTGAAGTTTTGTCCTATTTTTTCATTTGGGACATGTTTCTTTGTCTTCTCATTTTGGCTTTCTGCCTGTGCTTATTTCTATGTATTAGGTAGATTTGCTACATCTCCCAGTCTTGTCAGAGTGGCCTTGTGTAGTAGGTACCCTGTAAGACCTCTTGGCACAATCTCTTTGTTCCTCTGAGCCAGATGCTTTCAGGACTGTCCATTGTGTGGGTTGTGTGTGCCCTCCTGTTGTAGTTGAACCTTGATTGCTGTTGGCACATCAGTGCATGGGATTGACTCTCAGGCTGACTGGCTGTAAGGACTGGCCATGACTATAGCTGATGAGCTGTTACTGACCCCACAGAGCAGAATTTGCTTACATGGGGCTCTGGTGCCTGCCGAGTCTACCCTTTGGGTGTGTCATTTGTGGAGTTAATTGAGTGGTCTGAAGCGGCAACTGGTTGTGCTGATACTGGAGCCTCTTGGGAGGGGCTCTGGTGCAGGCTCAAGTTCAGCTGCTGTGTGTGCCTGGCCTGGGTCCACCTCCAACCAGCCATTCAGGCCAACTATGACAACTGTGAAGGGCCATTCCAGCTCTAGTGCTCCCTCTGGGACCAGGCCATTAGAGGCACACCTTCTACTTTTGCTTGCTTCTGCTTCCTTCCTGACTACAGGTGTTGGTCTCAAAAGCACTTCTGAATAAACATTTAGCATGCTAAACTCCATCTCTGAGTCTGTTTCCTGAGAACCTTACTGCTGACAACTATACATCCACTAGAATGCCTAAAATATTTTTTAAAATGACATAATTTCATCTATCTAAATTCCTCATTCTTTCTCCCTAATAGGTAAAGACTTATCCTATTTTTCATGTTTTGAAACTTTATAAACTTGAAATAGACCCTCACATATATAGCCAGTTAATGTTTGACAGAAGTACGAAGGCAATTAAATGGAGAGAGAGGGTAGTCAATTCAACAAATGGTGCTAGAAGAACTGGGCATTCATATATAAAAATGAAAATAATTTTAAAAAATGTTGGCCACATATACCTCACAACTTACACAAAAATTAACTTAAAATGGATCATAGACCCTAAATGCAAAGCCTAAAGTTAAAATACTTCCAGAAAAAAAAATAGGAGAAAACCTTGTGACCTTAGTTAGGGTAAACAAAAATTTCTTAAGTACAGCTTTTAAATCTATGAGCTATAAAAGAAAAAGATGCTAAATTAAATTTCATCAAAATTCAAAATATCAGATTTTCAAAAGACACTCATGAAAATGGGAAGACAAGCCACAGACTGGGAGAAAATATTTGCAAAACATATATGATAAAGGGCTTGTATCCAGAATATACAGAATCTTCAAAACTCAATAAGAAAACAAATAACTCAATTAGAAATGGGCAAAAGATTTGAACATACCCTGCAGGCAAGAAGATATATGGATGGCACATAAGTATATGACAGGATGTTTATCATCATTCACTACTAGAGAAATGCAAATTAAAAACACAATGAGATACCTTGAGACACCCATCACAATAACTTAAAAAACAAAGAAATAAACAAACAAATTGACAACATTAAATGCTGGTGAGGATGCAGAGCAACTAGAACTCCCATACAAAATTGTACAGAAAATTTTTAAAATTATTTGGTGGTTTCTCACAAAAGGTAAATACACAATTACCATAAGACTTAGTAATCCCACAGCCAGGAGAAATGAAAATTTATAGTCACACAAAAAACAGTTCATAAATGTTTATAGCAGGTTTATTCATAGTTGTCCTTAACTGGAAAAACCCAAGTACACTGTAACTAGTAAATGGATAAATTAATTTGTATATTCATACAATGGAATACTGTTCATCAATTTAAAAAAACTGTGGATACACTCAATGACATGATGAGTCTCAAATGCATTATGCTAAGTGGATGAAGCCAGACTCAAAAGGTTGCATACTGTAATATTACAGTACTTGGGTGTGGAGGAAAAGATTTGGTGCCTTCAAAGCAGCACCAGGGAGTTTTGAGGGGTGAGGGAGTTGTTCTATATCTTAATTGTGATGGTGACCACACAACTGTATGCATTTGCCACATCTAAGTACTATACACTAGGAAGAGTAAATTATACTGTATGCAAATTATATCTCGATAAACTAGGCTTAAAAAATTAAACCATAAAACATTTTTTATAAGTGGGATCACACTCTGTGTATTCTTCTGCAACTTGCTTTTTTGCTCACCTTTGATGATTTTTTGAGATTTATACAAGTTGACACTATGTGTATAATGATGATATATGTAGCTCTTGTTCATGCATTTTAACAGCTACATCATACCCATTATATGTTATACTTAATGTTTATCCATTCTCCTGTAGGGGCACATTTGCTTTGTTAATATTACTTTTTTTTCTGTTCTAAACAATATTGCAACAAACATTCCTGCAAATGTATTCTGGAGCACAGGTGCTGAGATTTCTCTCTAGGATGTATATCTAGAATACTAATGGAATAGATGGGGCAAAGAGTATGAGCATCTTCACTTTGCTCTCCAAGGGCTTATACCAACTGACACTCTAACAACAATGTGTGAAAATTCCATTTCCCTACATCTTCATCAACAATTGGTATTATCAGACTTTAACTTTGGCTTAGCTGCTGAATGTAAAATGGTATCTTGTTTTATTTTACAATTTCCTTGATCAGCACTGAGGTTAATTGACATGTTTGTTGGTCATTTAAGTTTTTCCCTTGTGTTGCTTGCCTCTTCATGTTCTTTGTTTTCCTTTCTTCTTTCTTTGGTTATATATGTTTTTCTTCTTGATTTGTATAAGTTTTTTTTTTAACCTGATCTGCATTATAATTTTTTATATGGTAGCAAATATCTTCTCAGTCTATGGATTCTCTTTTAACTATCTAAATAGTATCTTTTATTGATAGAAATTCATAATTTTAATGTGATTGAATTTATCAGTTTTTTCCTTTATGATTCAAGTTTTTTTGTGTCCTTTCTAAGGAATCTGCTCTACCTCAATATTATAAAGAATATTTTCCTGAAAACTTTAAAAAGTTTTGCTTTTCACATTTAAGTCTTTAGTTCACTTGGAATTGATCTTTTTGTATGATGTAAAGTAGAGATCTTATTTTATTTTTTCCATTTGCATAACCTTACTTTTATTGAAGAAGTCACTCTTTCTTTATTGATTTGTACATGCTTTCATACTATTCTATTTTATTAGTCTACTTGTCTATCCTTGTACTTATACAACACTATCTTGGTTATATAATATATCTTTCTATCTAATCTGTCTAGGGCTATTCTTGGCCTTTTGCTCTTGTGCATATATATTTAGAAGCAGTTTGTCAAGTTTCCAAAAGAGGTTTTTAGATTCTTTTTGACATTCTATTTAATGTACAGATAAATTTGGGTAGAATTTATGATATTGAATCTCCCTGTCCATGAAAGTGGCATCTATTCTTTTTTTTACCTAGAAATTCTTTTGACTTTTTAAAATAATGTTTTGTAATTTGCATCATACAGGTGTTGCACAACTTTTGCTGGTTTTATTTTAGGCACCTTGTAGGTTTTTATTTCTTTAAAAAAATTTTTTGCTATGTGAAAAGGAATTTAAATTTACATGTATCAGTCTATGGCCATGCCACCCTGAACAAGTTCAATCCCTTCTGATCTTGGAAGCTAAGCAGGGTTGGGCCTGGTTAGTACTTGGATGGGAGACCACCTAGGAAGACCAGGTGCTGTAGGCATGAAAAAAATAAAAAATAAGGAATTGTAAGCTGACAAGTTCCTTGCAATCTCTGAGGTCAACCAAGGGTTGTCTCGCCTGAAAAAATAATTTAAATATATCCTAGTTATTAGTGGTACATAGGAATGTTCTTAATTTTTATATATCAATCTTGTGTACAGCAATCTTACTAATTACAAGTTTGTATATAGATTCTTTTGGATCTTCTATGTAGACACTCATATTTTCTCCAAATACACTTTCTCTTTTCATCGATGCCATTTATTTATTTATCTATTTATTTATTTATTTATTTATTTATTTATATTTGCCTTCTTTCATTGGCTAGGAACTTTAACGTAATACTGAAAAGAAGCAGTGTTAGAGGACACTATTCCTCTGAGTTTAATTGAATTGCTTCTAAAATTTTACCCTTAAATGTAATATTTGAGTAAGTCTTGAATAAATATCCTTTATTATATTAAGGACATTACATTCTATTGCTTGATTGCTATTTTTCTTTTTACTTTTTAGTATGACTGAGTATAGGATTTTATCATGTGCTTTTCCTATAGCTACTGAAATGATCATATGCTCCTTTCCTCTTTTAATCCCATAATGCGGCACATTGCATTAATAGATTTATTTATTATTGAGATAAATTCTACCTTGCCAGTAACTATTATTACATAATTTTTCACTGTTAAATTAAATTTGATGGTGTTTTGCTTAAGATTTTAAAATACATGTTTGTAAGTATGTAATGGATCTATCATTCTCTTTTTAAAAATTATCCTTGTCTGATTTTGTTATCAAGGTCATACTTGCTTCATAAAATGAAATAGGTAGCTTTCATTCTTTTTCTATCCTCTGAAACATTTTTATAAAAAGTGTATATTTTCAGGTCCTCAGAATTTTGAGAAAATTTGCCTCTAGACTTATGTAGGCTTGAGATGGTGGAGGCCAACTTCTGAATTGATTAAATGTATTTACTAGTGTAGTTACTGTTTGAATGGATATTTTTCTTTTTATTCCTTATAGTGCTTATTTCTGCCCTCTTTTTTTATTGGACAGGCTAACTGTAGTCTTTTTATTTTGCCTTTTCCCTTCTGAAGAACCAGCTTTTGTTTTTGTATTGGTATAGCATATAAATTTGACTGTTATAACAGAAACCTAAAGTTATTAATGACTTGAGCAAGTCATATATTTTTATTATCTGTTATAATCTGAATTATGTCCCCTTTATCCCTGAAATTCACATGTTGAAGCCCTTAGAATATGACCTTATTTGGAGAAAGCACCTTTAAAAAGGTAATAAAGTGAGGCACTGTTATAATGGGTGGGCCCTTATTCAATCTGACAGGTGTCCTTATAAAAAATAAAAGGAAATCTGAACATGCAGAGAGACACCCAGAGAAAAGACCACATGAAGACACAGTGAGAAGCAGGGCATCTATAAACCAAGGAGAGAGACCTCGGAAGAAACTAACCCTGACATCACTTTGATTTCAGACTTTCAGCCACCAAAACTGTGAGGAAGTAAATTTTATTTTGTTCAACACACACGGTCTGTGGTATTTTGTTATGCTAGTCCAAACAAACTAATATATTGTCTCAGATAAAAGTCCAAACTTTTGTGAAAGTCACTGGGAGCTCTTTCTGTCTTGTTGCTCTGCCATCATCAACATGAACTGCCATCACACATACATTCTGGTCAGCTGGAAGAGAGAAAGGAAAAGAGAGAGTATACTACTTCATTTTAAAGGCTTGACCCAGAAGTTGCAAGCAATATTTGTGCCTCCTTTCATGTTTCAGATCTGGCTGCGAAGGTTACTGGATGGCTACGTACCTCCTAAAGATTCTATTACATTGTAGGAAAAAGCAAATGGAAATTGGGGGGCAAGGACAGTTTCTGCTATCAGTTTTTTAAAAATCCTTTCTATTGCTTCTTTGTTTTCTAGCTCTTTTTTTCTGATCTGTCTTTGTTATTTCCATTTTTATTCTTTCTCTAGATTTTGCTTTTGTGTCCTTTTTCTAGCTTCTTTATTTTATCACATAACTCATTTATTTTAATCTTTCTTGATTTTCTAATACATAAATATAAAGATACACATAGAATTCCATTTCAGTTGAATTGTGGTCAGAGAATGCACTCTGTATAATATATGTTGTTTTTGAAATTTGTCGAAATTCTCTTTATAATATAACACCTGATTAATGTTTATAAATTTTTAATGTGTATGAAAATTATGGGCATTCTCAATTTTTTGGGTAAGGCATTATATATATCACATATATGATCAAACTTATTATTTGTGTTGTTCAAGTGACATATTGTGATTAATAATATATTTGGATTTATTATACCATCCCATTGTATGTTCTTTACTTTTTTTTGTCATCTTTGTCTTCTACTGGCTATATATATATATATATATATATATATATATATATATATACACATACATATATATATATGCATGCATATTTCAAAGTATATTTAAAATTTGGCTGGTTTGGAAGGTTTATATTATATTTTACTCTTTTTTTGGTGTTTGTGATTACTTTTCAATAATTTTAAAGATTTCCTCTCAACCTTGATTTTAGGTGATTTAATTATAATAGAGGCATATATGGACTTATCTGAAATTTACAGTTTCTTCTGAGAGTGCATCTTTTTTCTTTTTTTAAAAATTTATTTATTTTAATTAGTTTTAAGGATACAGTGCATTGGTTCATGCAACGATCTGCCCAATTGCTTCCTCCCTCCCCTGACCCTCCACCTAGCCATAGTAGTAATGCTAACTGCATTCCCTATGCCATGCTCCCCATCCCTGTGACCATCCATCAGCTACTAATTTGTACTTCTTTAACCCTTCACTACATTCTCCTAGCCCCCAAACCCTCCTCCCCTCTGTCTGTAACTGAATTGTCCACTATATTTGTGAGTCTGTTTTTGATTAGTTTGTTCTTTTTATTCCTTAGATTCTGCATATAAGTTAAATCATATAGTATTTATCTTTCTCTGTCTGACTTAAATACCTTCTAGGTCCACCAAAGCAATATCTTTTTCCATTCCCTTCCTTTTAGTCTTTTAATCTGAAGTGTGTCTTTTGTATTTGTTCTTCTTAAAGAAGTCCCTTCAACATTTTCTGTAATACTGACTTAGTGGTGATAAATTCTTTTAGCTTATTTTTGTCTGGGAAGCTCTTTATCTGTCCTTCAACTCTAAATGATAGCTTTGCTGGATAAAGTATCCTTGGTTGTAGATCCTGGGTCTTCAACCTGTCGAATATTTTTTGCCAAGCCCTTCTGTCCTGCATCGTTTCTTTTGAGAAATCAGCTGCTAGCCTTATGGGTGTTCTCTTATAAGTAATTATCTGTTTTTCTCTTGCTGCTTTTAATATTCTTTCTTTGTATTTAACCTTTGGCATTTAACCCAGCATAGAGCAGCTTTACAAAGATGAGGAGAGTGGCTAGCCTCTGTGCTGTGCAGATGTGCCCTAGATATGTGGTGGCAGATCCAAAGCTCTAAGACAGCCAGTAATCTCCTTTGCTTTGCACCCTCCTCCATCGCTAGCCACTGGTTCCTGCTGATGTGATGTTCTTGTTCTAAAAACAGACATGTAACACCTCGGGCAGTGTTGTAGTCCTTTGATAGTCTTGCACATGAAGTGCCTCTACTTCTTTGCATGGCTTCCCAGGGCCCGGGAGAAGAGGCGAGGGTCACTCCAAGGGGACTGCTCTAAGGGCAGCCTGGCACCCCATCCCACCCCCACCCCTCTGGAAGGGGGCGATGCCTGGAGTCAGATCTGGGAGCTCTAGTAGCAGACTGCTGATACCACTGAAGGGTGATGATGTGTTCTTAGGTGGTTGTTTTATTCTTGTCCCTCCAGCCTCTAGGTTGCTTCGGATGACAATCCAGAGCATGTCCATGAGGCTGGGGGAGTTCTTTCTAGAGCAGAGTGGCTCCAGTATTAAGTGAAGGCCCTTTACTTCAGGACACTGAGGCCCATGGAACCTAGGCACACTCTCTGCTCTCTTCCGAAGAGGCGGCTTTCTCCAAGCACTTTACAAACTAACTATAAAGCCTGGAGCAGGCCAGGAATGGCCCAGGCATTGGGGTCTTGAGGATGTTCTGGCACCCTGGCCATTCTGCTATCTGTAGTGTTCTTCAGCCCTTTGCCACCAGCGTAGGCAAGGCCTTCCCACTCAGGGGAGGGAACACTGGGCCTAGTCTTGGCCTGTGCAGAGCATGAATCAGAGCCTCTGCTCCTCCAGCATTGGGTCTGTCATTGGTCTCATGGCCTTAGGCCTGGTACCCAGTGTGTGTGGGAGCCCTGGGCACCTGCACACTTAAGTGAGGCCCCCCCTTCCATTGTCAAGTACACCCAACTCCTAGTTTCTCATCTTGTGTTTGAGATCCCTATTGGGGCTGTTGCTCGTCTCTGAAATATAGCCGACTTGGCTGGGCCCCTGGTGCCCCTCTCCAACTCCTGCTAGCCCCTGAACCAGGGGCCGTCCCTTTCCCTTGGTCACTTGCTTAGGACCCTATATGACTGAAGACTCAGTTTCCTTGTCATTAATAGGGGTGCTATTACCTACCCTGCAGAATTGTTGGAAGGGACAATGATAATGTTTCTAACATGTCTTAGTCCTCAACATATGGCAAGTGCTTGGTGAAAATGATGATGATGGTTTCTAGTGTTAATAACAGCGCTCTCATCTCTCTGTTCCCAGCTGACTCAGAGAGATTCTGTTTCCAGGATCCCCACGTGAGTGCAGTGCCGCACGGCAGAACTTTCTGCAGTGGTGGAAATGTTCTGTGTCTATGCTGTCCAGTACGCTGGCCACCCAAGCACACGTGTCCCAGGTCCTCTTGAGCACTTGAATTGTGGCCAGTTTTTTTTTAATTAAATTTAATTTGAATTAATCTAAATGTAAATAGCTGCATGCAGCTAGTGGCTACTGAGTGGGACAGCACAGTTGTAGAGAGTAAGACTGGTCTGGTTCATTCATTAAACAAATACTTATTGAGAGTCAACTTGCTGCTTGCTAAGTTGCTGGGACTTCAACAGTGGACAAGACAGGCAAGATCCTTGTTGTCATGGAGATAGAAAAAATTAAATAAATATGTAAGTATGGTAATTCTGATGGTGATAAGGGATGTGGAAAAACTCCAGAGCACCATCAACTGATCTATAGTGACAGGAGTTCATGGTCTGGCCTAGGTGGTCAGAGGAGGCTTCCAGGGCAGGTGATCTAGAGCTCAGGGACCACTGACAAGGAGGAATCAGACTTAAACGAAGAAATAGCATTCCAAATGGAGGGAGCATCAAGTGCAAAGGCTAAAGCAAGAGTGCACTTGTCATCTTTAAAATTTTTTTTTTTAAATTTTCTTTATTGGAATTATTCCTGTTTCTTCATTTCCAAAATTCTAGACTCATGTAGAAAAATTTCATTCTATCCATTTAAGAAGGTTTTGTTTTATTATTTTACCTCTTGATGAACTAATCTTGTTTATTAAATCTTTTTTTTTACTTCATGAGCAAGCTTTATTTAATCTTTAAATAACACATAATTTCAGTTACTTAAGTTGTTCCAAGGCAAAGAAAATGATGAATAGTACCCAAGTTTATTATATGAAGTCATATAGCAACTTAAATAACAAAACTTGATATGGCATCAAAAAATAAAAATATACACCAATTTCATATATACATAGAGATGTATAATTTCTCAACATCAACAAATAGAATTTAGCAATACATAAAAATAATTTACTATTAGAATGCAAACATGGTTCAAGAAGTTAATCAACATAATTTATTATATCAACAGATTACTAGAGAAAATATTTTTAGTACTATAAACACTTGACATAATCCATGTCCATAAGTTTTATGCATCAAAAAGATTTGCCTTTGCATTAGATAGTTAAGGCTGCCATAACAAAGTCACAAACTGGGGGGCTTAAACAACAGAAATTTATATTCTCACAGTTCTGGAAGTTAAGATCAAGGTGTGAGCAGGGTTGGTGTCTCCTGAGGCCTCTCTCCTTGGCTTGCAGATGGCCGTCTCCTCCCTGTGTCCTCATATGGCCTTACCTCTGTGTGTATTTGTGTCCTAATCTCTTCTTCTTATGAGGACACCAGTCATACTGGATTAGGGCTCACCCTAAGGAACTCATTTTCACTTAATTACTTCTTTAAAGACTCTATCTCCAAATGCAGTCATATTCTGAGGTACTCGGGCTTAGGACCTCAATATATGAATTTTGGGGAGATACAACTAAGCCCATATCAGTCTTAAACCAACTGATGTGAACACACAGGTCTAAAAACATAAGTAGCATTGAACTTCAGCTACTCAATTTTACAGCTTACAAAGCTCATGCTCTTGGTAACGTCTTTTAAAAAACATTTCATGTATGCACAATGGCATTTAGCAGACCAAGCAAGGTCATCTGCTCAACCAGTCACAGGTTGAGGTTACAAGGCATTCCATTTGGCTTTGCTTTGTGGTTGATAGCTGGCACCTAAATGAAGAGAAAAAGTACTCTCTTCTCAAAGTCTTTTCATGAACACTGACTCTGAGAGCTCTTTTAGCTCCTTGGACATTGCTTATAGAGGAAGATCTGCCAACAAATACCCTGATTGTCCCTGGGCATTAGCAAACCTAAAATTCATTTGGCGATGGCAAGTCTTAGCATCAGAGTAGATATGGTGCCCCATTGTCAAAACAAACAATTTGAGATAAAAATTAAACATAAAAACCAAGGATAAATGTTGAACAACATGACATCCCCAGGTGGTGTGTACTGATAATACAGTTACTGGTAAACTACACTGACTGAGGAGTTGTATTAGATCAATCCATATGGCTCTGCAATGTGCACAGGGCTAGATTTAGAGATGTGAGGTTGATAATATATTTATTAAGTGAACCAAACCTGGAAGGTCTGAAGTATATGTTCTGAGTGAGTCATCAAAATCTCTGTGTACACATTTGGTTTTATTGTAACAAGGCAACTTGCACATTTTAACATTTAAAACATAACATTTTTTTTCTTTTCCAGTGAAGCAAAAAGAAAAATAATGAGATCTTTATAATGGGAAAAAATTTAAGCATTCATAAAAGCAGAGTGAATAGTACAATGAACTTCCAGACCCATCACCCAGCTTAAATGATGATCACCATGTTGCCAGTCTTGCTTCATCTATTCTCCCTATCCCCTCATTTTCCTGGCTACAATATTTTAAAGACATGTCATAAGAAGAAAATTTAAAAATAAAACAGAACAAAAATTACAATACAGAATGTCATGTCCAAATAAGATCCTTTATGTTCTGCTGATTCTCCGTCAAGTGGCAGGGCTCCAGTCATCATTGGGACAGGGTTTTATTTTTAAAGTGACAGTTTAAATGGCAAGAGCATTCTTTAAGTGTTACCCAAGGGAAGCTATATTGTCCAAATGCCCACTTAACCCTCCAAATGTTTCAAAACATCCTTTTCTGACTTACGTTAATCCTGCCTTTTATTTTCTTTCACAGAAGAGTAGAAATCTATGTGTTGGTATTTGTCATTCATATTCACATGGATTCAGATGCAAGAAAAAAAGGAAAAAGGCTGGGGCTCTGCCTGCCCCCCACCAAGGACTCCCAGTAGGAATAGGGGAGTGGACTGCTGTCTGTTTCCCATGGAGCTCAGTGGTGTATAGATTCTGTAAAGGTTTTGTTGAGAAGGGATGGAATAAAAAAGAAGTTGGAACAGGAAATGGCTCCCTCGCTTCCCAGTGAAATTGTGCATCAAGGTGTAAAGAGATCAGAGAGAGACTTCAAGAGCTCCAGCTTATGAAATATAAGAGAAGAGAATAGATCGTCTCTTGCCGCCAGGGCCTGGAGAAAATGAGAAAAGCTCATCAGAAAAAGAAGGTTGGACTCCATCAGGGTTTCATCAGTCTTCCTCTCTCTCTTCCCCTTCACCACTATTTTTGTCTTCCTTCCCTTCATCTTTGTCTCTTCCTTCTTCAATGTCCTGCAAGCTGCTGTGGCTGACACTCCCTCCCTTCCCTCACCCCTCGTCCCCTCCACTCTACTTTCCCCACCTCTCTTTCTGGTTCTGGTTACTACTGCTGCATAACAAATTACCCCCAAATAAAGCAGCTTCAAATGACTTTTATTTTGCTCCAATTTTGTAGTTTAGGAATTGGAAAGGGTTTGGTTGGGCAGCTCTCATTTGGGGCCTCCCACTTGGTTGAGGTTGCTGCTGGCTGGGAATGCAGTCATCTGAAGGAATGACTGGGCTGGACTTCCAAGATGGCACAATTGCATGGCTGACAGTGGATGCTGACTTGCTCTCAACTGCTCCATGTAGTCTCTCTAGTGTGACAGTCTGTGCTAGTTGATTTCTTACATAGTAGTTAGCTTCTTCTAGGGTGAACATTCAAAGAAAGCCAGGCAGAAGCTACATAGATTTTTCTGATTGTACCTTGGAGAGTCAGTCACCTACTTCTTACTTTATTGGTACAAAAGCAGACATAAGACAGGCCAGATTCAAGGGGAGGGGACCTGGACCTCACCTCTGAATGCAAGTGTGGCAAGGCCACTTTGAAGTAGGACATATGGGATGGGAGGGATGGTTGTAGCCACATTTGGAACACATGATCTGCCACACCTTCAGTATCAGTTCTGTTGGGGGTTTGGACAGATGTCATCTTTGAAGTCCTGGTCTAACTCATGTACACTGGCTTCAGGATTGTCGGGGCACCAGGCCAAGGAGCTTCTGCTTCCTGCTGCCTCTTTCTGCTGAATCTTTCAGCCCCCGACTGGATATTTGGCCAAGTTCCTCCCAGATTTTCACTAAGGTCAGTTGACTTTGAGGACAGCTCACATTTCTTAGTTGGATAAAGCCCTGTGGATTCCTAAGACAGGGTTCTCATCAAGATACAAATTTATTTAGTCACCCAACTTAATATTTGTCACTTCAACTTTGGTAAAAACAAACAAACAACACACACTTCATCTTCCTCCCCAGGCAATGCGGACCTCACAGAGGATTGGCAAATGTTTCCTGGAAATCTGAGATTTGAGCAATCAATTCTGGCATGTTTTGAAAGAATGGTTGGTGAAGTTTGTTATGGTGTGGTTCTACTTTTAAGATGTCCTCACTGGTGTGTTTGTTCATTCTCTCTTTTTAACTCTGTCTTCATCAATGTGCTCCATTATTCCCTGTTGCTCTTTTCTTCTCTGAGCAGCAGGATGTCCTCCAGCATTGGTTGGGATGGGTCATTCCTACTGGTGACGTGGTTGACTTAGATTTAGGGGCCGTGATACAAGGAAAATTCATAGAACCCATGCCAGGGAGACACCCTCGCTTCAAGGGCCCATGGAGCCATGACTCCCTGAGGGACATAGGGGGTGTGTCCACAGGAATCTCTTGCATAGCAGACACTCCTATGATTTCTGGTGCAGCTCCTGAGCCTGGCCTGGCCCCTTTCTTCAGCTGCATTTATTCCCATTCCCATCTAATTGGAGCTTAGTAATTTTGGAAACAGAAATGAGGCCAGCATGGCTGGAGCATAGTAGGTGATAAGCTCCTCTCCAGTGGTAACAGACAGGAGCACAGAGGGAGCAGGGGGCCTTAAGGCCCAGGATAAAATGTTTGGATTTTATTCCAAATAAAATGGACTTGCAACAGGAGAGTGACAAGGTCTGATTCACATTTTCAGAAAGATGAATCTCATCAGTGCTAAGTTTTGGCAAAGATATGGAGCAAAGGAATTTCTCTCATCCACTCTAGGGGGAGTGGAACTTGTATAAGCATTAGAAAATCATTGCTAGAGTTGGTCCCACACAAACCTTACAATCCAGCAACTCCATTCCTAGATGCGTATTCAAGAGAAATGTGTATGCACAGTGTCACAGGAATGTTCATAACGACATTGTTCATAGTGGCCCCAGAAGGACCCAAGCATCCATCAGCAGGAGAATGGGCAAATGCATTGTGCTATCTTCTTCTCATGGAATGAAAAAGAACAAAGCACTGCTACAACAACAATATGTATAAACCCTATAAACAACGATGAGATAAAAAAATATTACACAAAAGAGTATATACAATATGATTCCATGCATATTAAGTTTAAAAACAGGTAAAACCCCCCAATACTATTGAGGAATGCATACATAGATGGCATAGATGGTAAAATTACAAAGAAAAGCAAGGAAAAGATTATCATAAAAACAGGATGATGGTCACTGCTAAGTGGGAGGAAGAGGGGTGTGATTGAGGAGAAACACAATGGGAAGGACAAAAAAAAAGATGTCCGGAAAGCAAGACTTTTCTTCCTTTGCATTGGACACTGTTGTGCCTATGTGTAAAGTCTGGAGTAGTGGCAGCCATCTAGCAGCCATGAGGACAGACTGAGCATAGCAGAAGGAAGAGAAGGAAACTGCCTGGATTCCTGACAACATTATTTAGACACTGACATAACCCTAGAACTACTCTATTGCTGGATTTCTTTTTATGGGGAATAACAACCTCTGACTGTTTAGGTCCTTCTGAATTGGATGTTCTGTTATTTGAAGGAAAAAAAGTACCATTAAAGTGACAGGTTTTGGAAGACCAGGCTTGGAAAGTGGAGACTAGTCCAGCTTTACTCTCTGCAATTTGTCCCCTATTAATCCCAAGCAGTCATGTGACCCCATTGACCACAGTGCCATGATGGAGTTCAAAGGCCTACCCTGCCTCCTTCTTCAGAACACAGTGTCTACCTCTGTAAGGATGGGCCTGCTCAGGCAAACACAAGGCCTTGGGGTCATAGCCCACTCTGCTATGCCCTGGAACATTTTTTATAACTCACAAGAATCTAATTTTTAAAAAGATAAGAGTACATTAGATTGAGACACAATTCCCAGCTAATATTAAATATGCTCCAACAAAAAAATAAAGTCTCAGATTCTGCCAACATGCAGTGCCCAAGCAGTTGGCTTCATATTCCTCCATGGTTCTAGAGATAACTCTTGGCCATGCCACATGCAAGGAGAGACTTCTGTGAAAAGACCCTGTGGGCTTCCTAGTGGGAACTGAGAACTAGGGGCTGGAAGAGGTATTTGGCTTGTCCCTCGTTGACCCACTGGGACTCGCTGCAGGGAGCTCTGATTCCAGCTGTGAACCGTTTGCATGAAGCATCCTGTGCAAACAGCAGCACTAAGCAAAAAGCACGGTGCAAAGCCTCAGCCTGGTCCTGAGTCCCAGGTTCCTCCAGTGACACCCAGGAAGCTGACATTAGGAAGAACAGAACTCATTGCTGCTACCACCATTGGAGTGACCTCAGGACAACGTCATGAGAAAATAAATTTTGTTGGGGACTTGAGAGAAAGGGAAAGGAAGATAAGCATTTGTTGTAGGTCTTCATGTACCAGGCACTGTGCTAGGTTCTGAGCAGATATGACAACCTTTGCTCCTAAAGCCATCCCTGGGAGGTAGGCAATATAATCTCTTGTTTTAAAGAAGAGGCAACCGAAGCTCAGAGAGGTTAAGAGATTTACTCAAGATTACACAGCTCAATTTCAGTGGATTTTAATACAAAGCCGTGACTATCTGATTCAGTAGTCTGGCTTTTTTTTTCTTTGTAAATCCAGATTATTTTTGTTTTTGTCTTTTAACAAAAACAAAACCACGTAACTTTCCAAATGGAGAAGCAAAATGAATAGATATCTCTCTGAAACAAGGAGTTTGAATTTAAATAGTAAAGGGTAGGAGGAGGAAAAATAATGGAGTAGATGATAGAGGCTCTGTTCATCACCAGCTGATTAACAATTGAGTTCTCATTGTGGGCTATTACAAATAAAGCTGCTACAATCACCTGCATACCAGGCTTTGTATGGACACATATTTCCCTTTCTCTTGAGTAATTACCTAGGAGTAAAATGGCTGGCCTATAGGGTAGGAGTGTGTTTATGTTTTAAGAAACTGCTAAAATGGGAGGAAAAAAATGGCATAGATGATAGAGGCTCTGTTCATCCCTCTGGGAACCAAATCAAAGTTGTGACTGAAACAAGGAGCAGCAGCAAGGAAAAATCACCTGGGATCTAGATGAACAAGCCATACAACCAGGGAGAAATATAAGAAAGCACCCTGCAACGGCAGAAGGTAGGATGGGGCAAGCATGTGGGGCTGCCTGGTCTTGAGCGGCTGAATGAGATGGAGGCCATGGCAGCGGTAGTGGCAGAAGCCTCTTAAAGGAGCCATGCCCGTGAGCGGATTTTTATGGTGACTGACCTGCTTGTTCTGAGCACCA
>CM053501.1:21242031-21268212 GCA_028627145.1 Eidolon dupreanum | reverse complement strand
TTCCTATCAATAAGTACCTTAAATGGAAAAGAATTAAGTGTTCCAATCAAAAGATAGAGTGGCTAAAAGGACCCTTGCATATGCTGCCTACAAAAGACTCACTTCAGATTAAGACACACATGGACTAAAAGGAAGGGTATGGAAAAAGATATTGCTTTGATGGACCTAGAAGGTATTTAAGTCAGACAGAGAAAAGTAAGCACTATATGATTTCACTTACATGTGGAATCTAAGGAATAAAAAGAATAAACTAATCAAAACCGTACTCACAAATATAGTGGACAATTTGGTGACAGATGGACAGAGGGGAGGGGAGTTTGGGAGGCTGAGAGACTGGGGCAAAGAGTTAAAGAAGTACAAATTAGTAGCTGATGGATGGTCACGGGGATGGGCATCATGGTATAGGGAATGCAGTTAGCATTAATACGTTGGCTAGGTAGAGGGTCAGGGGAGGGAGGGAGCAAACAGGGGGGTGATTTTACAAACTGTATAGATTTTTAACCAATGTACTGTATACTTGAAACTAATTAAAAGAAATAAAATTAAAAAAGATAAATAGTAAAGGATAAAGAAGTCATGAGATGGGGAAAAGAAAAACCGGCAACTGGCATCCCAAATGTGATAGTTTAGGTACCTGAAATTCCTTGACAGGAATCTCCTTCAGTCCAGAATCTGACATCTGGACCTTCATTCTTTGGACTGCAGCCATGTCCAGAGCATATAAAATAGTTTTGCTGCCCTAAAAATCCCCTGTGCTCTGCCTATTCATCTCTCCCTCCACACTAATCTGACAATCACTGATATTTTTACTGTCTTCATAGTTTTGTCTTTTCCAGAATTATGTAGTTGGAACCCTTCGGAATACAGCCTTTTCAGATTGGCTTCCTTCATTTACTTATATGTGTTTAAGGTTCCTCCATGTCTTTTCATGGCTTGATAGCTCACTTCTTTTTATCACTGACTAATATTCCGTTATTTGGATAGACTACAGTTTATATATCTATTCACCGTCTGAAAGACATCTTGGTTACTTCCAAGTTTTGGCAATTATGACTAAATCTTCTAAAAACATCTGTGTGCAGGTTTTAGTATGGACATATTTTTCAACTCATTTGAGTAAATACCAAGGAGCATGATTTCTGGATCATACATTTAGTTTAGTGAAAAACTGCCTGACTGTCCTCCAAGTGGCTGTACCATTTTGCATTCCCACCAGAAATAAGTGAGTTCCTATTGCTCCACATTCTCATCAGCATTTGCTATTGTCAATGTTTTGGAATTTTATTATTCTAATAGGTGTGCTACTGCTGTTTTACCTTGCAATTCCCTAATAGCATGTGATGGGGAACATCTTTTCATATGCTTTATTTGCATCTGTATACCTTCTTTGATGAGGTGTCCAGCTATTTTGCCCATTTTTTATTGGGTTGTTTGTTTTCTTGTTATCGAATTTTGAGTTTTTAAAATGTGTTTTATAGCAGCCCTTTACTAAGTGTGTGCTTCATATTTTCTCCCAGTGGCTTATCTTCTCATTTTCTTGACCATGCCTTTCACTGAGCAGATGTTTTTAATTTTAATGAAGTCCAGCTTATCATTTTTTTCTTTATGGGTCATGCTTTTGTTTTATATAAAATGTCTTTACCAAACTCAAGATTATCTAGATTTTCTCTTATGTTATCTTATAGAAGCTTTATAGTTTTGCATTTTGCATTTAGATTTATGAGCCATTTTGAGTTAATTTTTGTGTAGGGTATAAGGTCTGTATCTAAATTAATTTTTTTTTTTTTGCCTATAGAGGTTCAGTTGTTCCAGCACAATTTATTGAAAAGATTACTCTTTCTCCATTGAATTGCCTTTGCTCATTTGTCAAAGACCAGTTAATTATGTTTGTGGAGGTTTATTTCTGGGCTCTCTATTCTGTTCCATTGACCTATTTTCCTCTTCTTTCACCAATAACATGCTGTCTTGATTACTCTAGCTTTATAGTAAATCCTGAAGTTGAGTTGTGTCACTTCTCTAATTTTGTTCTTCAACATTGTGTTGGCTATTCTGAGTAGTTTGCCTTTCCATGTAAACCTTGGAATCAATTTGTCGATATCCACAAAGTAACTGGCTGGGATTTTGATTGGGATTGCATTGAATATATAGATCAATTTAGGAAGAACAAACATCTTGGCAAAATTGAGTCTTCCTAGCCATGAACGTGGTACATCTCTCCATTCATTTAGATTGTCTTTTATTTCTTTTATCAGTTTTGTAGTTTTTATTATATAAATATTGTACATATCTTGCTAAGTTTATACTTAAGTACCTTTTTTGATGGTGCTTTAATATAAATGGCATTGTATTTTTAAATTTCAATTAAAACAATTTAAATTCCATTGTTCATTGCTGGTATAAAAGGAACAATGTGACTTTTGTATATTAACTTTATATTCTGCAACCTTGCTAGAGAGGTTATTAGTTCCAGAAGTTTTTTGTTGATTTTTTGGATTTTCTTCATAGACATTTATGTCATCTGTGAACAAAGACAGATTTTTTCTTTTATTCCCAGTTTGTTCACCTTTTATTTCTTTTTTGTGTCTTATTGCATTTGCTAGAACTTCCAGTACAATGATGAATGGGAGTGGTGAAATTGGATATCCTCGCCTCATTCCTGATCTTAGTGGGAAAACATCTAGTTCCTTGTCATCAGCCTTGCAGATTGGCAATAAATCCTACTTGATCATGCTGTATAATTATTTTTATACATTGTTCGATTTGCTCATATTTTGTTGAAGATTTTTGCATCTGTGTTCATGAGATATAGTTGTCTGTAGTTTCCCTTTCTTGTAATGTGTTTGTCTGGTTTTGGTATTAGAGTAATTCTGGCCTTATAACGAGTTAGGAAGTATTTCTCCTGCTTCCATTTTCAGAAGGAGATGATAGAGAATTGGTATACTTTCCATCTCAAATGTTTGGTAGCATTTACCAATGAATCCATCCGGGCCTCGTACTTTCTGTTTTGGAAATTTAGTAATTATTAATTCAATTTACATAATAGATATAGGCCATTCAGATGTGCTTTTTCTCCTTGTGTGTGTTTTGGTAGGTTGCGTCTTTCAGAAAATTAGTCTAGTTCACCTAGGTTATCAAATTTGTGAGTGTGGAGTTGTTCATAATATTTCTTTATCTTTTTTGATGCCCAGGGGGTTAAATGAAGGCCACTTTTCATTGCTGATATTAGGGTTTTGAGTTTCCTCTATTTTTTACTTAGTTAACTTGGCTAGAGGTTTATCAATTTTATTGGTCATTTCAAAGAACTGACTTTTGGTTTCATTGATATTATCTATTGATTTCTTGTTTTCTATTTTATAGAATTCTTCCATAATTCTTATTATTTCTATTCCTCTACCTATTTGAAGTTTAATTTGGTTTTCTTTTTTTAGTTTCCTGTGGTAGAAACTTAAATTATTGATTTTAGAGCTGTTTTCTTTTCTAATCTATGCATTCAATGTTATAAATTTCCCTCCACTGCTTTTGCTTATTCTACAAATTTTGATAGTTGTATTTTTATTTTCATTTGGTTCAAAATATTTTAAAATTTCTTTTGAGACTTTTTCTTTGACTCATCTGTTATTTAGAAGTGTGGTGTTTAATCTCCAAGTATTTAGGGGATTTCTAGCTATCTTTCTGTTACTAATTTCTAGTTTAATTCCATCATGGCCTGAGAACATACTTTGTGTGATTTCTATTTTTTAAAATTTGTTAAAGTATGTTTTATAGCTCAGAATATTTTCTGTCTTGGTAAATGTTTCACGAACTTGAGAAGAATGTATATTCTCCTTTTGTTGGATGGAATATTCTATAGATGTCAATTATATTCATAGATGTCAATTAGATCCAGTTGATTGATGGTGCTGTTCAGTTCAACTATGTCTTTTCCAATTTTCTGCTTGCTGGGTCTGTCAATTACTGACAGAGTGTTGTCAAAGTCTCCAACTATAGCAGTGGATTTCTCTATTTCTTCTTGAAGTGCTATCATTTTTTGCTTCATTTATTTGATGTTCTGTTGTTTGGTGAAAATACATTAAGGATTGTTATGTTTTCTTTGAGAATTCACCTCTTTATTATTATATTATGCTCCTCTTTATCCTGATAATTTTCCTCACTCTGTGGTCTATTTTGCCTGAAATTAATATAGCCACTGAAGCTTTCTTTTGGTTAGTGTTAGCATGGTATATCTTTCTCTATCTCTTTATTTAAAATTTTTTTAAATTGTAGTAAAACACACATAATGTGAAATTTACCATCTTAATCATTTTTATGTGTACAGTTTACTAGTGTTATATATATTCACATTGTTATGCAACCAATTTCCAGAACTCTTTTCATCTAGCAAAACTGAAACTCTATACCCATTAAACAACTCCACATTCCCCACTATGCCCTTGGCAATTACCATTCTACTTTTCGTTTTTATGAATTTGACTACTCTAGGTACTTCATATAAGTGGATTCACACAGTATTTATCTTTTTGTGACTGGCATATCTTAGTTAGCATAAGGTCTCCAATGTTCATCCACATTGTAGCATCTGTCAGAATTTCTTTTTAAGGCTGGATAATATTTCACCATGTGGATATACCACATTTTGTTTATCCATTCATCTATCGATGGATTTTTGTGAATAGTGCTGCTATGAACATGAATACACAAATAGCTCTTCAAGACCCTGCTTTCAATTATCTTGAGTATATACCCAATAGTGGAATTACTGGATCAAATGGTAATTAATTTACTTTAAAATTGAGGAACTGCTGTACTGTTTCCATAGGAGTTGCATCATTTTACACTTCTAATAATAGCGCTCAAGGGTTCTAATTTCTCACATCTTTGCCAACACTTGTTATTTTCTGGTTTAAAAATTTTTTGACAGTAGCCATCTTAATGGGTGTGAGGTGATAGCATATTGGTTTTGATTTACATTTGCTTAATAAGTAGTGATGTTGAACATCTTTTCATGTGCTTGTTAGCCATTTTGTATATTTTCTCTGGAGAAATATCTATTTAAGTCCTTTGCCCATTTTTAAATCTGTTTATATTTTCGTTAGTGATAATTTCCTTATCAAATATATAATTTGTGAATATTTTTTCATTCCATTAGTTTCCTTTACTCTGTTGATTGTGTCCTTTGATGCACAGAATTTTATAATTTCGATGTAGTCCAACTTGTCTATTTTTTCCTTTGTTACCTCTACTTTTCGTGTCATAGCCAAGAAATCACTGCCAAATCCAATGTTATGAGGAATTCCCTCCCTGTTTTCTTCTACAAGTTTTATTGTTTTTGGTCTTACAATTAGGTCTTTGATCCATGATGAGTTAATTTTTATATATATTGTAAGTTAAGGGTCCAACTACATCCTCTTGCATCTGAATATTCAGTTTTCCTATCACTAGTTGTTGAAAAAGACTGTTCTTTCTACATTGAATGGTCTTTGGCATCTTTGTAAAATATCACTTGACCATATATGTGAGGGTTGATTTCTGGACTCTCTATTGTATTCCATTGGTCTAAATGTCTTTCTTTATGCTGGTACCACACTGTATTGACTACTGTAGTTTTGTAGTAAGATTTAAAATGAGGAAATATGAGACCTCCAACTTTGTTCTTCTCTTTCAAGATCATTTTGTCTCTTTGAGTTCATTGAGAGTCCATATGAATTTTAGGATGGATTTTCTATTTCTGTAAAAATATTGTTGGGATTTTGATAGAGATTGCATTGACTCCATAGAATATGTTGGATAGTCTTCCTTTATTTTAACTCTATCTGCATCTTTATATTTAAAGTGAATTTTTAAATCAAGAACTTATAGTTGTATCTTTTTTAATCCCCTCTGACGCTGACAGTCTGTTTTTAGAGAATTTAGAGCATTGATGTTGAAAGTAATTTATCCCTTTTGTTACTGTTTCCTATGCATTGCTCTTAGTTTTTGTTTCTTTCTTTTTCTTTTTTTTGTCTTCCATCCTTTTTCTGACTTTTCTGGTTTTAATTGAGCATTTTATGTAATTTCATTTTTTCTTCTCTCTTCATATATCAATTATACTCCTTTTATTTAGTGTCCTTGACTTTTAAATCTCAGCATCTCTGCCGTATGTGTCTAGTTCCTTTTCAAACCGTGTTTTTGTTTGTCAGGATATGTTACAATTTAGAAGTAGTAAGTTAAAGGAATTGAGGTATACAGACCTCTCGTGTGAGGTTTTGTGCTTATCTGGCTGAGAGTTTACTGCTTGCTTTAGCCCTAGGTGTCAGAGGCTAAAATTTCCTCTGGGGTTCTTATTTTTGTCTCCCTTGTGGTCTTTGAGATTTCCTAGAGATATCTTCTTAAATAAGGTCTGGAATGTGCAGTTTTTTCCATTGCATTTACCTGTTACTACAGGAGTCCTATTGATGTGGTGGTAAGATGTGGGGGAGGGGAAGCATTCTGTAGTCCTATGACTAGGTCTCAGTTTTTTAGGGAGTTTGTGCCCTGTACTGTGACTTTCACTGGTACTTCTCAATCCTTCCCTTTTTCCCCCTTAGTTGAGATAGGAAGACTAGTGGAGGCTGGATTTGGGCATTTCCCTAACTACAGGTAGTTTAGGCTCTGGTAAAACCCTAGTCAGTTAGGCTAGGTAAAATAGTTTTTCTTGAGGGCAGTGTTCAAGAAGAACAGAATACTCTGGGTATACTTCAAAATGTCCACTTTCTCCCTCTTAATGTTTGAAGTATGAGCCTTGAGCATTTCTCTACTTTTCACTGTGAGAATCTGGTTGAGCTCCTGGTAATAAAACTTCCAGAAGTTGTGGGGGCCTTCCTAAGACTGGTCCTTTTAGGGCTTTTAACGTTCAGACTTATCCATGCTGAGCCTCCAGCAATTCATCAACTACAGTTTAGGTTTTCCTACCCTAGCTCTGGTTCATGAGAAGTTTCTGCTTCTGGGCTTCCATGCTGGTACCTGCCATTCTCTGCATTCAGTTCTCTGTCTCTCCAGCTATGGAGGCAGTGGTTTGCTCTGTGATCGCAATTCTCTGATGTATGTAAGAAGAGTTGTTTTTCAATTTGTTCAGCTTTTTTCTTGCTGCATGAATGGGAATGATGACTTCCACGTTTTAAATGCCAGGCTGGAAACTAGAGTCTTCATGTACTTTTATAGTCTCCCCAACACTGAATCATGGCTGGCCTATGTGACAAATAGAATATTGTAAAAGTGACAGTGGTTTAATTTCTAAGCCCTGGTCAATAAAAAACATTGGTTTTCTCATGTTGGCTTCTCTTGGATACTTGCCCTGGTTGAAGCCAGCTGCCATGTTAAGGGGATTCAGAAGGAGCTACCCAAGATGTGCCTCAGTGGGATACAGATTGTTTTGAGCTAAAGGCAGTTTAGCTTCTGCTCCAACTACCCAAATAAATTTGAATTAGGGGCCTTGCCCATAATGAGAGATTATCAGAGATAATCTTTTCGACATACCTATATGACAGAGCAAACTTCTATTTGCTAAACGTCTACTCTTATAGTCCTTCTATGATCCTTTGAAGTCCCCAAGGCATGATATCTCATCCTTGGCTCAGAATGCCTTTCACACCCATGTTCCTTTTCTATCTCTGAACCTCTGGTGTCTGTGGGGTCTCTGACTCTCTCATGTATCTGGGGTTCCCATACATATGTATGCATTACATTTGTTTATTTTCTCTTGCCAATCTGTCTCATGCCTATTTGATTATTAGACCAACTTAAAGAACCTTGGGGGTAGAGGAAAGTATGTTCCTACCCCACAGTGTCATGAAAACACTCAAACTGTCTTGTGACAGGTCTATGCAGAGAGTAGTCAAGGCCCTTGACAATAGCCAGCGCCTACTTGTCAGGTGGGTCCTTCGGCCCTAGTCAAGCTTTCTAGTGACAACAGGCTGTGTCAACAACTTGATTGAAACTTCATGCTAGAAACTCCCACCCAAGCCATTTTCAAATTCTATCCTACAAAAACTATGAGAGATAATCAATGTTTATTGTTGGTTAAGCCACTAAGATTTTGGGGTACTTTTGTTACATAGTAGTAGATAAATAATATAGATTAATACAAATTTCTTACTCAGGATAGTAGTACCCTGAACAGCTCCCCCTGACAGATACTTCTGCTGCCTCTGCATAAATGCTTCCAGAAAAAAACTCTAAGTTTGCAGCTCTTTTAATTTCTGGACAAGAATCTGGAAATGTTCACCAACCCATCCCCTTCATGGAAGGGCTAGAAAACTTCTTAGTGTCTGCATTTGTTGTTCACTTGAATTTAACTGATTTTGGTGGAGCCCACTGCAAGGACATGAAATGGTTAATCAAGCAGCTAACCACCAAAGGTCAGTTGAAACTGGGTAGCCAAGGCTTACTTAATGCTGTAGAGATGTCTGTAACAGAGGGAGGAATTACCTTTTGGGTAATGGGAGAAGGTCTTTCAAATATTGAAGATACTTTTGATTTATCATGCTGAAAAACACAGACAACCGAGTATCTCACTGACATCAGTCTATAAGAGATTCAGGGAGACATTTCATTGAAGGAGAAAACTGCTACTGCAGAAAGCATCTGACGATATGATGGACTGCTTTGTGAGGACACAAGTGTCCTGTTACTAAGTGTTCAAACACAGGGCTACCGATCACTTAGAAGGAATAATTTAGGAGGAATTCCAGCACTAAATGATTTTTAAGATGCTTGGAAATCCATTCTATTATGGCTTTCTAACAAAGTCGACTGCAAAATAAGTTTCTGTAAATCGAATTGCATCTTCCTGTTAAATTCTAACATAATTCTAAAGTCAGATTTAGGGTCCCATAAAAACAGCTGTCTTGTAGACCGAGTGGAAGTACTTGTGAGCAGGCCACCAGGGCATGATACTCAAAGCATATTTAAAGCACATTCTGACTCCATATGTCCCTTCTTTTTCTTTTGTTTCTTTACATTCTCAGATCTTTAAATCCTGGCTTTGACCTAATTCCCCAACTGAATATCTTTATCAGGGCCTGGCCACTGGTGGCCTCAGGGCCAAGCCCAGCCCTTTGCCTGTTTTTGTATATAAAGTGTTGTTGGGCACAGCCTCACTCATTTGCACTTCAATAGCAGAGTTAAGTAGTCTGACAGAGACCATATGGCCCATAAAACCTAAGATATTTACTATTTTGCTTTTTACAGAAAGTGACGGCCAACCCCTGGTGCTTATTCCAGCCTCCTCTCCTTACCCTTTGGCCTTGGCCCTGATGATGTCTGATGGAAGTTGTGCACAAAAATCCTACCTGATTAGTTGCATAATGGGTCATCTCGAGGCTAGGTCAGGCTCACAAATCCTGGCCAGAGAATGACGATGATGGGGATTCTAACTGAGATGGAGTCAGAGAAGGCATCATTGTTGGGAGAACTTTGAGTAGACTTGGATGACATGCAGAAGCCAGAAAGAGGCTGTGTAAAGGCTTTGAGATAGGAAAGATCTTGGTGGTTTCAGAGCCTTTTAAAGGAGGCTGGTGAGGATGGAACAAGGAGAGGTGGGGGCAGGAGAAGGGGGCCGCAGTGGGGCAGGGGTAGCAGAAAGATGAGCCTGCCCAGGCCGCACAAGGCCTTGAGGTTAACAGCTGCAAAGCATTTTGGGTTTGGGTCTGATTGTGTCTTGGTATTTGATTCTCAGGGTTATTGGGGGTCCCTGGGACTCAGGCAGCTCCTTAGTGACCAGGCTTCTGGCCAGATGCTGACCAGCTGGTTTAGAAGTGGGAGGAGGGGTCTCACCCACCCAGATAGGGAAGGGAAGGCCGGTGGGAGATAGAGGCAGAGAAAATGTCTTGCTGGCTTACTGTGGCCAGGGGTCAGGAGACAGTAGGGCAATGGCCTTTGGTGGCAGGGCTCAGTGACCCCATTTCTGGCCAGACCTCCTGAATCTGTAGCCTCCATGGCAGGTGTTAGGTGGGTCATGGGAAGGTTTCTAGGGATAGGCTGGGCATGTGGGAGGCAGCGGATGGTCTCCAGAACCCACCTCTGAGCTAGAGGGGAATAGAAGTAAAAGAGGGGCTTTTTTTTTTTTTTTTTCAGTTTTTGTTGAGGTATAATTGGCAAATAACATTATAAGCTATTTAAGGTGTACATAATGGTGATTCGATACACACTGTGAAAAGATTCCCATCATGTAGTTAATACAACCATCACCTCACATATTTATTTTTGTGCATGTGTATGAGTGTATATGAGAACATTTAAGTTCTACTCAGAAAATTTCAATTTTACAATACAGTGTTATCAACTATGGTCATCATGTTATACATTACACCTATTCGTTTCATAGCTGAAACTTCGTACCTTTTTACCAACTTCCTATTTCACCCACCATTCAGTATTTGTCTTTGGCTTATTTCACTTAGCATAGAGACCTCAAGGTCCATCCATGTTGTCACAAATAGCAGTATTTCCTTCTTTCTCAAGGTTGAATAGTATTCCATTGTGTATAAATAGCACATCTTTATCCATTTATCTATTGATGGACACTTAGGTTGTTTCCATATCTTGGCTATTGTGAATAATACGGCAATGGACATGGGAGTGCAGATATCTCTTTGTATCCTGTTTTTACTTCCTTTGGATATCTACCCAGAAGTGCAATTACTGGATCATATGGTAGTTCTATTTTTAATTTTTTGAGGAACCTCTGTACTGTTTTCCATAGTGGCTGCACAGAGAAGCTTCCTTCGTCTTCTTTTTGAAAGTATTATTTGAATGCCCTTCTCTCCACTGTCATTTTTTATTAAATCTTTAAGTAGTCCTTCAAAATATACATTATAGTCTAAAATTACTTTTCAGTTCTGAAATCCAAAAAGCTCAATGTTTTCTTCTTACTCATTTGGTAAGACTTGAGTGGGGCTGATGTGAAGCTATTTACAGTCTTTATGTGTCCCCTATAATGTGGGTAATCATCTATTTCGCTGCAAAACTATCAGTGTATTAGATTATGAGGTGCTACCCTAGACCCTGGTGGGAGTACTATGTAGCATGTGATATGTTTACTGTATTCTCTTTCTAAAATAAAGAATATTTTGAATTTGAAACACATTTGGCCCTGAGTTTTTGGATCAGGAACAGTGGGCCTGCACTGGCTTTTTTTTTTTTTTTTTTTCCGTGTTGGGAAACTGAGTCTCAGAGCTGGCCCTGACGAATTCAGATTACCTGCATTGGTGTCTAGTAATAGAGAAAATGGTAAAATCAAAGGCAATAACTTCCTTCTGTCAACCACTACTTCCTAACACTCTGAAGACACATCTGCAATTTCTCATTTTGGTCCCCTACCCTCGTCTCACCCAAAGACATTTTTGTTTGTAGTTTCTCCACCCCAGACCATATCCCAAACCTGAATGAATCTCCTAGGGTCCAAACCTAGTTCTGGAGCCACTTGTGAAACTGAGTCACACCAGACAAGGGCCCCTCCTAGAGCCATGCATTGTTTTGATTCTCAGGAGGGCAGAATGAAGGGAGGGGTGAGGTAGAGAAGGAGGGGAGGGGAGAGAGTGAAGCTCAGTGGAACAGGAGGCAGGAGAGAGAGAGAACAAGGATGTGGGAGGGTTAGGCCAGAGGGGAAGATTTGGATTGGCTTGTGTCTGTCTAGTCACAGCATCCAGCCATTGTAAGCATCTGTCACCATCTCCCCCAACCCAAATTCACATATCAAAGTCCTAATCATCAGTACCTTAGAATGTGATTTTTTTGGAAACAGAGCTTTAATGTGGTAATGAAGTTAAAATGAAGCTTTTAGGGTAGCCCCTAAATGAAATGACTGGTGTTCCTATAATAAGAAAAGATTAGGACACAGAAACGTGTGTGCACAGATGAAAGACCATCAAGAAGGTGGCCATCTGCAAGCCAAGGAGAGAGCCTCAGGAGAAACCAATCTACCAACATCTTGACTTGGAGTTCTAGCCTTTAGAACTGAGACAATAAATTTCGGTTGCTTAAGCCACCCAGTCTGTGGTATTCTATTATGGCAGCCTGAGCAGACTTATACAGCATCTCAAAGATGACTCTAACTCAACTCTATTTTTACCCCAGGAAGAAAGTATAGAGAACTCAGGGATGTAGTTTTGGGGTCTAAAGAAGAGTCAGCACAGTTAGTCTGTCCTCTTCAATAGACCAGACCTGTGTATATAAATTCCCATCAGCCCCCTTTGATAAGACATCTCCTGAGCATGGCTTGCTCTGTTCTCTGAGGTTGGTCTGGCTTTGTGTCCGAACTCCCATTGCTTGCCTCAGGGTTCTCGGCTTTGAACACACTTTCAGTTGTGTGTCCCTGGTGTTCCCATAGATAGTAGTGGGTGGCAGCCACTCTGACAGCTCATGATGACATGCCTCTCTTCCCAATGCCACATGCAATCATGTCCCTCTGGTAGCATGCAATTGACCACAGTGGGAGTATTCACACCTTGGCACACAGTACAAATCAGAGCTTTTCCCTCTGAAAGTTGGTTTATTAGCGCATCACTGTCAGCTCTCTATGTCCCTAGCCCAGGGTCTGAAGCCCTCTGCTCTGCTCATCTGGTTGACTCTTAGGGAAAGAGACCAGGCAGTTCCCATCTTGCCCCACTGATGCCTTGAGAGGAGGGTCCATGCTGCTGGCTGAGACAAAGTTGTCTCAGACTGATGACCAAAGACAGGCAGGGTTTCTATTCCAGAGAAATCTAAACAGTGAGGCTGATATCAAGGTGGCAGAATAATGACCCCCCTAAAGATAACCAACCCCTTCCTCATCCCTGGGATTTATGAATGTCATGCTACATGCAGAAGGGATTTGCAGATATGATTAAGTTAAGCATCTTAAGATGAGGAAATTATCCAGGATTATCCAAGTGGGTCCAATGTAATTACAAGGGTTCTTATAAGGGAGGCAAGAGAAACGAAGTCAAGAGAAGGTGATGTGAAGTGAAGAGACTGCCAGACTGCCCAGTTTGAAGTACAAAGGGGCCACCAGCCAAGGAATGCAGGGGATGTCTAGAAGCTGAAAAAGGCCAGGGAAGAGATCCCCACCTAGAGCCTCCAGAAGAAACCAGCCTCACCGGTACCATGATTTTGGCTCAGTGAGACTGATTTTGGACTTCTGGCCTCCGGGACTCTAAGATAAAACATACATTTATTTATTTATTTATTTATTTATTTATTTATTTATTTATTTATTTATTTATTTAGAGGTAAAATTTATGGAACATAAATTTAGCCATGTTAAAGTGTATAAGTCAGTGGCATTCAGTACAGTCATCATGCTGTGTAACCACCGGCTCTATCTAGTTCCAAACCACTTTTACCATCCTCAAAGAAAACCCTCACTGCCCTGTCTCTCTGGCCCCTGACAACCTCTGATCTGCTTTCTATCTCTATGGGTTCACCTATTTGAGAAGTTTCATATAAAAGGAATCATACAGTCCGTGACCTTTTACGTATGGTTTCTTTCGCTAAGCACAATGTTTTAGGGATTCATACGTGTTGTAGCATGTGTCAGTACTTTATTCCCTTTTGTGGCTGAATGTTATTCTATTGTGTGCATAGGCCACACTTTGTTCATCCATGCATCAGTTGATGGTAATCTGGGTAATTCCATCTTTTTGGCTATTGTGAATAGTGCTGCTATGAACACTTGGTTACAAACATTTATCTCTCTTCAGTTCTAATATGTATTGTGTGCTGTCATAAAGTTTGTGGTGATTTGTTACAGCAGCAACAGGAAACTAATACAGAGACTAAATCAACCAGAGAGATCTCCCTTCCCCCATTACTGAGTCCAAGACTTGAATGTGGGGCTGGACTCTGTGGGCACTCGCTTGTTTGGAGCTGATGAAGCCTGTTGAGCTCACAAGAACATTATTCCAGCTGGCCGGCCCCTGGCCCCAACCAGAAAGGCTGAGTCTGAGACTCAGAGAAAGGGAGAGGTCAGGAGTGAATTGAGGGGCAGGCTGTGGCATGCTGAGGGCCTTCCTGGCCTCCCTCCTTCCTCCCTTGAACTCCATGGGGCTAGCTCGATGGCAATCTCATGAACTCTTTAGCCCTCAGCAGGTTTTAACCTCATGGGACTCTCCTTTGTGGTTAGAGAGTGATCAATGTGCTTTCTGTCATGGCACAGCTTACAGGCCTGACTCTGTCCCTCTCCTCCCAATTAAGCCTGCTAGAGCCCAGGACCTGCCTCCCACCTGCCATTGACCTGGCAGCCTGTGGCCCCTTTCCCAACAGAAGGCACAGATTATTAACACATGGGTCAAAGACCTTGACCCTGCCATGGTTTCCTCTAAAGATGATGGCAGCATGGATGCTGACCCAGAGTTTGGGGCTTGACAACAGACTTTCACTCCCACCTCTATCCCGTTAAAGCAGCCATCCTTCATGGAGTAATGCATTCAGATCTGCCTTCCATTTATCAGCTTTATTAACCTACTTTTTATTCCAAAGCCATGCAGCCTTCCCAGCATTTCCTCCTGAGTAACTCATCACCCACAGATCTTTTGTCCATGCTCCTTTATCATCCTGCTGATACCCCCTCCCCCCTTTCCTACTCTACTTGCCTGACAGGGTTTTTCTTTCTTCAAGTCACATGACCCTATGATCCATAATGATTTAAAAATTCTTTCTGGCATTATAAAGAGAGACTTCTCCTCTTCTTCTTGTGAATTTGAGAGGCAATATGAAGTCAGATTCAAATCACAGCTTAGCCACTATGTGACCTTGAGGAGTGTTCTGCTATCTATTGCTGCTCAAACAAACCCCACAATGTAATGGCATGAAATGGATCACCCCAAATTTAGTGCCTGTCACGATTTCTATGGTCAGGAATTCTGGAAGTGCTTGGCTGGGCAGTTCTGGGCATGAGGGGTCTCTCATGCTGTTTGAGACAGTGGGGGGCTGTAGGGTGGGAGGGGTTGGGAGGGAGCAGAAATGGGGATGGGGTAGCTGGTGGTTGGCTGGGATGTCTCTTTGGGTAGGCACATCTGCAGTGTTAGTTTGGGCTTTCTTGCAGCATCATGGTCTCAGGACTGCAGAGGAAATATCCTAGAGAGCAGCATCACTTCTGCCCTACTCAATTGACCTTCTTGTTACTATGGTTACCCAGAATTGAGGGGAGGGGAGTGGAACCCTACCTCTTGATAAGCAGAGCATCAAAGAATTTGCAGCCATGTTTTAGAGCCACCTCAAAGAGGCCATTTCCTGTCTCTGCTTCTCAGCTTCCACATCTATGAAATGGAGCTGATAATTCCTCACTAGAAAATTGTTGTGAGGGTTAAATTAAGAAGTATTTGTGAAAATGTCAAAGACACATTAGGCACTCACCCACACTCTGGGCTCCTAGTGCAGGTGGGGGGGTTGATAATTTCCTCCAGGGCTGTGAGTGGCCCTTCCTGACCCAGAACATGAGGCGTGCATTGGGTTAAAAGATTGCATCTCCCTGAGTTCAGTTGGAAATTAGAAATTCCCCAGAGAATGTCCTGGGAATTTTAAGCCATGGCATCGTTTGATATATATCTGAGTAGCTCAGTTGGAGGAGCCAGGAAGTCTGTTGCCCACCCGGGCCCACCTTTGGAGGAGTAAGGCAGGAGAAAGTTGAATTTGAGCCCCGCAGTGGCACCTTTTCTCTCAGAGTAAAAGCCAAGTCTTTCCCATGGCTGGTAGGCCCTTCCCCACTATTCTTGGGCTTTACTTCTCTGCCCCTGTGCTCAGCTCCACTCTAGGCTTCTGCCCCAATTCTCTGTTCCTGAAAGACCCTTGGCACTCTGCCTCAGGGCCTTTGCACTGGTCGCTGTCTCTGCTGGAGTGCCTTTCCCTAAATATTGGCATGGTTTACCCTCTCCTCTCTTCAAGTCTGTGTTCATTTGTCACTTTCATCAATGAAGTACACCTTGAAGTCCCAGTCCCTCCCTCAAGTCGTTGACCCCTTTACCATGTATTATTTTGTTTCCAATAATGTTATAGTGGGTTTAGCTCCCCAAAAGGTATGTCCACATTGTAACCCCCACGACCCGCAAACATGACCTTATTTGGAAACAAGGTCTTTGCAGATGTAATCAAGTTGAAGGTCTTGAGATGAAATTATCCTAGATGATCTGGGTGGGCCCTCAGTCTAGTGGGCAAGTGTCCCTGGACACACACATGAGACAATCAGAAGAGAGACCCAAAGGGAGAACAGGGCAAGGCCACAGGAAAACAAGTTGGTGAGATGCAGCCACAAGCTAAGGAACGCCTGGAACTACCAGAAGCTGGAAGAGGCAAGAAGGACTGTGCCCTAGAGCCTTTGGAGTAGATGTGACTCTATTGACACATTGATTTTGACTTCTGGCCTCCAGAACAGTGAGAGAATAAATTTCTGTTGTTTTAAGCCATTAAGTTTATGGTCATTTGTTATGGCAGCCCTAGGAACCTAATATAAGCACTTAACATTTCCTAACACACTGTATCATTTACTCATTTATTAAGTATTTTGATTTGTTGGTAAGCTTCCCCTTCTCCCAGGATGTTATCTGAGGATGAAAGGTGCTGTCTGTATGTTTTGCTGTGGCATTTCTGGTTCCCAGGTCAGTGCTTGCCACATAGTAGGCTCCCTGTAAACAGTTATTGAATGGCTGTATGGAATGGGAGTCTCTAGTTAGCTGGGAGCCAAGATGTCCCCGGCTGAATTCCTATAAACTCTTCAAAACCTTTTTTTCTGCGGTGATTCATGCCCCATCCCCTTCCCTTTTGGCTATGGAGTCCACAGGGGTGGGGCCCACATCAGCTCCTTTTTGGCATTCTCTGAGGCAGCACTGGGCTTGGCATAGCATGGCAGCATTATGTCAGGGGGGATAACAGGGTGGACTTCCTTTCAAGGGGGTAGGGTTGGGAAGACAAGATTAGGTAGATCAGAATGGGCCAAGTGGTCAGGGGAGGGCTTTGAGGAAAGTGATCCTAAGATGGAAAGGCAGTCTTGGTGAGAGGAGGGAGGTGAGCAAAGGAGTAAGAATGGGGTGTATACACAGATCAAACTACAGTAGTTTCACTGGATTCAAGGATTTACAGAGGTGGCAGGGAGCTGTTGGGTTAGGAGCACACTAGCTTCTAACTGGGAAGTTTCCTTAGTCTGCCAGATGCACCCACCCTCCAGAGCTTCCTGAGTCTTGAAATCCCTGGGGGCCTTCATAATTGCGCTCACCCATACTTCTTCCTCCTATTCCCTCTCACTATTGTAGACCCTTTAGTTCTCAAGATCTGCTGGGCTATTCCCATCTGTGACAGGCCCTCTAGGCCACCCACTGCCTTCTTTGGGGATAGGATGGGCCACATGTGCTCAGGGAAATTGGGTTTCTCTTCCAGGCCCAAGAGCTGATCCGTCTGAATCAGCCATGACAATGTTATTCCACTTTGCCAGTGATCCATCTAAGGTTGAGTTTGTGATATGACAATGTCAGAGAAAGTCAGGTGGGGCTTTTGGAAAAGGATTCTTTTTGCTTATAAAAGGAGAAAGGAGAGCTCGATTAGGCTCTGCTGCCTCCTGCTTCCTAGTTCTAACATAGATGTGTGAAGACATGATGTTTGGAGCTGTGGCAGCCATCTTGGAACTATGAGGCCACAAGTTGAAAGACAAAAGGTCCAAGTTGAGAGGACAGACAGAAAGATCCTGGGCCATTGAGGACATCACTGATTGGCTCTTCCCAGTCTGAAATCTCCTACCTATAGACTTTACAAATTACACCTGTTGCTTAAGCTTAAGTTGGGGATTCTGTGCCTCACAACTAACTCTTCTTAATGGAGTCAATATCTCTGAACCTTTGCACATGGGATTCACTTTGTCTGGAATGTTTTCTCATTTTGTTGACTCATCCTTCAAGACCCAGCTACAGTGTTACCAATGCCCTTCCTCAGAACCTTTAGAATGGGTGGTTTCTGTGGTCTTTCTTGCTCCGATGTCCGATGTTTGGTAAATTCATGAGTTGTGTTAGTCATAGCTCCTGGAACAGAGGCATCAGCTTTCTGCACATGTGGTGTGAGATAAGCTCAGGGATCTCTTGCCCTGACTGACTCTTGGTAACAGGTGGAATGATGAAGGGGTTAGTGGTGCAGTCTGGAGTCAGGTTATCTAGTTGAGATATCTAGTTGCTAGCTGTGCAACTTTGGGCAAAACATTTAACTTCTCTATGCATCAGTTTCCTCTCTGTGAAATGGGGATAATAATGGCGATTCTCTCATAAGGTTAAATGAAGTGAAACATATAAATGAAGATTAAATGAAGTGAACATGTAAAAACGTTCAGTATGGCCTGTCTCAATAATAATGACCCACTTTTACTGATCTCATGCTTGCTATGTAACTGGCATTGTTATTAAAATAAATATCACTTAATTTTAATTTAATTTCACTTAATTTAAGTAATATAGATTATAGATATGTCTCATTTAATCATTAAAGCAAATTTAGGAGGTAAGTTCTATTGTTATTCCCATTTTACAGGCAAGAAAATTAAGGCCCACAGAGGTTAAGTAGCTTCATTTAGTACTAAGTATGGGAGTTTAGACTTGAACCCAGGCTGTGGGGTCCTGAAGGATCTTTGTTACACTTGACTACATCTTCACACCATTGAGAAGATCAATTAAATCTGTGGCTACCTCCCTAGGGTGCATGAGCATTCCAAATAATTTTATTATTTGAGGGGCAGGGTTGTTGCTGCTCCCTTCTTTGGCCCAGGGGATTCCACCCTGTCTCTGATTCCTGGTGATGCCAGGTTCCCTCCATGTCCAACACTTCTGCACACAGTGTTCCTGGGCCTTGTCTTCTTGGCCTCAGAGGGGATCTCAGGGTGAAGATCACAGTCTCCTCCCCCAGAAAGCCCTCAAGCCCCACATGTGGCCCACCACATGTTGTATTGTCATTTCTCAGATGGCTGCCTCTCAGTATCCTGTGGTCCCCCAGGGAGAGGCTCTGTCTCCTCCATCCTACAGCCTACCCCTGGCACAGAACCTGGCAATGGAGGCAAGTGTTTGTGGACGGGATCCATCTCATCTATCCCCCTGCACATGACTGTGGTTTCGACAGTTCCCTCCTCTCACCCGCCTAGAGTAGAATATATTGAATTTTAAAGCAATGTTTCTTCTCCTGTCTTAGTCCGTTTGGAAAATGTAACAAATACCACAGACTAGGTGGCTTAAATAACAGAAATTTATTTCTCACAGTTCTGGAGGCTGAAAGCCCAAGATCAAGGTGCCAACAGATTCAGTTGCTGGTGAGAACCCACTTTCTAGTTTGCAGTAAGCTGTCTTCTCCTGGTGTCCTCACATGGCAGAGAGCAGGGAGAGAAGCAAGCTCTCTGGTGCCTTTTCTTATAAGGACACTAATCTCATGATGAGGCCCCCACCCTCATGACCTCATTTAAACTTATTCAACTCCCAAAGGCTTCACTTTCTAATACCATCACACTAAAAGTTAGGGCTTCAACATATGAATTTGGGGGGACAAAGACATTGTCCTTAGCATCTTTCAATCATGATCCCATGTTTATGTCCATATTCAAATGAAGCAGTAAAAAATGTAAAAGAAGATTAAAGTTAACCATAATCCCAACATACTGCTATTTACATTCATACTTTAAGGAACATACTTCTGGGCTTTTCTTTACCATATAATCGCTCTTGAATATTAAAACATATTTGAGATGCTCCGCAAACCTTGTTTTATAACCTGTCTTTCTCACTTAAACATATGAGAAGAGTAGTTTTTTGTACCCTTCTTGTTTAATCATCTGCCCAAGTTTATGCTCTCTTGTTATTTTCTTTGCTTTACTCTCTTTCCATATAGATTACATACTCTTTGCTTTTATACTTCTGTTTCCTGTTAGAATTCTACTAGTGGTTGCCCTTCAGGTTTTAAAAAGCCCAGGTATAGATTTGTGTTTCATTACTCTTCAAAATTATAAGGGAGGCACTGTTGATTCCTCTTGGTATTGATGAAAATGTAATAAACATATTCCTTTCTCCTCCTTATTGACCAGCTATTGTTGATTTATTTTAAAATAAGAAAATACCATTATTTTTTTCATATCATATATACTTTTATTCAGGGATTTTGAAATTTGCATTGTTCTATCACCACAACAACAGTGCCTTCCAGAATCAATCCTACATTTTACTGTTTTAGGGCTTTTCACTGGTTTCTTTTTTCTTCTACTTGTTTGTGCTTGAGATTTTTATTGTATTTTATGCCTTTGATGGCCAGAGTGTGTCATCCAGTAACTTTGTTCAGGAGTAGTCTACTTTCTGAGACTTCGTGTTTCTCTGTGTGGCTACCGAAGATTTGACATTTTGCAAACAGTAGTGGAAAAGCTACTCCAAGCTCTACTTTTAAAAGGAACAAAGACAATATCAAACAAACAAACAAATGAACAAAGCTCAAAATAGAACAAAATCTCCAGAGGACTGTCATGGAAACCTCAGGGCTCACATCTGCTTGTGTGGCTTGTGTGGCTTGTGTGACAGACAGCCCCTGACCTGTGACAATCCTGCGATTCCTAGAGGAAGTGGTACATGGGCTGGGCACTTCTCATTTCTATTTCAGAGGTAAGGAGAAGGAGATGTGGGGGCTGGACTGTAACTTAGGAAGGCCAGTTATTGGCCTGGCCAGGCACTGGGTTGGATATTCTTTCCAGATTTCAAGTTCTCCTCTGAGCCCCACTCTCAGGTCTGGACTACTTTGACTGAGGGTGACTTTGTTAGGAGTGGTGATTTCACTGCTCCCCTCGGGCATGCTGCACAGATGCCACCATCCACCACACAGCACAGCCTGGGCTGGGAAGGTTTGGAGTAAATGGGAGCAGAGGGGAAGAGTGACAGAAACGCTGCTGGGTGACAGCAGGAGCTGGGCTGGGAACTATCGTTGATGAGAAGCGTTTGACAGGATCAGTCATAGCGCCATGCCTGAGGCCAAAGGAAGAATCAGTAATACCAATCCTGTCTTTATTTAACATTTTGATATTTTGTTCATTATAGATTTTTTGCATTAATTTGGATTTTAAAAAATATTACATTAAATATTATTCATTTTGATTACTGAGCATATTAATTTCCTATGGCTGCTGTAACAAATTACCACAAACTTGGTGGCTTAAAACAGCACAGATTTATCATCTTACAATTCTAGAGGCCAGAAGTTGGCCATCAGTTTCACTGAATTGAAATCAAGGTGTTGGCAGGACCACATTCCCTCTAGGGGAGAATGTTTCCTTGCCCTTTTCAGTTTCTAGTGGCCATCTATTCCTTGGCTCGTGGCCCCTTCATCTTCAAAGTGCACCATTCTGGTCTGTGCAATGTTGCCTCTCCTCTTATGCCTGTAGTTGATTGCCCTTTACTTCCCTCTGTAAGAACCTTGTGATTAAATTTAGGGCCACCAGGATATTCCCTCCATCTCAAGATGGAGAAATTTCTTACTCACATGGGCAAAATCCATTTTGCCAAATAAGATAACATTTACAGACCCAGGGGTTAGGACTTGGACACATTTGGGCATCATTATTCAGCCTAGCACATTGAGTTTTGGGCACCCCCTTAAGTTTTGTGCCTGAGGCAAGTGCTTCATTCACCTCACCATAGTCTTGACTTCAGTGCTGTGGAGGATTCAGGAGTACTAACTCCTTGTGGAATAATTAAAAGCTTGAGTTTAAAAGGCTCTGACAAACTTGCCCCTGAGGCCAGAAACTTGGGCTTGTTCTTAGCAAGGCCAGCTGCAGCTGATGAGTTTTGTAAACCTTGACTAGCTGCTTGCTCACAGAGCAAAGCTCCTTCCAGGCCTTTCTAAGAATAAATGGTTGGACCCCTTTGCGAGCCCCAAATCTCATAGGAGGCTTCTGACACAGGTTCTTTCCCAGGTGATGGTGATGGAGGTGGTAGCAGTGATGGGGACAGTGATAGTGGTGATATAACCCAGTGTCAATGAGTACTTAAAAACAAACTTTAAAAAAAATCTTTAAAAAATTTCTCAGCATACATGAAAGTTGCAAAAATAGAGAGATTCTGTAAACCCTACATTTGGCTTCCCTAATGTTAACATCCTATGTAACCAAGGTTCAGTGATCAAAACTAGAACAGTAACATTGGTACCATAGGGTGAACTCTTCTATAGGCCTTATTCAAATTTCATTTATGTGTTCCCACTCATGTCTTTTCTCTGGTTCAGTATCCTGCATTCAGTTGCATTGAGGTGTCATGTCATGACGAAAGTTTTGACATGGCCATCTTAATGTTGCTATAGCAAAATGGACTGGCACAATGTGAAATCATGTGTTCTTGACTGCTAGAATGACCCTCCTCTGACACTCTATCCCTTCCTAATCTGATCCTTGAGTTTCAGAGATTAACTTGCTTAAAGAAAAGATGCCTTTGAAAGGTGTTTGTTTTACTCACGGACGGTTGCCCTCAGGGCAGAGATGAGCGTGATGCCTGTGTCTAGTTGGTATCCTGACATTCAGAGACATCTTTTCTGAGACTTACAGACTTGTGTCTTGCACTGAGAGGTGAACAGTCAGGCTCACCTGTGGCAGGTTAAGGTGACTTGCTGGGACCGTTCCTGGACTTGACTCTCTTGACTTCTAAGCAACCTGTCCTCCCAGGGTAGCCCTTGTTACTTTTGCTGAATCCATGCAGTTGGAATTTGTTAGTAGAACACCAAGGTCACCGGTCTCCTGCAACCTGAGGAGGGTCTTGGTTAGCTGACAGCTCAGGTTTTCCTTGGAGGGCATCATTTTCTGCTGACTACTAATGAACACAATCTACCTACATGATGAGGAAGCTGCTCCTTTGATTTGTGCAATATCTGCAAATGTGGCCTCACTGTTAAGAGCCTTTTTCTGGTCCTTGAAGAGATCACAGGAATGGCATTTGAGGATTTCTGCAAGCAGGGACAGGGGATCATTCCACAACATAGCAACCATGACAACCCTGGGTCTAGTTGTGGAGACAGCCAGGCTGGGGAGGAACTTTCCTTTAATGACTGGAAAATGACCCGGCTTTTTTTGGTTACCTTCTTTGCCATGTACTCCTCACCTTCAGGTTTGCTGTGTGCCTGCAATTTGAACTATTTTGGTGTTTGGTTTCTACTTCCAGACAAGGTCCCTGTTTGGTCAACCACTTGCTAGCTGTCCACTTTCTCTTCTCACCCCTTCCCCACAACCAGCCACAGACTCAAATGGTGACAGATTTTATTCTCATGAATGCTTCATTGTCATATGTGAGGGGGTCAGTTCCAGCCCATTCTCTGTAGCGGCAGGGGCTGTGTGGGCTTCACCTCTCTGTCCTTAAGGCCAGCCATCTGTGGCATCTCAGCCCAGCTGCTTACAGGTGTGTAGGAAGGATGACTTGCTCAGAAAGCAGAAGGGAGTATAAATGCAGCTAGCAGGTATCGGCCTGCCAAGTAGAGTGGATAGATACTGGGGAGGTCCATCCAGCCCCTGACAGGGTCTTGGTCCTGAGGTTGTCCTGCCTCCATTTTTGGATGTTGTGATAGCTAATTTTATGTGACTTGACTGGGACATTGGATGCCCAGATATCTAATTAAACACTAAAGTTGTAGGTATGTCTGTGAGGGTGAGATTAGCATTTGAAATGGTGAACTGAGTAAAGCAGAATATCCTCCCCAATGTTGGTGGGCATCCAACCTGTTGAGGGCCAAAAAAAAAAAAAAAAAAAAAAAAGAAGGTAGAGAAAGGCAGGACTGGCTCTTCACCTGACTACATGATCTGGGACACCAATCTTCTGCTCTTAGACTGAGACTTACCCCATCAGGACTTCTGGAGACTCACGAAAGCCAGTGGTATAAATTCCACTCTGAGTCTGAAGGCCTGAGAACCAGGAGCCCTGATGGTATAAGTCACAGATATGTGGGCATCCCATGACCCTGTCAGGTTGATAGGTAAAATCCACCATCACATCTGATTAGGTCAGGGGCACAGAAGATAACCTCTTTTAAAATCAACTGTGCCATGTAACATCATGGAGGTGATTATGCCACTGCATTACTACTTAGGGAGATGAGGTTATACAGGGTATGTATACCAGGGGGCAGGAGTATCTTGGGGACTGTATTAGTTTCCTAGGTTGCTATAACAGATTACCACAAACTTAGTAACTTCCTCCCTCCCTCCGCTTCCTTCCTTCCTTCCTTCCTTCCTTCCTTCCTTCCTTCCTTCCTTCCTTCCTTCCTTCCTTCCTTCCTTCCTTCCTTCCTTCCTTCCTTTCTTTCTTTCTTTCTTTCTTTCTTTCTTTCTTTCTTTCTTTCTTTCTCTTTCTTTCTTTCTTTCTTTCTTTCTTTCTTTCTTTCTTTCTTTCTTTCTTTCTTTCTTTCTTATTATGGTGACATTGCATAATGAAATCCAGTAAGTTTCAAGTGTACAATTTAACAGTAACTCACATATATATTGCATTTTGTGTTCACCGCCCATAGTTAGATTTCTTTCTGTCACCACATATTTGACCCCTTTTACCCCATCTACCACCTCCCCTCCTCCTCATCCTCTGGTAACCAGTAGTCTACTGTCCATGTCCATGAGTCTCATTCACAGGTATTGGCAGTTGGGTCTTCAACATATCTTTCTGGGAGACACAACTCAACCCATAGCAGGGGTTGTCTCAGATTTCTACCTACTGCAGAGGATGGCATTGGTTTGGTGCTGTTCAAACTGGGCCCCCCAGAGGATTGAGTCAGGGCCATCCCAGGAGGGGAGGCAGGGCTGGGCATACTGGGCACTGGGTCTTCCTGTTGCAGCCTTGTATTGAACTGTTTTGTGTCTCATGGGTAAGTTATTACTTGGAAAGTAGGTCTCATTGCTAAGCAGGGAACCTAAAAAGTTCTGGATGGGATGATTTCTAAAGGACCGTTTGGAGATGCTCAGACATTTTTCTGGTCCCACAGAGCCAGCAGGCAGGGTAGGGGCAGAAAAGATTTGCTCTGGCTGAAAGGAGCTTTTTATGGGCCCATCTCAGAGCTAGATGGTGATGGGCTTCTGTTCCCTTCCACTTGCCTTTCTCCATCTCTCTCCTTCAGGCAGGTCAAAGGGCATAGAGCCGGCAGTGCTGGACCTGATGACACTGGCCAGGGACCAGTGTCCACTTGGGATTCTGAATGGCTGAGGTAGAGCATGTTCTCTCTGGGGTAGCACAGGTCAGTGAGGACCCCAGCGAGAATAAAATCTGAGAGGCAGAGGTGGGAGAGAAATGGGCATTAGGAGCCTGCAGAGGTCAAGTCCTAAGAGTCTGAGGCAAGGGTCCAGAAGGGCTGTGGAAAAGGTGGGGCTAGGTAGAACAGGGAAGGAATCATCTGGGAAAGGCTTGGATGAACCAGTTTACCTGTCTGGGGCTCAGCTGTGCTTGATTGTGCATGTGTGATATGAGAGGCGGTTTGTGCTAGTTTAAAAAGCCCATGACATAGGGACTCCCAGCCCTCTCCTCCAAATTCCAAACACGCTTCCAGAACCCCTCAGCCCTGGGGCTTTACCCCCAGTGGTTGCGAAAAATTACAAAGGTATTTCTAAATTTCTTTTGGAAGCATGTAGATGCTGAAATGGTATAACTACATTGACAAACAGGTTACCAGTTTCTTTTTTCTTTTATTTTTTTAAAAATTTATTTATTTTATTAGTTTCAAGTATACAATGCATTGGTTAGACACCTATATAGTTCATAAAATGATCCCCTCAATTGCTCCCTCCCTCCCCTGACCTTCCACCTAGCCAACGTATTAATGCTAACTGCATTCCCTATACCATGATCCCCATCCCCATGACTATCCATCGGCTGCTAATTTGTACTTCTTTAACTCTTCACCCCATTCTCCCAGTCCCCCAAACCCCCCTTCCCTTTGTCTGTCACCAAATTGTCCACTATATTTGTGAGTATGGTTTTGATTAGTTTGTTCTTTTTATTCCTTAGATTCCACATGTAAGTGAAATCATATAGTGTTTACTTTTCTCTGTCTGACTTAAATACCTTCTAGGTCCATCAAAGCAATATCTTTTTCCATACCCTTCCTTTTAGTCCATGTGTGTCTTAATCTGAAGTGAGTCTTTTGTAGGCAGCATATGCAAGGGTCCTTTTAGCCACTCTATCTTTTGATTGGAACACTTAATTCTTTTCCATTTAAGGTACTTATTGATAGGAA